>JAUCMX010000021.1:3688961-4148961 GCA_033459395.1 Hemibagrus guttatus
AAATGGTTTTCATGGCAGAGTTCCAAGACGAAAACCGCTGCTGAGCAAAAAGAACATAAAGGCTTATCTCAGTTTTGCAGTTTATGGTGGTGGTAGTGTGATGGTCTGGGACTGTTTTGCTGCTTCAGGACCTGGAAGAATTGCTGTGATAAATGGAACCATGAATTCTGCTGTCTACCAAAAAATCCTGAAGGAGAATGTCCGGCCATCTGTTTGTGACCTCAAGCTGAAGCGAACTTGGGTTCTGCAGCAGGACAATGATCCAAAACACACCAGCAAGTCCGCCTTTGAATGGCTGAAGAAAAACAAAATGAAGACTTTGGAGTGGCCTAGTCAAAGTCCTGACCTCAATCCGATTGAGATGCTGTTGCATGACCTTAAAAAGGTGGTTCATGCTCGAAAACCCTCCAATGTGGCTGAATTACAACAATTCTGCAAAGATGAGTGGGCCAAAATTCCTCCACAGCGCTGTAACAGACTCATTGCAAGTTATCAAAAACGCTTGATTGCAGTTGTTGCTGCTAAGGGTGGCCCAACCAGTTATTAGGCTTAGGGGGCAAACACTTTTTCACAGAGGGCCATGTAGTTTTGCATTTTGTTTTCCCTTAATAATAAAAACCTTCATTTAAAAACTGCATGATGTGTTTACTTGTGTTATCTTTGACTAATATTTAAATGTGTTTGATTATCTGAAACATTAAAGTGTGACAAACATGCAAAAAAATAAGATATCAGGAAGGGAGCCAACACTTTTTCACACCACTGTATGTAAAGGGTCGCAATGTTACCTGGCTTTCTTGTGATGCAATAAGGAAATTCTCTTCCAGCTCCTGAACCATCTCGAGATGCCTGCTCTTCATAGCCACCATGTCATCAGCTATCTGACAGAGCACGAGAGAATAGTGATTGGCCAGAATAATATTGGCTTCTGAACTACACTGACTAATGTTTTTCCCTAACCAAACACATAGAATACTGAAAATGCAAAAAATCCAATTTTGTCAAGTCTGAGATGTGACACCTATGTAATAAAAAAAAGATTGTGTTACATACTGCTTAATAATTTAGTAATTAATAATTTAATTATAGTCACAGAGATTTGTGGGTTCAGCTGCAGCTTCAGAGTTGTAATGCAATTTTTTTTTAAAATTTCAAAATATTTATATTATCAAGATATATAACATAATATATAATTTAATTGATTACATTTATTTATTTAATATAAATTAAAAGGTAAAAAAGATTTATCATTTTTTGATGGCTACTAGGAAACAAAAAGAAACATATTATATATATTTTTATATTTATAAATTATTTATTTATTTAGTTAGTTAGTTAATTATTCTATTCCATTTATTTAATATAAATTGTAATCCAGCTCTCTACAAAGGTTTTATCTTTTTATTTGTTTGCCACCAAGAAACAAAAAATATTTTTAATATATTTATATTTATAAAATGTTTAGCATCCTTATTTATGTATTTGTTTGTTTGTTTGTTTGTTTATTTAATAGAAACTGTAATTCCTCTCTACAAGGGTTTTAACTTTTTCATTGTTGGCTACTGAGAAACAAAAATTATTTGTAATATTTTTATAGTTATAAATCATTTCTCTTATTTATTTATTTATTTATTTATTTATTTATTTTAATAAAAATTCTGCATCTATAAAGCATGGAGCATCATGGCGATCATGTGAAAACAGACAAAAAGCTCAAGGGAATCACAAGCCCTGAAACAATAAAGTGTGTGTTCCTCATCAGAACATTGACCTTTTTTGAGACATTGCTTACATCTCGTGAAGTCTCCACTGCTTGATACACTATTATATGAATTCTGATCAATGTAATGGAATAAGATTTCGTACTTGAGTGATACACAGTTTGGCGGAATCGTAAGGGATGAAGATCTTCATGTCGGCTGGAATGTTGTCTTCTCGATTTCTCACTCTTGTGCTAACTGATGCTGCTTTAGGGTCTGGGAATGAAATCATAAAGCCATTACCATGGAAACGCATCATTTCTAAGTAGTGGATCACACCTGAGAAACATGACTCAGATACCTTTGGCTAGAGTCTTTCTGGGTTCAGCGCAGTGCTCTGAACTCATCCAGCGCTTGAAGCTTTTCCACTTGATTCTGCTTTTCCTCAGCCAGGAAGCACCACCATGTTTCCAGACACCTCCACATATCAAACAGGCTTTTACTTTTATTTTTTCCTCCTTCCTTTGATTATTATTAAATACACATGCTCTTCTCTGTTTGTTAATAAATCTTATCACACCACAGTGAACCTTTTACCCTTTTGGATTGCTGCAAAAATGGGATAATATGACATAAGTCCATAAAATGGAAGTGGGCGGGGCAATAAAATGTCACGTGATCTTAGTATAAATCCTGGAAAATGCTAGAATTTGATTAGATTAAACAAACAGCATCATGACAACCACGGAACAAAGCAAGTTGGGGACAAAGATCCTTTTTTTCTCCATCATTTCACCATTTACAAAATAAGGGACATTGGTGGCTCAGTGGTAGGTTTCTCGCCTATCATGCGGAAGGCCTGGGTTTGATTCCCAGCCAATGCCTCAACCCCAGCCACTAGATGCAGTGCCGGTCCCAAGCCCGGAAAAATGGGAGGGTTGCGTCGGGAAGGGCATCTGGCGTAAAACACTTGCCAAGTTGTTGTCTGGACCAATTGGTCCGCTGTGGCGACCCCAAACAGGGAGCAGCTGAAAGCAACTTCTTCTCACTATTTACAAAATAATGGAAGGAAAATAAAACCACCCTAAATCTGCCTAGAGGATACTGTCTACTAAAATCGCCTTAAAAGGAGGTTCTTTAAAGCAGCAGAAGTATACACGCTTTTGTATATATAGTTTCATCATCTTTATTCTATTTACATTTGTTTTTTTATTTGTTTCGTAATGTTTTGCTTGTACTATACGTATGTGAGCTGTGGTTGTGACAGTAAGGTAATGCCACTATAGTAACACTACAGTACTTCATTATATATTAATATAGCACATATACAGTGTATAGAATTAGGATCCTCTCAGTAAATATTAAATTTAGCCACAAGGACAGACCTTCCTGCTGATTGGTGTAGAAATAAGTAGAACTCGACAGGGATGCATCTGCTAGTCTAGTACTTCACATTTCTAACTTGTGGTTAGAATGGATGTGGTTGTTCATTGGTTAAGATGTTGGATTACTGATTGGAAGGTTGTGATTTCAAATCTCAGGGCCATCAAGCTGCCACTGCTGGGCCCTTGAGCAAGATTTTGAGCATGGATAAGGGTGTCTGTCAAATGCTGTATGTGTAATTTGTGTGCCTCAAATACTCTTGAAGTAATCAGGTTACGATGATGATTCCGGTTTCCTGATGTCACTACCAGTTTTGCAAAACACTTCCAGATCAACTGTCATTTTTTCGTATGGTGCTATATACAGTGGTGTGAAAAAGTGTTGGCCCCCTTCCTGATTTCTTATTTTTTTGCATGTTTGTCACTTGTGTTATCTTTGACTAATATTTAAATGTGTTTGATTATCTGAAACATTAAAGTGTGTGAAGGGGTTCCGCCGGAGGCAGAAGTGGCCGGATCCATTCACCGAGCAGGTGATAGGGGACGAGCAAAGACGAAGTCGGGGACAAGCAAAGAGTTCGGCAACGTGGTGTCAATAATCCAAAGCGTATAATCCAGAAAGGGAAAGACAAAGAGAGAAAACAATAAACAGTCCAGGGTCACAAATCCAAAAGCAGCGATATCAAAGATAATCCAAAGCAAATCCAATAAACAGGCCAAGTCATACACAAAAGGCAGTCCGAATAAAGCACAGGGCAAACGCTTGGTACTTCCCATCAGAAAAGATACTTCGTGACTTGCAGGAAGTGCGCAGTGTTTTTAAAGCCGGCGCGCACCCGGAAGTAATCTCAAAAGGCGGGCGAGAGCTCCCTCTCGCGGCCGGCTCTCGGTCGGGTCGTGACAAAGTGTGACAAACATGCAAAAAAAAAAGGAAATCAGGAAGGGGGCCAACACTTTTTCACACCACTGTAAGTAGATTTGGTGAAGCTATATAAAGACTCTTTAGTTTTTTTTCGTGTGCCTGAGAGCTATCCTGCCTTTCCCTGTGCTTGCTTCACCTGTTATGACCCTAGCCTGTTTTCCCATTTTGGTTTTGCCTGTTCTCCCTTACTGGACTGTTTTTCAGACTTGGACTTTTGCTATTTCTTCACTGCTCTGCTTGTCAGTTACTGGATTATTGGACTGTTCTCTGACTTGGATTTCTGCCTGCCGTATTTGATGCTACTGCTATTGGAGTTACTGCCTGTTTTCAGCTAAATTTGGATTTAGGCTTAAGTTTCTATTGTGGGTTGTTTCACTAATGTCTGTGAGTGGATATATTGAGATTTTTGGGGTTTTTTTTCATATTTTTGGAACTGTTTCTGTGCCTGTGCTCCAAGTCCATGTCTGTCTGCCTTCACTGACTGGTTTTGCATGTACTCATTAAAGACCTTGAACTTTATTTCCTGTCTGTATCTGCAATTGGGTCCCATCTCACCCGCCCCTGACAGTAATTATGGACCCAGCAGATCCTAGATGCATGCAGACCTTCCCAGACTACCTGTCCCAGCTGCATTTTTTGACACCTTCTATCAAGGTGTTGCTGCAAACGTCAAGGACAAACCGGCAATCGAGCTGGACAACCTTATCTCCCTGGCTACCCGGATCGATTGCCAGATCCTCAAGCACCAAGTCGAGAGAGCGCCCCGTCGCATCTGGCAACCCAACCCCCAGCCACAGTTTCTCAAGCAACTCCCTTGAGGCATTTAATTTCGGCCCGAGAAGGAGTGGCACCAGGTCAACGGACTTTGCCTATACTGCGGAGAAGCTGGGCACATGGCTTGCGCCTGTCCAGCAAATGGCCAGGCTCATCATTGAAGGAAGGGACAATGGTGAGCCAATCACTTCTGACCACTTCAAACCTCTTCCAAAGGTCCACATCTCCATCGGTGACAGGATCCATGAGTTGTTGGCCTTCGTGGACTCCAGGGTGGATTCATAGTTCCTGGACATTGAACTAGAATGTCAGCTGTGCATTGAAACCCAGCCCCTGCCTTTGACCATCCAGGTTAAGGCACTAAATGGTTACACCCTGCACCGAGCCTCACATCACACCAAACCCCTGCAGGTGACCACTGCTGTACATCATCAGGAGTGGCTGTCCTTCTTGGTCATCCCATCCTCCCTGCCACTGCACTGGCCCTATGACTGCGCTATTGACCTCCTGCCCAGGACCATACCTCTTTGGGCCACCTGTACCACCTCACAGGGCCCAAAAAGGAGGCCATGACCACCCACATCCAGAAATCCCTCACTGCTGGTATCATCCACCCATATTCCTCCCCTGCAGGGGCCAGCTTCTTCTTCGTGGAGAAGAAGGACAAGTCCCTCCATCCCTGCAACAATTACCGGGGTCGTAATGACATCACCGTCTTAAACAGTTACCCTCTGCCATTAATGTTCTCCGCTTTTAAACTCCTCCAGGTAGTCAGCATTTTCTCCAAGCTCCATTTGCGCAATGGCTACCACCTTGTGCATATCAAGGAGGGTGCCGATTGGACAATGACATTTAGAACCCCCAATGGTCACTTGTAAATGACATATTATGGGACATGTTGAACCAATTCGTATTTGTCTACCATGACAATATTCTCATATTCTCTCGCTCCCTGGAGGAACATCAAGGTCACATTCTGCCCATGCTCCATTGTCTGCTCCATAACCATCTGTAAGGCTGAGAAGTCTAAATTCCATGTAACCAGCACCATCTTCCTGGGATTCACCCTCTTGGCTGGTAACATACAGATGGATCCTGCCAGGATCAAGATGGTAAGGTACTGGCCATGCCCCGAGACCTGGAAGCAGCTTCAGACCTTTTTGGGATTCTCTAATTTCTAGCACTGGTTCATCCGGGGTACAGCTCAGTCGCTACTTCCTTGCACCCGCTCACCTCCACCCTTTGAACATTTACTTGGACTCCCAAAGCTGAACATGCTTTCAGTAAATTTAAGGATCTCTTTACCTTGGCACCAGTCCTTTCCTTACTGGATCCTTCACTCCAGTTCATCATGGAGGTAGACGCTTATGACCTGGGTGTGGAGGCCATGCTGTCCCAGAGGGCCAACAAGGACAACGTACTTCACCCATGTGCCTTCTTCTCTCACCGTCTGACCTTGGCCAAACAGAACTATGCCATCGGGAATGGGAGCTCCTTGTCATCAAGCTCACCTTGGACGAGTGGCTGGAGGGCACAGAGCAACCCTTCATCGTTTGGACTGACCACTGTAATTTGGAGTACCTCCAGATGGCCATACATTGATATCCTTGCTAAGCCCTTTGGGGACCCTTTTTCAGACAGTTCCATTTTTTTCCTCTCCTATCACCCAGGAACTAAGAATGGGAAGAATGGGAATGCTCTCCCTCGACTACACATCTCTGACAAAGGATAACCCATGACGACTGTCCGGAAGGGAAGCTTTTCATTCCAGATGATCTGCACTTCCAGGTTCTCCAATGGTGTCATGGTTCCTATTTCTTTTGCCATCGAGGCACCTCTCACACCCTGTCGGTCATTCAGTGGTGCTTCTGGTGGCCGTAGTTGAGGAGGGATGTTTACAAATTCATAGCAGTCTGCTCTACCTGTGCTCAACAAAAGAACACTCTGCCTGCTGGCCTTCTTCGCCCTTTTCCCAATCCCAGATGACCATGGTCGCACATAGCCTTGGACTTTATCACCGGTCTACCCCCTCAGCTGGCCATATTACTATCCTCTTCATAGTAGATCGCTTCTCTAAGATGGCCCACTTTGTTCCTCTGCCCAAGTTCCCTACTACCAAGGAAACTGCCCAGCTCCTTCTCCTGCACGTTTTCCGCCTGCATGCCATACCTTGGGACATTGTCTCTGACATGGGTTCCCAGTTCACCTCTAATTTTTGTTGCTTTGGAGAGAGTTCTGTCAGCTCCTGGGGGTGACTATAAATTTTTCACCCGGCTTTCACCCACAGACCGACGGCCAGACTGAGCGACTCAATCAGGAGTTGGAGATGGGGGTCTGCATCGTTTTTTGCTGAGGATCCGGCAACCTGGTGATCCAATCTGCTTTGGGTTGAGTATGCCCACAACTCTCTACCATCCGCCTCTACTCTACTTTGGGCCCATCCCCTTTTCAAGCCACCAACAGGTACCAGCTGCCACTATTCATCTCCCAGGAACTGGAGGCCTCTGTTCTGTCTGCCTTGGCCCTAGTCAAATGGCCCTGTTAAAACATCTGGAGAAGGACCCACTTGGTGCTACTCAAGTCTTCCAAAAGTTATGTCTGCTGGGCAAACCGCAAGCATCATCCCGCTCCTCTTTACCTCATCAGTCAGAAGGTGTAGTTGTCCACCAGAGACCTGCCCTTGTAGGGAACCTGCAGAATGCTTGCCCCAGATTTCATTGGCCCTTTTTCCATCTCTAAAATGCTCAACCCAGTGGCCATCCATCAAGCTCCCCAGAATCCTCCAGATACATCCTACATTTCATGTATCCCACCTCAAGCCTGTCCAGGACTGTTTTGTAGACTTGTACTTCTGCCTGCCGTATTTGATGCTACTGCTATTGAAGTTACTGCCTGTTTTCAGCTAACTTTGTATTTAGACTTTGTAGACTAAGTTTCTAGTGTGGATTATTTCACTAATGTTCATGAGTGGCTATATTGAGATTTTGGTGTCTTTTTTTTATATTTTTGGAACTGTTTCTCTTTCTGTGCCTGTGCTCCAAGTCCCTTAGCATGCACTCACCCGCCCCTTTCCCATTTCCATTGTCTGTACCACTTATCCGATCTAGCCTCAGACATCATCGGGCATCAAGGCAGGATACACCCTGGACGGAGTGCCAAACCATCACTGGGGGCACACACGCAATTTAGAGACTCCAATCAGCCTAGAGGCATGTCTTTGGACTGTGGGAGGAAACCACCAAGCACAGGGAGAACATGCAAACCACACACACACACACACACACACACACGGTTGAGGCGAACATGCTAACCACTAAGCCATGCCGCTGTATAGTATAACAAAAAAAAATATAATATAATATAATATAATATAAATTATATAAAAATATACAAGCTCTCTCTACAAACCCGATTCCAAAAAAGTTGGGACACTGTACAAATTGTGAATAAAAAAGGAATGCAATAATTTACAAATCTTATAAAACTTATATTTTATTCACAATAGAATATAGATAACATATCAAATGTTGAAAGTGAGACATTTTGAAATGTCATGCCAAATATTGGCTTATTTTGGATTTCATGAGAGCTACACATTCCAAAAAAGTTGGGACAGGTAGCAATAAGAGGCCGGAAAAGTTAAATGTACATATAAGGAACAGCTGGAGGACCAATTTGCAACTTATTAGGTCAATTGGCAACATGATTGGGTATAAAAAGAGCCTCTCAGAGTGGCAGTGTAGTCTCAGAAGTCAAGATGGGCAGAGGATCACCAATTCCCCCAATGCTGTGGCGAAAAATAGTGGAGCAATATCAGAAAGGAGTTTCTCAGAGAAAAATTGCAAAGAGTTTGAAGTTATCATCATCTACAGTGCATAATATCACCCAAAGATTCAGAGAATCTGGAACAATCTCTGTGTGCAAGGGTCAAGGCCGGAAAACCATACTGGATCCCCTGTGATCTTTGGGCCCTTAGACGGCACTGCATCACATACAGGAATGCTACTGTAATGGAAATCACAACATAGGCTCAGGAATACTTCCAGAAAACATTGTCGGTGAACACAAAACACCGTGCCATTCGCCGTTGCCGGCTAAAACTCTATAGGTCAAAAAAGAAGCCATATCTAAACATGATCCAGAAGCGCAGGCGTTTTCTCTGGGCCAAGGCTCATTTAAAATATACTGTGGCAAAGTGGAAAACTGTTCTGTGGTCAGACGAATCAAAATTTGAAGTTCTTTTTGGAAAACTGGGACGCCATGTCATCCGGACTAAAGAGGACAAGGACAACCCAAGTTGTTATCAGCGCTCAGTTCAGAGGCCTGCATCTCTGATGGTATGGGGTTGCATGAGTGCGTGTGGCATGGGCAGCTTACACATCTGGAAAGGCACCATCAATGCTGAAAGGTATATCCAAGTTCTAGAACAACATATGCTGCCATCCAGACGTCGTCTCTTTCAGGGAAGACCTTGCATTTTCCAACATGTCAATGCCAGACCACATACTGCATCAATTACAATATCATGGTTGCGTAGAAGAAGGATCCGGGTACTGAAATGGCCAGCCTGCAGTCCAGATCTTTCACCCATAGAAAACATTTGGCGCATCATAAAGAGGAAGATGCGACAAAGAAGACCTAAGACAGTTGAGCAACTAGAAGCCTGTATTAGACAAGAATGGGACAACATTCCTATTCCTAAACTTGAGCAACTTGTCTCCTCAGTCCCCAGATGTTTGCAGACTGTTATAAAAAGAAGAGGGGATGCCACACAGTGGTAAACATGGCCTTGTCCCAACTTTTTTGAGATGTGTTGATGCCATGAAATTTAAAATCAACTTATTTTTCCCTTAATATGATACATTTTCTCAGTTTAAACAGTTGATATGTCATCTATGTTGCATTCTGAATAAAATATTGAAATTTGAAACTTCCACATGATTGCATTCTGTTTTTATTCACAATTTGTACAGTGTCCCAACTTTTTTGGAATCGGGTTTGTATATATAGGACTTTGATGAAAGATTTTCAATCTTGTATGATTACGAAGCTGTGTGGGATTTACAGTGTGAGTTTTGTTACTGAGTTGGGGTTTGTTTGCCCCCTCAATCTTCTTGGACACTGATGGAGACTTCTGTAAGAACTCTTGAATGCAGGTCAAAAGAAATATATACACTGAAAATACATTTCATGGCAATTCTCTTTGCTAACAGTCCTAGAATTCAAGGCAGTGTAAGGAAACGCCCCTCCTTTATCTCATTCATAGATGGATGTGCATCTGTTGTTTTGATACTTAACTATTTTGCAAAAATAGCTTTCTTTTCAAAAGATGAACCAGATTGACATATAGCTTTGAGACGTCTGTGACAGCATTGTCTGTAGTAAACAGTGAGAGAATGTGTGTAGGGTGTGGATCTACAGTAGGAAGTAAATTAGATCCTAACTGGAAAGACGTTAATCAAGTTGATCAGGAAGAGCTGGTTTTCTGCAAATCTCAAATTCAGGAAACACTAATGGAGAAAAGTTGTAGCACTTTTTGTATCTGTGTTGTCTTTGGCTGCTGTAACTATGCATTTTTTTACTCCTTTTTTGGATCATATAAGTTTAAATGTGACACCTGAAGTCTGGTGTGTCTCAGGTAACCCGGGCTTACACAATGCTTAAGTATTTAATTGGTTTCACATAAACACTTACCTGTGTCAAGTCACTGAGCTGCACTAGCTCATTTATTTGTGTGTTTTGTACTCCTTGACAACAAAATTACAGTTTCCTATTTTATTTTCTCCTGAAAATAAAATGTCATTTGAGTTTATTGCAGATATATGGTGTAGTGCAGATATATGGAGAAGCTTGCTGCATATTAGATGTTATCTAAATCTCAATGCATGAATTCTCAATCTTTTAGAAAAGTGTGTAAACACATATAATTCCTGCCAGATTTACAAGAACAAACAAGGCATACCTAATTTATATCCACAATACTACAAAATTTGAGAGTGCTTCCTAAGTGCACGGTATGCTATATATTCCAAAAATGCAGCTCAGACATTGCAGCACAACAGCGATCATCCTGCAAATAATTTATGAAAATCTGTTTGTATCCAGATAACTGATAACTGAGATAATTGATAACTGATGCCCAATATGTCTGGACATGACATCAGAGTTTTATCCCATGATTTACTTGTTAGTCTGTTTAGGATAGTTAGGAAATTAAGGATGAATGGAATAAAAACCTTCTTCATACATGTATGCACTTTATTTTAATCAAATCATTTATCTGTATCTACATTTATCAATAGTTTAGAGGTTACATAAATGTGTTAGTGCAAGTTAAACAGTTTATACGGTGAAAGGTGACGAGGCAAATTTACAAAATCTTATCAACAGAAGAGTTCCTAGTTAAATAGAATTTAAAATATAATTTTCAATCTTCATTTTGTAGAAGACACAGGGTCTTTAGATGCAGTCCATTCCATATCACAAAATCTCTCATTTTCTGTTTATGTGTATTTACTAATTTAGCAGAAATGCTCTGAAATTTACAGGAAACTCAGAATACAGAGGTGGCTTGGTTTGGTCCAGTAGTGCTCTTTCACTTTCCCATCCTCCCTCTCTTTTTCTCTTTTGCTCTTTTCAGATGGGAGACAAGTCACATCGCTACTTTCATCCCAGTGTGTTTGCCATATAAGACAAAAAGAAAGAGAAGTCAAAAGCCACAATCCCTAAAATGAGAAAATCTATTAGTTTTTATTAAGTGGACAGTAGTGGTGTGAAAATTTTGTTAATGTGCATAGTAACAACTGTATACTGTATAACTGTACACTACACTATACTATATTATACACTACATGGGTCAATACTATGCTATACTGTACTATACTACACTGTACTATACTGCACTACACTATGCTATACTTTACTGTACTACACTATACTATACTTTATTGTACTATACTAATTATTTCTAATTATACTATATAATACTAATCTACACTACACTGGACAATAATATACTGCACTACACTATTCCATACTA
The DNA here is from genome assembly GCA_033459395.1 of Hemibagrus guttatus. NCBI lineage: Eukaryota > Metazoa > Chordata > Actinopteri > Siluriformes > Bagridae > Hemibagrus > Hemibagrus guttatus. The sequence continues at coordinate 3,700,779 of JAUCMX010000021.1, forward strand.
CACTATACTACACCATACTATATTATACACTAAACTGGACAATACTATACTATATTGTACTATACTGTAGTGTACTACACTGTACTGTTCTCTAATACACTGTATTACATTACACTACACTGCACTATACTATACTACATTGTTCTCTACCATACTAGACTATGCTATACTGTACTACCCTATACTTCACTACACTATACCACACTACACTATACTGTACTAGAATATACTTCACTACACTACAATATACTGTACTACACCATACTATACTTTACTACACTATACTGTACTACTCTATACTACACTACACCATACTATATTGTACTACACTATACTACACTACATTATACTATACTGTACTACTCTATACTACACTACACCATACTATATTGTACTACACTATACTACACTACGCTATGCTATACTTTACTATACTATACTTCACTGCACTATACTTCACTACTCTATGATCTAGCAATTGGTAGTTCAACAGTAAAGACTCAAATCAGATCATTGGTCCCTGTTCTGTATATATGAAATTCCTGGTGATACATTATCATATCCATAAAACCACTACTATCTAACTTTTAAAATATCATTTACAGGAACTAGAGCCATTGTTCTGTAATTTACAATCATGTGGGATGCTGTAATTTCACCTGAGTGGGTGGAATAAGTTTTCATAGTAGTAGTCATATAGTAACAACATGTTGTGGCTAGTTAGATTGGTGGATGTTAACTGGATAATGTTGCTTTAACTTCTTTAACAATGGCACAAATACTTAGCAATAATGCCACTACATAGCTTACTATGGTGCATCATTTGGACAAAACCATTACGGCATGTTTTGTGTTTTCATCTTATGTGTTTACCTGCACCGTAGAAATCCTTAATTCCATTAAATTCCATTAAATTATTTAATACTTGCAGGAAGTGTAGAGTGTGCAGCTGGCTCACCTCCATTGTTCTCCTGGTCAAGGTGTGTGTTATGAACATTACAAGGCTGATGCTGCACTTCCTCCCTCAGCTCCTGTATGCTTCCTGGCAACTCATTCTGCACACACACCAGTGGCTGTGTTCTCATCACTCTAGACAGACCTCCTCTATTGTCATCAGCACACCTGGATGGACTAGTTCTCTCCCATGCCCCTGAAATAAAATACATTCCAAATCACCTCAAATCAAGACGATTAATTCTTTCTAACAATGTAGGAGATTTTGCAGGCCTTGGTAATCCTTTTGTGTGTTACAGCCATTTTAATTCATGGAGTTATTCAGAAAGACTATAGAAGACTATCCTTCTAAAGTATACAGTGGTGTGAAAAAGTGTTGGCCCCCTTCCTGATTTCTTATTTTTTTGCATGTTTGTCACACTTTAATGTTTCAGATAATCATTCATTCATTCATCATCTACCGCTTATCCGATCTACTCTCAGGGAGCCTGTGCCTATCTCAGGCGTCATTGGGCATCAAGGCAGGATACACCCTGGACGGAGTGCCAACCCATCGCAGGACACACACACACTCTCATTCATTCACACACTACAGACAATTTAGAGATGCCAATCAACCTACAATGCATGTCTTTGGACCGGGGGAGGAAACCGGAGCACCCGGAGGAAATCCCCGAGGCACAGGGAGAACATGCAAACTCCACACACACGGTGGAGGTGGGAATCAAACCCCCAACGCTGGAGGTGTGAGGCAAACGTGCTAACCACTAAGCCACCATGCCCCCTGTTTCAGATAATCAAACACATTGAAATATTAGTCAAAGATAACACAAGTAAACACATCATGCAGTTTTTAAATGAAGGTTTTTATTATTAAGGGAAAACAAAATCCAAAACTACATGGCCCTGTGTGAAAAAGTATTTGCCCCCTAAGCCTAATAACTGGTTGGTCCACCCTTAGCAGCAACAACTGCAATCAAGCGTTTTCCATAACTTGCAATGAGTCTGTTACAGCGCTGTGGAGGAATTTTGGCCCACTCATCTTTGCAGAATTGTTGTAATTCAGCCACATTGGAGGGTTTTCGAGCATGAACCACCTTTTTAAGATCATGCCACAGCATCTCAGTCGGATAGAGGTCAGGACTTTGACTAGGCCACTCCAAAGTCTTCATTTACTTTTTCTTCAGTCATTCAGAGGTGGACTTGCTGGTGTGTTTTGGATCATTGTCCTGCTGCAGGATTTTTTGGTAGACAGCAGAATTCATGGTTCCATTTATCACAGCAAGTCTTCCAGGTCCTGAAGCAGCAAAACAGCCCCAGACCATCACACTACCACCACCATATTTTACTGTTGGTATGATGTTCTTTTTCTGAAACGCGGTGTTACTTTTACACCAGATGTAATGAGACACAGACCTTCCAAAAAGTTCAATTTTTGTCTCGTCAGTCCACAGAGTATTTTCCCAAAAGTCTTGGGGATCATCAAGATGTTTTCTGGCAAAACTGAGACGAGCCTTCATGTTCTTTTTGCTCAGCAACGGTTTTTGTCTTGGAACTCTGCCATGCAAACCATTTTTGCCCAGTCTCTTTCTTATGGTGGAGTCATGAACACTCACCTTAATTGAGGCAAGTGAGGCCTGCAGTTCTTTGGATGTTGTTGTGGGGTTTTTGTGACCTCCTGGATGAGTTGTCTCGGCGCTTTTGGGGTAATTTTGGTCGGCCGGCCACTCCTGGGAAGGTTCTCCACTGTTCCATGTTTTCGCCATTTGTAGATAATGTCTCTCACTGTGGTTCGCGGCAGTCCCAAAGCTTTATAAATGGCTTTAGAACCTTTTCCAGACTGATAGATCGGTAGGTTTGTGACCTCAAGCTGAAGTGAACTTGGGTTCTGCAGCAGGATAATGATCCAAAACACACCAAGTCCACCTCTGAATGGCTGAAGAAAAACAAAATGAAGACTTTGGAGTGGCCTAGTCAAAGGCCTGACCTCAATCCGATTGAGATGCTGTGGCATAAACTTAAAAAGGTGGTTCATGCTCGAAAACCCTCCAATGTGGCTGAATTACAACAATTCTGCAAAGATGAGTGGGCCAAAATTCCTCCACAGCGCTGTAACAGACTCATTGCAAGTTATTGCTTCATTGCAGTTGTTGCTGCTAAGGGTGGCCCAACCAGTTATTAGGCTTAGGGGGCAAACACTTTTTCACACAGGGCCATGTAGTTTTGGATTTTGTTTTCCCTTAATAATAAAAACCTTCATTTAAAAACTGCATGATGTGTTTACTTGTGTTATCTTTGACTAATATTTAAATGTGTTTGATTATCTGAAACATTAAAGTGTGACAAACATGCAAAAAAATAAGAAATCAGGAAGGGGGCCAACACTTTTTCACACCAATGTATAAGTAAACATGAGATTAACATACAGTATTGATTTGTATTTGCAAAATAAATTGTTTTCATTGCTTCTGCTCCATGGCTTTGGATCATGTCTCAGCCACTTTGCAAACAGTGATCGTAAAATGCAGTCTGTCAATAATCTTAACCCCATGATCTCGTCTCAGACATCCAGGCATTCATAGTCTACATCTATGTCTTGCATCCTGCTTCTATCCCTGGCTTGACCACTACCTTTGTTCCTGCTTCTGTATCAACCACTAGCCTTTCCCTGGCCTCCAGTTTTAAACACAGACTCTCTTTCTGCACATGTTTAAGTCAATGGCCTGCTTCTGCCCCATATGAAAGCCGGATCCTGCTCATAACTGGGCATTCTCCAGACCCTTGTCTTGTTTCAGACATGGCTACTGCCCCTGTGTATAAGAAATACCTTGTTACTGCCACTGTTCATGCCCTGCTAAAACCTGGTCCCTGCCCCTACCCCATCTCATATCCACCCCCTCAGCTACAGGCTATGCTACAGACCTGATTTCAGATTTCGGCCCAGTTACTTTCTCTGCTTAACATTCAGATCCTGTTCCCTCCCCTGTCCCCATCTCGGATCCAGGTTCTGTAACTGGACCTATTTTAGATCCAAGACTTGCCCTAGCCCATGTGTCAGATTCAGGCTATACTAATACCCCTGTTGCAGCCCCCATTTTAGATTCACACCCCACAACTACCTTTGTCTCAATTTTATATTAAAGGCCCAGTTCATACTGCCAATTAATATCCAGACCTTGCTACTGTCCCAGTCTCAGATGCAGACCCTGCTCCTGTCCTTATTTCAACAACTGGCACTGTTACTGCCTCGTTCAAGATCCAGCCCGGAGGCCAACCCAGTTCCCAACTCAGCCCATGATTGGGACATTGTCTCAACCCCCTTCCCTGTTCCAGGTTTTTACTTTATCACTGTCTGTGATTCTATCGACTTGTTCAACTTGGACACCAATCCAGAATCCACATGTTCTAGTGCTTAATGACTCAATGACTCTGACCTCTGCAAATAACACCACCACCCTGTAACTCACATGCCCTACCTGTTTGCTGTTCTTCCTCCTTACAAGCCTGCACAGAAATGGGAGGGGAATTCTCCCAGGGACAAAACCGAACTTTCCCTTCCTGTGTTCCTTATTCATCTCAATGTTTGCATAGGATCCTCATTATTTGTTACAATTCCCATGGCATTGTTACTGCACCAATACTAAACCATGCTTCCCGCCTTTCTGGTTTTGACCTTGTCCTGCCTGTCCTGCCTTGACCTTTATACCAGGTGTAAAAATGAATATTTTGGTTGTGTTGGTTGAGAAATGACACACCCTAATTAGAATAAATGAGTGAAATGTATTACATCACATGGAAGTATCCTGCAGATACTTGTGTTCCTAATAGTTACCCAATACCTAAAATTCTGACTCAAGACCTCCTTCTTAAAATTCTTTGTATTTCTTTGATGACACACAGAGGGGCGTTTGTGTGTACAAAACTTACGTTGCTTAGCAGCTGGGGCCACTGTGTGATTTCGTAACTTCCTCCCCATGAAATTCAGAGACAGTGGGATGTTCTCAGCTCTGGAGTTTAAATGCATGTTGAACTGTGTGTGTGTGTGTGTGTGTGTGTGTGTGTGTGTGTGTGTGTGTGTGTGTGTGTGTGTACTGGTCTGGAGAGAGAAACACAAAAACCATAAGCATTAGATTTGAAATAATATCCTGTCTATCTGTGCCTGTGACAGATGTCATAGTTGACTGACATGGTGGAAACTTATCACCTTGTTCAGTGATGATGAATGATGATTACATGCTGATAGATAGATAGATAGATAGATAGATAGATAGATAGATAGATAGATAGATAGATAGATAGATAGATAGATAGATAGATAGATAGATAGATAGATAGCATTTAATTTCCTCTACTTCAAACAGTACATCAACAACAGTCAGTCTGTATATTAACATGGCTTCAGTGTAATAGGAAATAAAGCAAAATTTAAAAAAAGATGAATTACCTGTTTGTAAAAAGTAGACAGTCCTCAGTTCTGGGAGAGAAGAAGTGGAAAAGCTGCTCGGTTCGGCGAGATGCAACATTCTCCTCACTTGTGAAATATTAAAGCGGGAGGATGAGGTTTCAGCTGGTGTTAGTTTGCCTGTTTGGTCAATGCAGCATACTGCCTGTTATCAAGTTTCCAGTGTATGTGATACAGATTGTAACCTGATGTGTAGATATTTTTCTTTCCTGATGTGTAGATATTTTTGTCTCTCCTGTCACACATACACTCACTTTTATAAATAAATTTTTAATGCAGATATTTGCCCTTAATGGATAGTTAAGAAATAGGTTTATGCTTGTTTAGGACATTTAATAGGAGCTAATAAGGAGAGAAAAAGTCAAGATGTGAGATGAGACAATATTATTAATAATGATAGTGATTAATGAATAAAAGCTTGAGGGGTTGTGCTCTTCTAGAACAGTCATAGGCAATAAGATGGCGTGATATGGCCCAGTAAAGTCACAAGCTGACGTGTTCCTATTACACTACGGCCGACCATTAGATTTTGCTACATTATTTATAATTACATTTAATATTGTAGAAAGTCACAAAACAAGTTACTTATTACAGCTAGAAATATTCACTCCTCACTTCCTGGTTAATTAAAGTTACAGTTCTACTCCTGATAAAAGAACAGCCCTTTATTACTAGACTTATTGTATTTACATGGAGTAATAGGTTACATAAGAAATGTATAGCTTATAAGAAATTATAGTTAATTAGTTAATAAATTCATTATAATTAGTTAATTAATTATTTAACCAGTAAGGTTCAAAGGTTTGAAACAGGTCTACTGGGGTAAATAAATAAATAAATAAATAAATAAAGGCTAATGAAGCATCATGAGTTCATTTGGTCTCAGCTCTACTACAGGACCAGCAGTGTTTTCCCACTCGTAGTCATTCTTCTAACCCAAATGCCATCATTCAACAACTGATATGAAATCCTGATGAAATTGTATCTCACACATGACAAGTATTAAATCATTTGGTGGGCAGTCTGCCAAATGGTCAAAAATCCTTGCTAGCTACAGGTGAATTGTACACTGTGACTGTACGTGTTGATCCAATTGTTAGATAGCTATGTGTGGAAAAGAACCATAGGCCAAACTAGTTTGCAAATACATACAGGCTGTCGAAATATCCGTCAATGCTGCAGTCAGAAGGCGAGCTTTAAAGGCATTAATTCTTTCTTCTTTTTAAAATAGTTGAGGTACAAGTGCAAAAGAAACATTTATTTTTAAGGTAGTCAATATTGTCCAAAGAAATAAAACGTTGACAGGGTGAACAATGAATTTCATAGTGCTCTAGTTATCCTTACATTTAGTCAACAAAAGCAGGAAAGCCGTTAGCTTGTGGCTGAAAATCTAGCTGTCCATCATTAGTCAGTTAAATTAAGCTAATGCTACAAGCCTAGCTTCTGTATTTATTTTAATAATAACTTCATGTTTGGACACAACAAAAACAACACAGAGCTAAAGATGTTCGTAACAGTTATCTTTATCAATAGTATTAGCAATACCAAAAAATAGCATTTAAAGGGAACAATATTGTATTTTTAGCATATTGAAATAATATTTACCTTAATATTGTATCTTGTCACATATTAATTATAATTTCAAAAAAATAAATAAATCATGGAAGGCTCCATGCTAGTCTTGGAGCTAAAGCCAGTCATGTTTGCTAACTGCACTGCTGTTTCTGGTCCTTACTCCCATTGTTTGCTAGCTTTAGCATTTGGCTTAAACCTTTTTTTGCCAATTCATACAGGGAGAATACAGGTCTATTAAGACAGAAAATTCACTAGTATTTAAACCTTGACTTTTACTCCTTTCTGTATCATTCTGCCCCTTTACTCCTTGACTTTGTCATCACCAAAACGTATTCCTAATGTAGAGAATTAAATAAATGCAATCCTTTGCTATCTGAGATAATTATGGCCTCGTTTCAGTTTAACTTTATCCTTTTCAGGGTTGAAGTCAATCCTTACTGGGTGTGAGGCAGGAAAACACCTTGGGTGAGACTCCAGTCTGTCTCAGGTAATCATGAACAAACACATGTTCATGCACTTAATCACTTTTAGGGGTAAATCTGCGTAGCCAGTTCATCAACCTGCAAGCATGAATCATTTCAACATCTAAAGTGCTTTAACTTCAGCTTTTGAATCAATTCAGATCCTGAAATACTTCATTGTCTAAAGTGCTTCAGTTTTTGTATCTTTTCAGCTTTTGAATCACTTTATCTTTCAAAATGATTCATCTTCTGAATTAATTCACAAGAATTCATCCATCTTCTGATACGATTCACCAGAATCGATTCATCTTCTGAATCAATTCACCAGAATTCATCCATCTTCTGATTCGATTCACCTGAATCGATTCATCTTCTGAATTGGTTCACCCGATTCGATTCATGTATTTGGGTGGTGGAAGGAAACCTATGCAGACACTCAGTTATATATGTATCCAATCCTTATATGTATGCTATAATATTCGACATAAGGTACTATTATGGGGTGTATATTATTAGAGAATATTAATATTGATAAACTGACTTTTCTTCACTTTTAATATCTAAGGTCTGGGAGAACATTGTGGAGGATTTGTGCAGAGCTTTAACTCATAAGTACATGAGAGTGTCAGCTATGACTAAAGTACATAAGGGCCGTCAAGCCTGTAGAAGCTTTCTCAAACAGGTTGAGTATATTATATTATATACTGTAATATATTATAGGGAGAGAGAAATTTCTAGAAACACACTAGGACACATTTTACTCTCTTGAAGTTCTCTTAAACACACTTTAACGTGCATGTGCTGGCGACTGGAATTCAAAGCATCGTCGGTATGTGTTTCAGTGAAAATGTGAAAAAATACCATACTCTGATATTCAAACAGAAAAACAGGATGTTGAAGTAGCCTGTGTAAATGTGTGAAGAAGTATTTTACAATCTGCACTGAAGGTACACCATATACATTTGCATAGTATTAGTTAGTGTTTTAAGACATTTGAGTTTTTTTAAGATATTGGTCAAATGTATAATATAGGTTTTCAACTTCTCTTATCATCTGTTGCTACACACTTTGTTTTAGCCCCTTTCTCCCTTGTCCATCTGTGAAAACTGACCACTCTCCAGTCCCATTGTATGTTGCTGCATTGTACAGTGGTGTGAAAAAGTGTTGGCCTCCTTCCTGATTTCATATTTTTTTGCATGAAGCAAAGCAAACTTGGGTTCTGCAGCAGGACAATGATCCAAAACACACCAAGTCCACCTCTGAATGGCTGAAGAAAAACAAAATGAAGACTTTGGAGTGGCCTAGTCAAAGTCCTGACCTCAATCCGATTGAGATGCTGTGGCATGACCTTAAAAAGGTGGTTCATGCTCGAAAACCCTCCAATGTGGCTGAATTACAACAATTCTGCAAAGATGAGTGGGCCAAAATTCCTCCACAGCGCTGTAACAGACTCATTGCAAGTTATCGAAGACGCTTGATTGCAGTTGTTGCTGCTAAGGGTGGACCAACCAGTTATTAGGCTTAGGAGGCAAACACTTTTTCACACAGGGCCATGTAGTTTTGGATTTTGTTTTCCCTTAATAATAAAAACCTTCATTTAAAAACTGCATGATGTGTTTACTTGTGTTATCTTTGACTAATATTTAAATGTTTGATTATCTGAAACATTAAAGTGTGACAAACATGCAAAAAAAATAAGAAATCAGGAAGGGGGCCAACACTTTTTCACACCACTGTATATTATTATTTATAATTAATCAGATCACGACACTGCTGAATTCTCAAATCTGATTGCTCTGAAAGTGTTGATATATTTTACCTAACAGCAGCATGTGCTTGTATAGCAGACATCTAAGCAATACGTATTTCATGTGTTGCTATTTACAAAAGAAACTGTTGACATCGTGTCATTTCCTGTAAGGAGACCATGGAGAATATTTATAGAAGGAGTCTCCAGCATCAGTGCAGGGCAGATGAATACCATGTAAAATGACAAATTGTTTTATTTAAATATGTATGTATGTATGTATGTATGTACACTGACCAGGCATTATGACCACTTGCCTGATATTGTGTTGCTCCCCCTTTTGCTGCCAAAACAGACCTGACCTGTCATGCACTGTGTATTCTGACACCTTTCTATCAGAACCAGCATTAACTTCTTCAGCAGTTTGAGCAACAGTAGCTCGTCTGTTGGATCGGATCACACGGGCCAGCCTTCACTCCCCACATGCATCAATGAGCCTTGGCCGTCCATGACCCTGTCACCGGTTCACCACTGTTCCTTCCTTGGACCACTTTTGATAGATACTGACCACTGCAGACCGGGAACATCCCACAAGAGCTGCAGTTTTGGAGATGTTCTGATCCAGTGGTCTAGCCATCACAATTTGGCCCTTGTCAAACTCGCTCAAATCCTTACGCTTGCCCATTTTTCCTGCTTCTAACACATCAACTTTGAGGACAAAATGTTCACTTGCTGCCTAATATATCACACCCACTAACAGGTGCCATGATGAGGAGATCATCAGTGTTATTCACTTCATCTGTCACTGCTCATAATGTTATGGCTGATCGGTGTGTATATGTATGTATGTATGTATGTATGTATGTATGTAGTGGAGTACATTTCACAGCTGCTATAATGTAAGCTGTAACAGGAAGTAACTTGCCTCACAGACATCCACAACATTAAATGTAGCCTATATATATTGTCATTGTAAACAGTGCATTCACAAACCAACAGACAAGTAAAAAGTAAGTAGAAAGGCATTACGAAACCGCTAAATTAACTATTATGATAAAATAGCCTCATTGGTTAAAAATCATTAACTAAGCGTAATATACACTAAACCTTGGACTATTAAAACTAGCTAAAATGCTTTATAGGAACTAATTCAGAGTTTTAAGCGTTTGATGCGGTGTTTGTATGCTTCTAAATCTTTTTTTTTAATGCTTATTTCTACGACCAGTGCATGTACTACAGGGTGTGGTGGTACTTTTTTATACATATATATAGATATATTTATATTTATTCCACTTCCTGGATTTCTGGTGTGCGCGGCAGTTAGCCACGCCCACAAGGACAGAAAAATCCAGGCAACCTAAAAACTTGCCACACCTGTTACGTCAGAGCGTGCATATAAAGCTCGGGCGTTTATGCAGCTCTTTTCCGTGTCTCCATCTTCTGTCTCTGAGCAAATCACGGTAAGTGAAAAGCTGAGACGTTCACAGTTATATTTTCCTAAATATTTTTTTGTACGTATAACCACAGGGGTGATGCGTCTGTTTGGAAATCGTTCCCCGAATGATTAAAAAATAACTTTAAAAGGCATGTTGTCTTGAAGCGTAATGTCTTCAAAGCTAGTTTACATATTTACAATATTTTCCTTTTTTAAAAAAAAAAAAAAAAATCCTAGCATGCACGCATTGAGTGGTGAGTCATTTGGACCACACTTCACCACATGACTGTTATTTCAGTCACTTTTGTCCAAGTGAACTTTGAATGTTTACTAAATAATGCCATATCTTTTTGTCCTTTTTTGGATTGTTTTAAGATTTAAAACTGTCCCTTAATCTAAATGTTGTTGTTTTTTTGCAGATCCATCCAACATGTCTTTATTGTCACAGTTTCTTGAGCAGATTGCGTATGCGGGTGTGCCTGATGACGCTGTAAGTTTCCATAACAGATTTTTGTAGGAAAGGGTGAAAAACCACCACCCTTTTTTAATCTTCATCAAATGGAAAAAGTTACAGAGAGCGAGAGAGAGAGAGAGAGAAGAGAGACAGAGGGTGTGTGTGTGTGAGGGAGGGAGGGAGGGTGTGTGAGAGAGTGAGTGAGTGTGAGGGAGGGAGGGTGTGTGAGGGAGGGAGGGTGTGTGAGAGAGTGAGTGTGAGGGAGGGAGGGAGGGTGTGTGAGAGAGTGTGTGTGTGTGTGTGTGTGTGTGTGTGTGTGTGTGTGTGAGAGAGAGAGAGAGAGAGAGAGAGAGAGAGAGGTAGCTAGAAAATAAACCAGTGAGAAAGAATGGGAGGGGAAAAGGGGAAGGAAAAGGGACAGGGAGGGTAGGAAAGGGGAGTGTATGAGTCAGATGTCCGCTATGCCTTCTCTGACCACTGGATTAAATCACCACTTTTTCAAGAAAAGGAAAAGAGTTTAACTGTTTCTTTGCTTTTTGCCACTCTTTCTTGAGCATATGCTGAACTGAAGCTGTAAATTTATTTTGCCTGAATAGCAGCAGGTGTAAGACAGGTGTGTGTTGGATTATTTGGTTTGCATCTTTATTTTTGCACTGGCAGTCCAAAGCTAATGTTAACAAATAATGGAAGCTTATGGCTACCAGTTTAGGATGACTAAACCACTGCATGCTTGTTTCTGAGGCTGTATGAAGCTATTGTCTATAAAAAAAAATGGACAAAATCTGAATTACTTCAATGTCTAAAGCGTCGAAAGTGCTTCAGCTTTTATCTTTTCAGCTTCTGAACCACTTTATCTTCTAAATCGATTCACCAGATTCGATTCATCTTCTGAATCGATTCACCCGATTCGATTCATCTTCTGAATCACTTTATCACTTATTTTTCTATTGACACAACAGAAAGGTATAAAGGTTAATTTGAATATTACAAGTGATCCAAGTGATTTATTTTAACCGAGACTTATTCTTTTTTTATAATGAACTGTTCATGTATAAATCCACTGATTCATCTTTTATTTATTTTTATTTTATTTATTTATTTATTTTTTTTTTTAAATGGGAGTGTGTGGGATAATTTAAGCATGAAGTCTGACAAGTGTGAAAAGTCTGTATTAAACATTTAGATCAAAACAATATAAAAAAGGAATATACAATGGTGTCAGTTTGAATATCTATCAGTCTATCTCTTTAAGTGTCAGGTAGCTACTGTGTGTAGTATGTTTTTAATAAATCGTGTGTGTGTGTAGGCGTGTCAGGGGACTGTTAAGCCGTTCCCTCAGTTTAACCCAGCAGGAGATGTGGCCCTTCTGGATCAAGCCATCAAGACAAAGGGTAATGCACCCTTTTCTCACAAACTCCTGATCACACAGATCAAGCAGCCATGTTTAATAACAAACATGAGTTCAGCTGTACTGAATCATAAACCAAATACTGACTCATGAAATGAATAAACTGTGTGTGTGTTTCCAGTTACTACCTCTGAAAACTGCTGCAGAATGTGTTTGTGTCTGTGCCAGATGGACATTTCTTGTGTTGATGCTAATATATTTTCACTGTGTTTTTAAGTGTTTTTTGACCTGATCTGTGTTGCTCTCAGGTGTGGATGAGGAAACCATCATCAATGTTCTGGTGAAGAGGACCAATGAGCAGAGGCAGCAGATCAAAAATGCATATCAGAAGGCCACTGGCAAGGTAAAAGTCCCTACAAACACTCAGCCACACCTAATCCGGTAGAAAGCTCTTTGTAGCTTGAAACCCAGTTAACTATCAAATAATTCCCACCGAGCTCTGCATTGTTTTTTTCAAATATTAATAGTATTTGGTGCCATAAAGCCTTTTTTTTCCCCCCTCATAGACGGCATTGAGTCTGAGTTGACTTTGGTGCTTGGACCCCTAAATATAATGGCTTGTATAATCCCTGTGGATTCCTGAATTCCCCATTAAGGTCGATTTGTCTTGGAGGATCAAGTGCAAAGTTGACCATGATGCACATGACCAAAGCCGAATTTGTGTATGCCTTTCTTTTGTAACACGGTGGAAATCTCTCATTTGTGTGCAGCCCCTAAATGTAGCTCTGACAGCAGCCCTGAAAGGTGAGCTGGAGGATGTGGTACTGGCTTTGCTCAGGACTCCTGCTCAGTATGATGCCCAGCAGCTCAAACTGGCCATGAAGGTAATACATTGAATCATCTGTACTGTTTCTCCTACATTGGAGTATATTCCAGGGCTACATCCTAGACAGAATTGACCCTACATTGTGCCAATCGGCCTACAACATGTGTCTTAAGACTGGGGGAGAAAAACCGAGAACCTGGAGGAAACCCCAGAGTATGGGGAGAACATGCTTCATAAGCACACAGGGTTATGAGAAAATCAGGGTTACATACACTCTTGTGCTGCAGGTGGAGTCACAAGTGGGAAGGACGTGTTGAACGTTCTAGAAGAACTTGCTGTATGTTGTGTTGTCAGACTGCTGCAGAAATGTTTTTACCCAAATCTAAACTGTAACTTATATTCATACAATTTCTGATGCCGATATAAGGATGCATTAATTCTCTAGCGCTCACCCTCTTTCTAGGGCTTGGGCACTGATGAGGACACCTTGGTTGAGATTTTGGCCTCCAGAAGCAATAAGGAGATTCGAGACCTCAAGAATGCCTACAAGGAGGGTAAGCTTGTCTTTTTATTTCTGGAAACTATTGCTGATTTAATGAGCGTATAGTCGTTTAATCTTCTCCTCTGATGGTCTTGAGGCTCTTAAATGATGTGTAGATATTAATCAGGCTTAAATTTAAATTCACGATAGGAATTTTTGTAGGTTTGATGGGTTCCAGTGCAAGCAAAACGGGGTAGATAAAGTTCTCACAACACACTTACTCAAGGCCCAGAGTAACTTCTCAAACTGATCATGGGACTGATCAACCAAAATGATTTTATTTTTTTTTTTTTTTTTTATAGAGTTCAAGAAGGACCTGGAGGCTGACATCAAGTCTGACACAGGTGGACACTTCAGAGATGGCCTTCTGGCTCTCTGCAAGGTGGGTTTATAGCTAAACACAATGTCTTGGCGAAATGTGAGTTTGTGCGTAAACAGCTAAATCTCTACATGGTTTTACTCATCCTACAGGCTGCCAGAAGTGAGGACAGGACCGTGAACGAGGATCTGGCAGACAAAGATGCTAGGGTAAGGAGTTTGGTTTGTAGGGATGTGTGTGTAGATGTACAAACACTTGGTATCTTGTGTTTATTTTGTTTGTGTGTGTGTGTGTGTGTGTGTGTGTGTGTGTGTGTGTGTGTGTGTGTTTCTTCAGGACCTCTATGAGGCAGGAGAGAAGAGAAAAGGCACAGACTGCACGGTTTTCATCAACATCCTGACCAGCAGGAGCGCTCCTCAGCTCAGGAAAGGTATTGTCCTGGGTGGAATGACCAGTTCTTGGTAAAATGCTGTGGATGCAGTAATGTAAAATGTATATTTTAAATAGAATATTTTAAGGACGTCCCTTTTTACTCAGAGAATGGGCAAAGTGTTAAAGAAATGAAAAATATAAACGAAGAGATTAAATTTGAGTGTATAAAGGATCTCCTGAACTTGATTAAGTATTGTAATATAAACAATAATCAATGACTTGATTTTGTTTAAATCAATGAATCTGTGAACTTGTTCTTAGCTTAAGAGCTTTTTGTTTTTACATGTCTCTTTCTCTCATTTATTTTCCTTCCAGTGTTTGAGCGCTATTCCAAGTACAGTAAAGTTGACGTGGCCAAAGCAATTGACCTGGAGCTGAAGGGAGATATTGAGAACCTTTTGATTAGTGTCGGTAAGCTTCACTGTCATTCTGAGTAATATCTAGTGTTGGATTGTGGGATAAATAACACAACGGCTCCTGAACGACAAGGTCAAGGGTTCGATCTCGGCTGGTTGAACAAGTTAGCTGCAAGTTTGGACATGTCTGTTTGGACAATAACGTTCTCTTGTCTGTCTTTGGCGTTCATCTGAGGTCTCTGTTCCTTTTTGCCACACCCTGACACACCGGGTTAGCTTTCAGGGGCAAAAATATGACAATGATGTGTTGCAATGTGCATTGGGACAAAAAAAACTCTGCTCTTGTTAAGACACTTGGAATGCTTTTTGGTTTTTTTTCATGGGGGTGAGGAGAAATTAAAGAAATGGACTGCAAATGGAGGATTCTAGAATATTCTTGTAGATATGCCTTTAATTTGATCTAAATTGATTTTATAGATGCCGTTGTTTTTATAAAGAGCTGTCTATCATTTGTGCTTTTTTTTTTTTTTTTATTTTATTTTTTTTTTTTATGCCTGTGCTAGTGAAGTGTGCCGGAAGCAAGCCTGCTTACTTTGCTGAGAAACTCAACCTGGCAATGAAGGTAAACATGTTATCTATGCCACTCCCCTGAGCACGGCGCTAATAAATGAGAGCTAAACAGATCCGCGTTTGTGTTCTAGGGCTCTGGCTACAAAGGGAAGATCCTGACCCGCATCCTAGTTAGCCGCTCAGAGATCGACATGGAACAGATCAAGATCGAATACAAGAAAAAATACGGCAAGACTCTCTACAAAGACATTCTGGTAGGTTGTGATAGACAAATAGCAGAAATCTGTATGTTTTGTCTAAATCTCTGAAATTGTACAGTGCAAACAAAAAGGAGAGCTGAGGCAAGTTTCTCAGCATCTCAATGTGACTCCTAAATCCTGAACGCCCAATTGGTCAAACGTGGCCGAAAAACCTGACCTAAACTCAGTTTGTTTTGTAGCTAGCAAAAGTATTTTGGATAATTCGGTCTAATTTGTCTTCTTAGTGTTAAACTAGCATCCTGTGATCTAGCTAGCTTATGTAGTTACGACTTCCTGGTTTGCTAGCCATGTCATTGTGTTCAGCGGTTTATTCGGTGAGTAGCGCCAAAACTTTCACTGAAAATAAAAAATGTGGCTTCTACATCACAGAATATAATTTCCATTTTGTATGTTTTTTTTTTTGTTTTGTTTTTAAAATATAAAATTTACTTGTAGCCATGTAGTATGGTGAGACTTCCTGTCCTTGGCCTGATCACACATTCTGTCACTTTCAGGACGACACCAAAGGCGACTATGAGAAGATCCTGCTGGCGTTGTGCGGAAGTGACCAGTAAACTGTGTGGCTTGCGTCTTTTTTTTTTTTTTAATTTTTTTTTTTTTACTACTGCCATATACAATGGAGAGAATTAAGTGATGCCATCAAGCACATTTGTAATTAAAGAATGCAGTTTCTTTGAGTGCCATTACTGTGTGTGTGTGGTGAGTTTGTTTGCTGGAAGAGCTCCAGTTTGTAGCTTCAGCTACACAAAGGGGGAAAGCAGTAAGAGTAATGACGAGGTGTGTGTCTGATGCTTGACTAGACTTACTGTGAAGATCAGAATGCAGCCACCACCCTGCTATTAGACTGTTCTTGGCATGCCTTGAAAGAATGTAGACAGAGCTACAACCTTGGAAACTAGCTCTTTTTTTTTTTTTTTTTTTTTTTTTTTTTTTTTCTCTGACTGAACTCTTCTATCCTTTGCACTGAATTCAACAATAAGTTAACACTGTGGCTGAAATATTTGGCAAATTTCTGAGAAATTTACTGCAGGAAATCATTTAAACTTTTAACACGTGACCCAAGACGCACTAAATATTATCTTATTACTGTTCTAAAAATCAGGTCACATCACACCACCTCATCATTGATGCTTTTCTTATAATTGCACACCCTCAAGTGTGGTATTCCTTACAAAACATACACAATAATCTAGCTTGAAGTGTTAAACACCCAATAATGACTGTATAAAGTCCTATACGTTGATTCTTGATGGGATTGAGGTCTGGAGGATTTGAAGGAATCACCTTGAACTCTTCACTGTTCCTCAAACCATTCCTGAACCATGTTTGAGGTGTGGCAGGGGAGCGTGGTAATTGGTGTGCAGTAATGTTTAGGTAGGTGATACAACATCCTCATGAATGCAAGACCCTAAATTTCTCAACAGAGCATCACATTGTCCTTCAGCTTACATTCTTCTCATAATACCTCCTAGTGCCATGTATTCCCAAGATAAGTGTATAAGAAATCATGATTCAGTCCAGACCACCTTCCATTACTCCATGGTCCAGTTCTGAAGCTTGTGTGTCCATTGTAAGAGCTTTCATTGGTGGACAGGGGCACTCTGACTGCTCTGCAGCTACACTGCGAGCTTTCTAAAGATCTCCTTTAGTTAAGTCAAAGAGGGATTTGTCGACTTTTTCTCAACATGTTTCTTGTCAGCATGTATCTGCATTCCATGCAACCGAGGTTAGATAATATACCGGTTTATCATCTTCTAGTTTAAACAGTAATGTTATTAGAAGCGTGATCAGTCCTGCCTGTATTCTTCCTGAAGTATATTGCAAGTTTATCAGTTTCCTTTAAACCAAGTGCTTTTGTTCATTTAAATAGTCTGAGCATTGTACCGGTATATTATTGGCTCTGTTATTGTCTTCTAATCTTCATTCCTAGATAACTTTCCAGCTCTTGTTTGCTTTTGGGTGTTATGTATATGTAGATGAGGGCCTGTTTTGCTCATTTATCTGCACATGTGTTGCCATCTGCCCCTACATCAGCACGACTGGCACAAATTCAAAGGAAGCTGACACTTCATTATGATTGAGTGCTGTATTCTCAGCAGGTTCTGAACTACTGTATAAATAATATCTTTCCCAGGTGTTGATTTGCTACTTGATCACCAGGTCGAGTTATGTACACAGTGACGTGTCAGTGAAATGGCTGCAAACTCTGCAGGAAAGACTGAAATATGTGTTTCAAGTTCTGTTGTGAATCTGGGTGAAGGGATCAACTTCAACACATCACCTTCAACACATCAAGATAGATAGATAGATAGATAGATAGATAGATAGATAGATAGATAGATAGATAGATAGATAGATAGATAGATAGATAGATAGACAGATTAGATAGACAGATAGACAGACAGATAGATAGACAGACAGATTAGATAGATAGATAGATAGATAGATAGATAGATAGATAGATAGATAGATAGATAGATAGATAGATAGATAGACAGACAGATAGATAGATTAGATAGACAGATAGACAGACAGATAGATAGACAGACAGATTAGATAGATAGATAGATAGATAGATAGATAGATAGATAGATAGATAGATAGATAGATAGATTAGACAAACAGACAGACAGACAGACAGACAGATAGATTAGATAGATAGACAGACAGACAGACAGATAGATTAGATAGATAGACAGACAGACAGATAGATTAGATAGATAGACAGACAGACAGACAGATAGATTAGATAGACAGACAGACAGATAGATTAGATAGATAGACAGACATACAGACAGACCGATCGATCGACAGACAGACAGATAGATAGATAGATAGATAGATAGATAGATAGATAGATAGATAGATAGATAGATAGATAGATAGATAGATAGATAGATAATCAAGCAAGCAAGCGTAGCTTTTAGGTTAGCGAAGTTGGATAACATTTTAATATTTTTCTGAGAAGTGAGAAAATAGGAGGTTAATCCTTAATATCTTACATTTCTGGATAAAATACTTGGCAAGTAAAATAAAGTTGCATAGACCGTATTTAAAGGTACAGCGGTTTCTTGCTCGCTACAATGACGTGAGAGATGTCCAATCAGGAGACTCCTTTTGTATACGAACTACCATCCAATCATAGCACAGGAGGCGGGGCTTATCCGAACACGGGCGGGGAAACGGAACGAAAACACGGAAGTGCTGAACGTCTGAAAGACCTTACATTCAAGAGAAGGTTGTTCTGCGGCGAAGGGATTGAGAGAAGCCCTTGACCAGTAAATTTTATTTCACCTAATGCATCAAAACAACATTTAACATCCACAGTGTGTTAGTTGTTAGTCATTGCAATTTGTGATTTCATATCTCATTAGGTTTTAACGAGCGCGCGAGCCATTTAGAGTCCAGTTAACTAGCTATACTTCAATATATCTTTGCTTTTTTAATAGCCTTCCTGTAATGTTTACCGTGAATAAATAACGGAAGCTATACTGAATAAGAATGCTTTCATTTCACATCTAGGACTTTCATCCTAGATGTCTTAGACTTTTGTTTTACTGCTAAAAATGCAATGAATGGAAGGCTGCAGTATGCAAATGCATAGTTTGTTTGCAGATCGTTTCTCATCATTCACCTATTAATTAAAAGAAAAAGCTGTCACCTTCAGTAATAACGTCGTTTCTGATTTAAATCAACTTCATTCATTCATTCATTCATTCATTCATTCATTCATTTTTAACCGCTTACATTCTGATCCTGGTTATGTGGTATACATTACATCTGTATACACCACTCAAAGCCCACTTCTTATTTGTCTTAATCTTCCATAACCATGCTTTAAAATGTGTTTAAGGAGAAAGATATTCACCTACACACATATATTCTATCAATTCATCCTTCACATCCACTTCCTTTATCTGTAGTTTTGCCTGTTTCACTCAAAAATGTCACCTAATCTTTCACAATTATGTTGCATTATTCTGGCCCTCAGATCTCCGAGCCCTGCTGCCTTCGAAGCGGGACGGATTTAATCATCGCAAGCACACATTTGTGCATTTCTGCAGAATTGGACCATGAGCTGAAGCCCTCCCTCCATGTACTATCCCGAGATGAACGACAAGCTGCTCTTCCTCGGCCTGCTGTACTTTGTGCAGGGCATCCCGTATGGCTTGCAGTCCTCACTTCTTCCAGTCTATCTTCGTGGAACTGGCCAGTCGCTCACTCGGATCTCCCTCGCCAAGGTACTTTACTTCCCCTGGGTGCTCAAGGTGCTGTGGGCGCCCTTAGTGGACCGTGCAGGTACCAAACGACGCTGGTTGGCATTGACGGTTGGTGGATTGGCGCTTGTGTGTTTGGCAGGTGCGACGCTGTCACCTGAGCTACAGCAGGGTGGTGTGGCTGGTGTGCTGCTGGCCATGAACACGCTGGCATCAGTGCAGGACATAGCAGTGGACGGTGCAGCGGTGAGGCTGCTGCGTGGTGCCGCTGAGCTCGGCTTGGGCAACACGGCACAGGTGGTGGGCTACAAAGCAGGCTCGGTGTTTGCCGGAGGTGGCCTGCTAGCTGTCATTGACGTGGTGGGATGGCCGTGGACCTTTACGCTGCTGTCTTGTGTATATGGAGGGGTGGCGTTGTTCGTGTGTGGTGTGAACGTACTGGACGGCGAAGCAGGGCGCACCCCAGGAGAGGCAAGGAGGGCCACGAGGGACACAGCAAGACCGTGGGCTATTTGGAGGAAGCTGATGGACGTCCCAGGGACAACATGGACCATGCTGTACGTTCTTACATACAAGTTAGGTGAGTTTGTAACATCTGACTTCCTCGAGTGTAACCAACATCTGTACACTTTTTGCTTGTTTCTCAGATTTGTGCATCGTTCAGTTTTACGTTGAAGTGCTGCTCCACGTCTTGGATGATTATATAAATTCTGTTCAAACTGATCACGTTTTACCAATTTAAAGTTGAGACTTTTTCCGTTACCTTGCTTTTATAACAGACTGCAGATGCAGGAAGCATTAAATGTAGCCACTTGCTCACATGGCCAGTGTTTATGGTGATGTATTAAGTGTTCAGATTAATATTAATATTAGCCAGGTTAATGTACATTTGGACAGGTTTAGCTAGACTCAAAATAAAAAACCTGGGCCAGTTATGAGCTAGTTTCCTGCCAGTCAGTTGTCTAGTTGAACGTTATTACTAGACATAGCGAGACAATATGCTTTTCATATACCTCAACAGGTTAAGTAGTATTTTTTAAGAAGACAATAAATTATGCAATATTATTTTAAAGGTTTTAAATACTTTAAAACCACCTAAACCGTTTTATTCCCATATTCTTATTTATGTCAAGTACAGTCTTGTTCTTGCTTCTACAACCAAACATAATTATATACAGTGGTGTGAAAAAGTGTTGGCCCCCTTCCTGATTTCTTATTTTTTTTGCATGTTTGTCACACTTTAATGTTTCAGATAATCAAACACATTTAAATATTAGTCAAAGATAACACAAGTAAACACATCATGCAGTTTTTAAATGAAGGTTTTTATTATTAAGGGAAAACAAAATCCAAAACTACATGGCCCTGTGTGAAAAAGTGTTTGCCCCCTAAGCCTAATAACTGGTTGGGCCACCCTTAGCAGCAACAACTGCAATCAAGCGTTTTTCATAACTTGCAATGAGTCTGTTACAGCGCTGTGGAGGAATTTTGGCCCACTCATCTTTGCAGAATTGTTGTAATTCAGCCACATTGGAGGGTTTTCGAGCATGAACCACCTTTTTAAGGTCATGCCACAGCATCTCAATCGGATTGAGGTCAGGACTTTGACTAGGCCACTCCAAAGTCCATTTTGTTTTTCTTCAGCCATTCAGAGGTGGACTTGCTGGTGTGTTTTGGATCATTGTCCTGCTGCAGAACCCAAGTTCACTTCAGCTTGAGGTCACAAACAGATGGCCGGACATTCTCCTTCAGGATTTTTTGGTAGACAGCAGAATTCATGGTTCCATTTATCACAGCAAGTCTTCCAGGTCCTGAATCAGCAAAACATCCCCAGACCATCACACTACCACCACCATACTTTACTGTTGGTATGATGTTCTTTTTCTGAAATGCGGTGTTACTTTTACGCCAGACGTAATGGGACACAGACCTTCCAAAGGGTTCAATTTTTGTCTCGTCAGTCCACAGAGTATTTTCCCAAAAGTCTTGGGGATCATCAAGATGTTTTCTGGCAAAACTGAGATGAGCCTTTATGTTCTTTTTGCTCAGCAACGGTTTTCATCTTGGAACTCTGCCATGCAAACCATTTTTGCCCAGTCTCTTTCTTATGGTGGAGTCATGAACACTCACCTTAACTGAGGCAAGTGAGGCCTGCAGTTCTTTGGATGCTGTTGTGGGGTCTTTTGTGACTTCCTGGATGAGTTGTCGCTGCGCTCTTGGGGTAATTTTGGTCGGCGGTCGCTCCTGGGAAGGTTCTCCACTGTTCCATGTTTTGGCCATTTGTAGATAATGGCTCTCACTGTGGTTCGCGGCAGTCCCAAATATTTAGAAATGGCTTTATATACTTTATATACTGGTGGCTTAGTGGATCCGGCGCCTGATTTGTACCGTGGGCACTGGAGTTCAATCCCCACCTTTGCCACACCCTTGTTTGTGGAGTCTCTTTTTCCTCCCCATGCTTCAGGGACTCCAGTTTCCTCCCCTGAGCACACAAACATCACTGTAGTCTGATTGGCCTCTGATTTTTCTGAAGTGTGTGTGATTGTGCACTGTGATGGCTCGATACCTCGTCCACCATATGCCCAGAGTCCTCTGGGATGGACTCTAGTTTCCCTGTGTAGGATAATGTAACCCTGTGTAGGATAAACGCTCCAAAAATTGATGGAACAAAGGATGCAGAGATCCTGCAACACATCCCTAAGCTAAAGAGAACAGCTTACACAGCACACACTGATCTGAGATATCATCGCAGAGCTGTTCCCTGTCAAATAAAACCGATCCTGCTTAGAGGTCATTTTCTCATAACTTACGGTATGCTGTTTAATCGCTGACCCGAGCCAAAGCCGAGTGCTCTGACTCACTGAAAACTGCTGGAATTCCCCTCATAAGGGTGAGTCACCACATTACACGACACTGTAGCCAAAAGCACATGTGAGCTGCTCTGAATTTCCCCAGAACAAGCCTTTAACCACTTGAGCCACCACTGCCCATATATGTATATAATATATATATATATATATATATATATATATATATGTGTGTGTGTGTGTGTGTGTGTGTGTGTGTGTGTGTGTGTGAGAGAGAGAGAGAGAGAGAGAGAAAGAAAGAAAGAAAGAAAGAAAGAGAAAGAAAATTTGCTCTAATGTACTTCCTCTGTTCACCACAAGATGGAAGCGTTCCCATTTATTTCCCTCAAAACAACACACGCTCCCCTGTTACAAGCCCACGTAGGGCTGCACTGACACTATGACACTATGACACTATGGCACCTAGCCTTTTCTAACGCAACCTCTTGACATGCTGACATTCTCCAAGGTGGAATCCACACAACACACCACTTCAGCTGTGGATTTAAATCACCATCAGCGTGTGTGTGTGTGGTGTTGTGTTTGGCAGCAGATGGGGATTATGTAAGGATTAGAGTCTCTTTGTGTATGTGACGATTTTTCATCCAAACAGAAAATGGAAAATATGCACCGTGTGTGTGTGTTGTATGGTTTGGTGTGTTAGTATGCTTCTATATATGTAAATGAATTCAGTCGCCAGTTCGGTTTTGTTTACAGGCTTGACAGAAGCAGGTAGAAGACAGAGAGCGTCAACCAGACACGACAAACTAATCTGATGAGACGTGGACGTTGAAAGCTTTGGCGGGATGTTAAGTGCTCCCCTCCTCCCCCACGCCACCCCCCTTTCACATATGGAGCTTTTCTTCATCATCTCCATCATCACCGCTTTGTCTGTTTTGTTTTCAAGTCATGATAACCAGGCTTCATGTACATACATATATATGTATATATTCATTTTCCTTCAGAATTTTATTTTTTATCACATTACGAATTTTTTTCTCATAAGTGTTTTATTCCTTACTTCGGTCTGTATTCTGTATTCAATAAGAATGTAATTCTGCACACTAGAGCATATGTTAGTCTTAAAAGACCTCAGTGTAATTATATAGGAGGCGGAGCCCCGCCCACATCTTCCTCTATCACATTCATCACCTTAACAGAAGGATTGTAATGAATCAGTTGATCATGTAGAATCAAATTTTTTGACATCAACTCTGTGTGTGTGTGTGTGTGTGTGTGTGTGTGTGTGTGTGTGTGTGTGTGTGTGTGTGTGAGAGAGTGAGAGAGAGATAAACAGAGATGTTGCCACGTAGATCAATCTTGTTAGAGCAGATCTTGGTTTAATCACATCCTCCCTTCATCAGTTCTGCTTGTCCTTGTTAAAAGCGGTGCTTGATCAGATCACTTAGCGGTGTTGAGGTAAGAGCTCTGTTATGGACGTCGGACGTTCTGAAAGATGCAAACGTGTACCACGTGACCGTGTGTGTATAATGTCAGCAGTGATAAAGTCAGGTGTGGAATGTCTATGAGAAGTGTCCAGATGAGCGGCAGAGAGACGGGCGAAGGGGATAAGTATAGTCACGGGGGTGGGGGGGTTTAGGGGCATAAACACCCCCATAGTCTGTGGATCTTTTAAATTCCTATGACCAATCACACGGCTTCATCCAATAGCCAGCAAAAGCAATGGATATCAAAAGTTTACACACCCCTGTTAAAATGGCAGGTTTTTGTGATTAAAAAATGAAAGGGAGATTAATCAAGTCCGAACTTTTTCCACATGAAAGTGTATACAAATGAGGTGAAAAGCAATCAGAAAAGAAACAATAAGTATGAACACCACTAAACTCATACTAGGTTGAAGCACCTTTTGAGTCATGTGACACGTCTTGACTTGGCGATATTTTCACACTCAGAAACACCAAACATCATTCTTGTGTATGCTTTGGGTCATTGTCATGCTGAAAGGTACAATTCCCTGTCTTCGGCATCTTATTAGCAGAAACCTGGAGGTTTGCACTAATGCTGATTTCAAATCTTCTCTCTATCTTTATCTCTCTCTCTCTCCTCTCTCTCGCTCTCTCCTCTCTCTCACTCTCTCCTCTCTCTCTCTCTTGTCCCATTTATCACTTTATCAATAATATCTGATCTCTCTCTCTCTCTCTCTCTCTCTCTCTCTCGCTCTCTCTCTTCTCTCTCTCACTCTCTCTCTCTCTCTCTCTCGTTCTCTCTCTCTCGTCCCCTTTTTCTCTTTATCTGTAATATCTGATTCTCTCTCTCTCTCGCGCTCTCTCTCTCTCGCGCTCTCTCTCTCTCTCTCACTCTCTCCTCTCTCTCTCTCTCTCTCTCTCTCTCTCTCTCTCTCTCTCTCGTTCTCTCTCTCTTGTCCCATTTTTCACTTTATCAATATCTGATCTCTCTCTCTCTCTTTCTGTCTCTCTCTCTCTCGTCCCCTTTTTCTCTTTATCTATAATATCTGATCTCTCTCTTTCTCCCTCTCAGTTAAATATTAGCCACAGTTACCTTTAAGTTGAAGCGTCCCTGTCTCTTGTTGTCTCATTTTCTATTTACATTATCTCACTGTCTCTCTCATTCCATCCTTTCACTCATTTTCTTTCCTTGATCCACAGCCCTCTCTTGCTTTGAGTCTACAAGTCTCTCTTCTTCTTCTTCTTCTTCTTCTTCTTCTTCTTCTCTCTCTCTCTCTCTCTCTCTCTCTCTCTGTCTCTGAGGTTTTCAGATAATTAATGAAATCCCAGTTGATATGGATAATGCCTGTTCCTAAAAATATTTTTAGAAAAATTTTTGCAGTCTGTGAAAAAAAAATGGTTTGAAGCAAAACAAAAACATACAGGAGGTCAGAAGAGAATGGCTAGACTGGTTTGAGTGGATTCTTAGTATTCATAGTAGCTCACCTGTCCACTCTTTACAGCTGTGGTGAGCAGAAAAGCATCACACGGTGCTGAAGTTACAGTTCTAGCGCAGTTATAAAAGCGCTACTGCATCGCTGATGAGGTGGAGAGCTAAATCCCTTCAGCAGGTAGGCAAACAGCATCATGGGTAACGCAGATGAGAGACGTCTATCTTTAAAATGTAAAGAAATACATTGGATAAAGGCAAGGAAGAGCAAATGTTAAGTATAAAGATATACATCAGTGCTGTTGAATTCTTGATTCTGATTGGTCCGAAGGGTTTCTTTAATAACAGGCCTTGAGATTAAGTTAAACTTGATGTATATTAATATGGTGGTTGACCTTTGACCTAAATTCAACTTGAAGTTGCTTATAAACTCTGAAGTGAGGTTGCCAGGGTTATTGTTTTTACACCATATTGGGCTAAAAAAAGATTTGGGCTAGAAAAGATGATTTTTTTGGCGATAAAATGTTTGTTTGTTTGAATTAATTTCTTCAAAAACAATGGCTATGGCAAACAAAAGGAAATCCTGACAATTGATCAATCTTTTCAGAAAGGTGGGCTGTTTGAGATACACTGATTTTCTTCATACCAACGAGTGTATGTTGATCACCTGTATCTTGGTCTTTCGTCACGCACTTCATTTGCATTTAGACACGCCCACAAACTCCATAAAAGGCAGTGCACAGCCAGATGGGAGAACGAGATGAAAGGTGAAAGTAAAGGCTGAAAGGCAGAAGTGGAAGATATTTTGACTCACTGCTATGCCAATAAAATGTTTAAGAATATATAATAATAATAATAATAATAATAAGCCAGTGCTAAATCTTCCATCAGCTGAGGTGTTTGTGAACAGTTTATGGCTATGTCCAGACAGACCGGCTTGTCCTCTGTTTCCACAGACCCGTAGTGTATTCCAGAATATTTCCATATCAGTTGATCAAGTGGAGGTTTGCATAAATTTGTCGTCTTATGTGTAAATCTTGCACACACTCAGGAGCATGAGTAGGATACGGACGTCTTTTCCGATTTCTTTGTTTATGGTTTAAAAATAAATCTTTTCGTATTCAATTTCATAATTGAGGTTTCTTTTGCAGAACCGTTTCTGTAGTAAGATATACTGCATATGATGAATGCTAGAGGCAAAGGGGGATTAGAGTGGATTATAGCGATGATAAATAGGTGATGTCGATTCTCAGAAGAGAATGGTTTACATTTTTTGAGATGTGATTGTACTGTGACTTGGCAACCCTGCTCTGAAGCTTCCATCAGCCGATCTCTTCGGTAATGACCGTTTAGAAGGACTTTTTTTCCCCACTTCAGCTTTGATTGACCTTACAAAGTAGCAATAGTGAAAAATCAGAGTATTGATTTGACAGGAAAAGGAGCTTGTTTCTGTCACAGGTTGAAAAAGTTTTCACGAGAAAGTGAAGGCGAGGCAACGTTTTAAAACACAACAGACTGACTTGCTCGCCTTGTAAAAGCAGAAGGAATAAAAAGAGCGAAAGAGTCCCCGAACATGAAGAATAAATCCCCTCTTTGTTCGCACATTCGCTTTTTATAGACGGATCCTTTACATGGTTTTGGTTCGACTGTCTCAAACGATCGCCTGCGAAGAAAGCAGTGACGGTTGACAGTCGAAAGCTCTGTCAGCGCTCGCGCGGGATCTTTGGGCGCTCGCTATCATCTGATTAGCTGTGTTTTTGATTTGACTTTCCGTTTTTTATTTCATTCGGGGGTTTTTTTTTCATTGTGGGGTCCCCCGGACGCCTGCGTGTCTGTTTGACAGCGGTCTCAGAGCTGTCAGTCACGGAAGACAAGCCGCATAAATAATGACAGAAGCGCTGAATAATACACGGCTAAACCGAACAAACTCACGGCGCGCGCCAGAGACAAAACTTTTCCGCACACAGACGAGCGTGTGTGGAGATCTGTGAGGTAGGATGTTTTTTTCCTTCCTCAGTTTGCTTTTTTTTTTTTTTTTTTTTGTACTTGAACTCAACAGAATTAACAGTTAACACAAGAACTACAGGTTTTTTGTTGAAGGCTGAGGGGTGGTAATGGTATTTAATGAAGAAGGTAAATAATGATTCATCCAGCAACAATAATGCCTACCTAAAGAGAGTGCTAGTACTAATAATAAATAATATTTGAGACACAACCATTAGGCTAAATCTCAGTACTATTGTTCCTAACAATATACCACCAATATAATAGGACTAAACTTGTGTAGTAACCCAAATCAGTTAAGTTGCCTTTATTTTTCACATATACATACAGCACAGTGAAATTCCTTTCTTCGCATATCCCATCCTTGGGGGTTGGGGTCAGAGCGCAGGGTCAGCCATGATACAGCGCCCCTGGAGCAGGGTGGGTTGGGGGCCTTGCTCAAGGGCCCAATGGTGGCATCTTGGCGGTGCTGGGGCTTGAATCCCTGATCTTCCGGTCAACGACCCAGAGCCTTAACCACTTGAGCTACCACCGCCCCCTCACTTTTGGTGCTTATGGAGGCAAAATTCCATTGCGTTTGCATTTTCGATGCCTTGTGCAGAAACCTGTCAATCAGAATTGGGGGCGTGAGTTTACTACGGGGGCGTGTCTGTATTCAGAATTGAGTCAAAGTCAACATCCAAGACTTCAGGTAGCATCGGTAGCGTGGTTTCTTACGTCTATTTTTAATATTTTTTATGTTTCTGTTTGTTTGTGTTCAGGTGAACAGGGAGCGACCACTATGTTCCCTCTCTTCCTGTTGGACCACCATATGACATCGCGAGAGCTCGGCCTGTGGAACGGCGTGGTCGCCATGGCCTTCTCCATTTGCGGCTCATCTCTCGGAGGCTTCTTACTCTCAAAGTACAGGTAACACTGGGGTTTGTTTAGCTTTATACTTACTTACCGTTAGATTTGCTATTTTCACCACTGTGACAAAGGGAAAAAAACAGGCCTTCTCCAGGCTATGCTTTACAGGCCTGTTTTATCCTGTAACACACTACATCATACATGTGGCTCAGTGCTCAGTGCTCGCAGAAGTGAAGTGCTCTCACGTGCAACAGTTTTTCTCTAGTTTGTGTGATCGGACAGAGTGTCGGGGGTAAATAAGGTGGCTGAGCAAATAGTAGAAGATTTAGGACATGTTGAGAATTTCATTTGAACTAAAAAAAAAACAATGTTTTGCAAATAACGAGCACTGCTCTGCACATTTTCAGAGAGAACCTTTGTGACTACGAGTTGAACAATAAAAAAAAGTGCATAGGAAATATATAATAATAGCCAAAAATACATCTTTTATGATAGTTCCATTTTTCTGTCTGTTCTTTTCATCTTTAACTCAGACCTCTTTCTTTCTGTTTATTACTGCATTCTACAGGAAAGACCAAAAGGACATGTCTGTATCTCTGTTGTTCTGTGTGCATGTGTGTGTGTGTATACTGACCATCCCTCCAGAGAGAGTGAAAGACTAATGGAAGTAAACACAGCTCAGTCAGTGAGGTGTGAGCTGTGAGCACAGAAAGGGGAAAAAAAAGAAAGCTATCACTGTAAACAACGAGCCTTGTGTGTGTGTTTGTGTTCGTGTGTGATATGTGATGCTGATCTGAGATCAGTCTGTATTTTCTATTATACTGCTCAGGCATCAGGGTTATTAAAAGCAGTTCTGTGATCAGTGTAGATCAGATCTTGACTTAATATCATATTAAATACCACAGAACCACCTTCACTGATACTGACACAGAGGCCATGCCTCCTTCACTGATACTGACACCGAGGCCACGCCTCCTTCACTGATACTGACACCGAGGCCACGCCTCCTTCACTGATACTGACACAGAGGCCTCTGTGTCAGTCTGAGTGAAGGAGGCGTGTCCTCTGTGTCAGTCTGAGTGAAGGAGGTGTGTCCTCTGTGTCAGTCTAAGTGAAGGAGGCGTGTCCAATGTGTCTGTCTGAGTGAAGGAGGCCTGTCCTCTGTGTCAGTCTGAGTGATGAAGGTGTGTCCACTGTGTCTGTCTGAGTGATGGAGGTGTGTCCTCTGTGTCAGTCTGAGTGAAGGAGGTGTGAAATCTGTGTCAGTCTCAGTGAAGTAGGTATGTCCTCTGTGTCAGTCTCAGTGAAGTAGGTATGTCCTCTGTGTCGGTCTGAGTGAAGGTGTGTCCTCTGTGTCAGTATGAGTGAAGGAGGCGTGTCCTCTGTGTCAGTCTGAGTGAAGGAGGCTTGTCCTCTGTGTCAGTCTGAGTGAAGTAGGTATGTCTTCTGTGTCAGTCTGAATGAAGGAGGCGTGTCCTCTGTGTCAGTCTGAATGAAGGAGGCGTGTCCTCTGTGTCAGTCTGAGTGAAGGAGGCGTGTCCTCTGTGTCAGTCTGAGTGAAGGAGGCGTGTCCTCTGTGTCAGTCTGAGTGAAGGAGGCGTGTCCTCTGTGTCAGTCTGAGTGATGGAGGCGTGTCCTCTGTGTCAGTCTGAGTGAAGGAGGCGTGTCCTCTGTGTCAGTCTGAGTGAAGGAGGCGTGTCCTCTGTGTCAGTCTGAGTGAAGGAGGCTTGTCCTCTGTGTCAGTCTGAGTGAAGTAGGTATGTCTTCTGTGTCAGTCTGAATGAAGGAGGCGTGTCCTCTGTGTCAGTCTGAATGAAGGAGGCGTGTCCTCTGTGTCAGTCTGAGTGAAGGAGGCGTGTCCTCTGTGTCAGTCTGAGTGAAGGAGGCGTGTCCTCTGTGTCAGTCTGAGTGAAGGAGGCGTGTCCTCTGTGTCAGTCTGAGTGATGGAGGCGTGTCCTCTGTGTCAGTCTGAGTGATGGAGGCGTGTCCTCTGTGTCAGTCTGAGTGATGGAGGTGTATCCTCTGTGTCAGTCTGAGTGAAGGAGGTGTGTCCTCTGTGTCAGTCTGAATGAAGTAGGGGTGTTCTCTTGTGTCATTCTTAGTTAAGGAGATGTGTTCTCTGTGTCAGTCTGAGTAAAGGAGGTGTGTCTTCTGTGTCAGTCTGAGTGAAGGAGGCGGGTCCTCTGTGTCAGTCTGAATGAAGGAGGTGTGTCTTCTGTGTCAGTCTGAGTGAAGGAGGCGGGTCTTCTGTGTCGGTCTCAGTGAAGGAGGCGGGTCTTCTGTGTCGTCTCAGTGAAGGAGGCGGGTCTTCTGTGTCGGTCTCAGTGAAGGAGGTGAGGTCTGTTTGCCTTCATTATGTGATTGTGAAAGTGTGAATTAAGCCCAGGTTTGCTTTGGAGGGCCAGGTTTCCACTCACACTTGATTACCTCGTATTTGTCCACTGAAGGCTGAATGTCAGATTAGATTTGAATCTCATCTGAACCCTGGTTTTCTTCCTATTGTGTGAAGGAATGGAATCATGTGTGGGCCAAGGGAGTGTGTGTGTGTGTGTGTGTGTGTGTGTGTGTGTGTGTGTGTGTATGAGTGTGTGTATGAGTGTGTGTCTGTGTTGGGGAGTGTAAAGTCATTTGTACGTCTCTCCCTTGCGCACAGGCCTCGGCTCGTCAGACACAGGCTCTCATTCAGGCTTCGCTTCCCACAGGTTGGGTTTCTGCTGTTGTACAGTCACAGATGCTAAAAGCTCATTTGGACTCTTATCCATTCCATCTGTAGCGCTCGAGTGACCACAGATACACACCCAAAGGCATCGGTCATCTCACACACATACCTCCTCTCTCTTTCACTCTTCTGTCACTCTCTCTCTCTCTCTCTCTCTCTCTCTCTCTCTCTCTCTCTCTCTCTCTCTCTCTCTCACACACACATACACACACCCCTTCTCTTATTCTGTCTCTCCTTCACACTGTTGCTTCTGCATTCGTTCTCACCCTGTCTTTCTCTTCGTAATGACCCTTTTCTCTTTTTTTCGTTCCCTATCTCTCACGCCCCTTCTGTCTCAAGTCCGCTTTTCTCTTTTCCTTTCTTGCTGTCTTTTTCTGTCTTTCTTATGCTTTCCATCCAACATGAATTCCTGCTCTCATTTTTTCTTGTTCTTTTCCAAGCTCTTTCTTACTTTTCCTCTGGCTTTCTTCTCCTGGCGCCTCTTGGTCTGTGTTGAGGGGGAAAACATCTCTCTCTCTCTCTCTCTCTCTCTCTCTCTCTCTCTCTCGCTCTCAAAACAATATTAAAGCTTCACACACAGTTAGAAGAAGTAAATGACTTTTATTGTGAACTGCACCATTGATGCTACGTGTTGTGGAAATATTATAATATATATTATATTATATTATATTATTATTTATGAAATTATATTATATTATATTATATTATATTATATTATATTATATTATATTATATTATATTATATTATATTATATTATATTATATTATATTATATTATATTATATTATATTATATTATATTATATTATATTATATTATATTATATTATATTATATTATATTATATTATAACCCACTAACAGAATTGTGCCAAAACATTTTTTTTATTTACTTTTTATCTCTTTACATTTACATATATACCTATACATATACAAATGTATACCTTACGTTACACAAACAGCGGCCTTTTCTCTCTCTGACACTTGAGACACTCAACTCATGGAAAACATAGCCCCAGTGCTGCTAAGCTGCCATTTTTGGGCCCCTGAGCAAGGCCCTTACCCCTCTCTGCTTCTGGAGTGCTGCATCGTGACTGACCCTGCGCGCTGACCCTAACTTCCGAAGCTGGGATATGTGAAAAAAGAATTTCACTATGGCGTAATGTATATGTGGAAAAAAATAATTTCTTCTTCTTCTTCTTCGAAGTCCCCGATGTCTGATGTATCCTGAAGTTATGCGAACTGACCTGTGAGAGATTAAATGCAGACTTGCTCTAGCACTGCGATCTGTTTTCACCCTGAAAAAAAGGTGTCAGATATTGGATATAAATTCCAAGGACATGAACACTCATGTCCCACAACAAACACACACACACACTTATTTTTGCATGATTGATAGAGTCCACTGGGTGCTCTGATTGGCATTAGGAGATAATAATGTATGTGTGTGTGTGTGTGTGGCATCTGATGGTCACTAATTAGGATGAGTCTAATCAGCCAGTGACATGTTGTGTTATTGATTAGGCCGTGAAGCAAAACTCAGCAGGAGGCTCTTTAACCGACTAACAGCGAATCAATTACTCTGTCTGAGGCAAAAAAAAAAAAACAACGTGTGTGTGAAGTGAACATTTCTTTCCTGTTCTTATTTTCTCTGGTATAATTTGTTTTTGCATAATGTACAAATTGAAATTTTGAAATCAGTGAAGTGTTTTTTTTTGTGTTTTTTTTTAGTATCAGCATGTTGATGAGGCGTGCGTTTGTGCTGCGGACCGTGGGCATGGTCTTCCAGTGCTCTCTACTCACAGTGCTTGAACCTTCTCCTCTAATGAAAGGTGACACGCACGCACACACACACACACACACACACACACACACACAAACACACACACACACAAACACACACACCCCATCCTTTGAGACTCATAAAGTCAGCCCTGTTAGGAAAGTGCTGTCTGCCCTCTTTCACATACATGAGCTCACTGAGGCTTCTGATTGGCTGTATGTGCAGTAAGCCCCTCCCATCCAGAGATGTAAACATTGGCAATTGGTTGTGTTATAAATGGGATAAAAGGGGAATCCTTCTCCTAATCCTACTCCCTCTCTCTCTCTCTCTCTCTCTCTCTCTCTCTCTCTCTCTCTCTTTGCTTCTTTCTTTCTCTCTTTCTATTTTTTTGTTTTTTCATTTCTCTGTCTCTATCTCTCCGTCTCTCTTTGACTCTACATGTCTCTCTTCACCTTCTTCTTCCTCTCTCTCTCTCTCTGCTTCTTTCTTTCTTTCATTTCCTTCTTTCTTTCTTTCTTTCTTTCTTTCTTTCTTTCTTTCTTTCTTTCTTTCTTTCTTTCTTTCTCTTCAATTCTCTTTCTCATTCTCTATCTCTCTGTCTCTCTGACTCTGTGTCTCTCTTTTTCTTTCTTTCTTTCTTTCTTTCTTTCTTTCTTTCTTTCTTTCTTTCTTTCTTTCTATTTCTTTCTATTTCTTTTTGTCTTTTCATTTCTCTCTCATTCTCTATCTTTCTGTCTCTCTTTGACTCTACGTGCCTCTCTTCTTCTTCTTTTCTCTCTCATTCTTTCTTTCTTTCTTTCTTTTTTTCCTTTCCTTTCTTTCTTTCTTTCTTTCTTTCTTTCTTTCTTTCTTTCTTTCTATTTCTTTTTGTCTTTTCATTTCTCTCTCATTCTCTATCTCTGTCTCTCTTTCTTTCTTTCTTTCTTTCTTTCTTTCTTTCTTTCTTTCTTTCTTTCTTCCTATTTCTTTTTGTCTTTTCATTTCTCTCTCATTCTCCATCTCTGTCTCTCTTTCTTTCTTTCTTTCTTTCTTATTTTCTTTCTTTCTTTCTTTCTTTCTTTCTTATTTTCTTTCTTTCTTTCTTTCTTTCTTTCTTTCTTTCTTTCTTTCTTTCTTTCTTTCTTTCTTTCTTTCTTTCTCTCTCTCTTTCTTTCTTTCTCTCTTTCTGTTTCTTTTTGTCCCTTCATTTCTCTTTTTCTCTCTCTCATTTTTTATCTGTCTGTCTCTCTTTGACTCTGTGTCTCTCTGCTTCTTCCTCTGTCTCTGTCTCTCTGTCTCTGTCTCTCTCTTTGCTTCTTTCTTTCTCTCTTTCTATTTCTTTTTGTCTCTTCATTTCTCTCTCATTCTCTATCTCTCCATTTCTGTTTGACTCTACGAGTCTCTCTTCTTCTTCTCGCCCATGTCGAAGCCAACACTATTTTTCCTTGAGCGCTCGCACTGTTCACTTTAATAAATGAATAACCTCGCTCTTGACTTGCATCTCTCTCTCTCTCTCTCTCTCTCTCTCTCTCTCTCTCTCTCTCTCTCTCTCTCTCTCTCTCTCTCTCATATCCCTTTGTGGTTTTTCATATGTTTATTTAATGAAAATAAAAAGAGAAATCACGGCTGGGTTTTTAGCTGACTCACTTTTATGTTTTTTTAATTTTTTTATTTAAATTTTTTTTTTTTTAACTTCGCTCCCCGTGAAGCTGCGGCTTTGGGGCTTTTCTTTTTCTTTCTTGTCAGCAAGCATCTTTCTGTCACCGTCTGTTTCTTTCACCCCCCATCTCTCCCTCTGTCTCTTTCTCTTTCTCCACAGAGCAAATCTACTTTCTACACTGGATCCCTCCTACTCCTCCTCCTCTTCCTCTTCTTCCTCTTCTTCTTCCTCCTCTTGTCCTTACAAATCACATCCTGATGAAAATATCTCTCAATATTGTATGAGTGCCTGTGGTTGCTGGAGAACTTATTCAGAACTCTTGATAAGTTGACTTCTTCATTTATTAAAAAAAAAGTGATATTTGTCGAAATTTTATTTTTAAACCCCGATTTCATCATTCCACACTCGTTCAAGCGAGTTTGTTCTTATTAGAGCAGCACGGATGAGACAGCGGATCACGTCAAGCGCTTTTTTTTTTTACTGTTTCGTGATGAAACGCATACCGCTGGGAAAATAGGACGAGTCTGGAAAAAATTGCGGGAATTCAGAGTGTTTTTATTATTACTTTTTTGAAGCACTCAGGACATTAAGCGTTTAGAGTTGAGACTAGAAATTGCGCAGATCTTTTTTTTTTCCTTTTTTTTTGCATTATAACAGCTTGAGTGAGGAACAGTGTTAAGTCCAGTGTCGCTTTCTGACACAAACCACAATTTGTGAAAAGTTACGGATCGTAAATAAACGTATAGAGTGCCAAGTAAGGATAATATTAAATAAATGAATATATAAGACATTATTCAGTCTGCAGAAAGTTAGATTTTTCGGCTTAGTTGACAACTTAATCCGAGACACATTCCTTATGTCGGGGATGTCCTTTTTTTTTTTTTATTTTTTTTTTATATAAATTCTAAAATTATATTCAAATAGAATATTTATTTGTCACATACAAATGTAAAATAAAAATGTAAAATTAGAATATGAAAATATGGGGGCATTGGTGGCTCAGTGGTAGGCTTCTCGCCTATCATGCGGAAGGCCCGGGTTCGATTCCCAGCCAATGCCTCAACCCCAGCCACTGGATGCAGTGCCGGTCCCAAGCCCGGAAAAATGGGAGGGTTGCGTCAGGAAGGGCATCCGGCGTAAAACGTTTGCCAAGTTGTTGTGCGGACCAGTTGGTCCGCTGTGGTGACCCCGAACAGGGAGCAGCCGAAAGCTAGTATATAAAAATATAAGAAATACAATTGAAATAAAAATGTTAAATTAGAATATAAAAATATAAGAAATACAATTGAAATAAAAATGTTAAATTAGTATATAAAAATATAAGAAATACAATTGAAATAAAAATGTTAAATTAGAATATAAAAATATAAGAAATACAATTGAAATAAAAAGGTAAACTAGAATATAAAAATATAAGAAATACAATTGAAATAAAAATGTAAAATTAGAATATCAAAATATAATACAATTGAAATAAAAATTTTAAATTAGAATATAAAAATATAAGAAATACAATTGAAATAAAAATGTAAACTAGAATTTATAAATAGAAGAAATACAATTGAAATAAAAATGTAAACTAGAATTTATAAATATAAGAAATACAATTGAAATAAAAATCTAAAATTAGAATATACAAAAATAAGAAATACAATTGAAATAAAAATGTAAAATTAGAATATAAAAAAATAAATACAATTGAAATAAAAATGTTAAATTAGAATATCAAAATATAAGAAATACAGTTGAAATAAAAATGTAAAATTAGAATATGAAATTATAAGAAATACAATTGAAATAAAAATATAAACTAGAATATAAAAATATTAAAAATACAATTGAAATAAAAATGTAAAATTAGAATATTAAAAAATAAGAAATACAATTGAAATAAAAATGTAAAATTAGAATATAAAAAATAAGAAATACAGTTGAAATAAAAATGCAAAATTAGAATTTGAAATTATAAGAAATACAATTGAAATAAAAATGTAAACTAGAATATAAAAAAACAAGAAATACAATTGAAATAGAAATGTTAAATTAGAATATAAAAATATAAGAAATACAATTGAAATAAAAATGTAAAATTAGAATATCAAAATAAAAGAAATACATTTGAAATAAAAATGTAAACTAGAATATAAAACACTAAGAAATACAATTGAAATAAAAATGTAAACTAGAATATAAAAATATTAAAAATACAATTGAAATAAAAGTGTAAAGCTAGAATATAAAATGTAAGAAATCATTTAAGTAAAATGTAAAACTAGAATATAAAAATACAAGAAATACACTAGAAGAAAA
This sequence comes from Hemibagrus guttatus, assembly GCA_033459395.1. Classification (NCBI taxonomy): domain Eukaryota; kingdom Metazoa; phylum Chordata; class Actinopteri; order Siluriformes; family Bagridae; genus Hemibagrus; species Hemibagrus guttatus. The sequence goes on from JAUCMX010000021.1 coordinate 3,737,739, forward strand.
AGAAGAATCTAAAATAAAAAAGAATATCAAGTACGAAAAGTATCAGAATATAATATAAAATATAATATAAAGTAGACTATCAATTTTACAATTTATAAAAATAGAAAAATGAAAGCAGGTAAGCTTATCCATCAATCCACAGGAATGTCTACCTTTTTAACAAAATAAAAAAACTAACAAACAGCATTTTATTAATGAAATGATACAAAATATTACATTTTTCATTCACTATTTTTTGGTGTTTAATTAATTCAGTAATGTTTGTTACTGTGATAAATCTTCTTCTTCTTTCGGCTTTTCCCTTCAGGGGTCGCCACAGCGAATCATCTCTCTCCACCTATCCCTATCTTCTGCATCCTCAACACTTGCACCCACTAGCTTCATATCCTCATTAATTCCATCCATATACCTCGTCTTTGGCCTTCCTCTTTGCCTCCTGCCTGGCAGCTCCATGTCCAACATTCTCCTACCAATATACTCACTCTCCCTCCTCTGAACATGTCCAAACCATCTTAATCTGGTCTCCCTAACTTTGTCCCCCAATCGTCCAACATGAGCTGTCCCTCTGATGAACTCGTTCCTAATTCTGTCCAATCTTGTCACTCCCAAAGAGAACCTCAACATCTTCAGCTCTGCTACCTCTAGCTCTGACTCCTGTCTCTTCCTCAGTGACACTGTCTCTAAACCATACAGCATGGCCGGTCTCACCACTGTCCTGTACACCTTCCCCTTGATTCTCGCTGATATTTTCCTATCACACAGAACTCCCGACACCTTTCTCCACCCATTCCAACCTGCCTGCACTCGCTTCTTTACATCTTTCCCACACTGTTCATTACTCTGGACTGTTGACCCCAAGTACTTAAACTCCTGTACCTTCTTCACCTCTTCACCTTGTAATCTTACTGTTCCACTTCCCTCCCTTTCATTCACACACATGTACTCAGCCCAAACCTCCACCTCTCCAGGTTTTCCTCCACCTGCTCCCTGCTCTCACTACAGATCACAATGTCATCTGCAAACATCATTGTCCAAGGAGACTCCTGTCTGACCTCCTCTGACAACTGGTCCATCACCATAGCAAACAGGAAGGGGCTCAGAGCCGATCCCTGATGCAGTCCCACCTCCACTTTGAACTCCTCTGTCTGACCTACAGCACACCTCACCACTGTCCTGCTCTTCTCATACATGTCCTGCACCACTCTGACATACTTCTCTGCTACTCCTGACTTCCTCATACAGTACCACAGCTCTTCTCTTGGCACCCTGTCATACGCTTTCTCCAAGTCTACAAACACACAGTGCAACTCCCTCTGACCATCCCTATACTTCTCCATCAAAATTCTCAGAGCAAAAATTGCATCTGTTGTACTCTTTCTGGGCATGAAGCCATACTGTTGCTCACAAATTTCCACTACCTTCCTTAACCTAGCTTCCACTACTCTTTCCCATAGCTTCATTGTATGGCTCATCAACTTTATCCCCCTATAGTTGCTGCAACTCTGCATGTCAACCTTATTCTTAAAGATCGGCACTAACACACTTCTTCTCCATTCCTCAGGCATCCTCTCACTCTCTAAAACCCTGTTGAACAAACTAGTTAAAAATTCCACTGCTGCCTCTCCTAGACACGTCCAGACCTCCACCGGGATGTCGTCAGGACCAACTGCCTTTCCACTTTTCATCCTCTTCAAAGCCTTCCTGACTTCATCTTTTCTAATCTTTTCTACTTTCTGTTCCACAGAGTTCACCCCTTCTACTCTTTTTTCCCTCTCATTTTCCTCATTCATCAGCTCCTCAAAGTACTCCTTCCATCTCCTCTGTACACTCTCCTCACTTGTGAGCACCCTTCCATCTCTATCCTTAATAACTCTAACTTGCTGCACATCCTTCCCATCTCGATCCCTCTGCCTAGCTAACCTGTACAAGTCCTTCTCTCCTTCTCTAGTGTCTAACCTAGTGTACAACTCGTCATATGCCTTCTGCTTGGCCTTAGGCACCTCCCTCTTCACTCTGCGCTGTGAGTCCTTGTATTCCTGTCTATTCTCTTCAGTCCTGTCCATGTCCCACTTCCCACTTGGCTAATCCCTTCCTCTGGATACTATCCTGAACTTCCTCATTCCACCACCAAGTCTCCTTATCTTCTTTCCTCCTTCCAGATGACACACCCAGCACCTTTCTCCCTGTCTCCCTGATCACTTCTGCTGTAGTTTCCCAGTCATCTGGCAGCACTACCTGACCACCCAGAGCCTGCCTCAACTTCTGTCTAAATTCCTCACAACATTCCTCCTTTTTCAGCTTCCACCACTTGGTTTTCTTCTCTATCTCTATCTTTGACCTCTTCGTCTTACAGACCATCAAAGTCATCCTACACACCACCATCCTATGCTGTCTGGCTACACTCTCTCCTACTACCACTTTACAGTCACTAATCTCTTTCAGATTGCCTCTTCTACATAGGATGAGGTCTACCTGTGTTCTCCTACCTCCACTCTTGTAAGTCACTCTATGCTCCTCCCTCTTCTGAAAATAAGTGTTAACCACAGCCATGTCCATCCTCTTAGCAAAGTCCACTACCATCTGTCCTTCAAGGTTCCTTTCCTTAACTCCAAACTTGCCCATCACCTCCTCATCACCCCTGTTCCCCTCACCAACATGTCCATTAAAATCCACTCCTATCACCACTCTCTCACCCGTGGGAATACTCTCCATCACCTCATCTAATTCACTCCAGAATCTCTCTTTCTCCTCTAACTCACAACCTACCTGTGGGGCATAACCACTAACAACATTCAACATCACCCCTTCAATCTCAAACTTCAGACTCATCACCCTGTCTGACACTCTCTTCACCTCCAGGACATTCCTCACAAACTCCTCCTTCAGGACCAAACCTACCCCATTTCTCTTACTATCCACACCATAATAAAACAGCTTGAATCCTGCTCCTATACTACGAGCCTTGCTACCCTTCCACCTGGTCTCCTGTACACACAGTATATCCACCTTCCTTCTCTCCATCATATCAGCCAGCTCTCTACCTTTCCCTGTCATAGTACCAACATTCAGAGTTCCTATTCTCAGTCCTACACTCTTACATTTCCTCTTCTCTCTCTGTCTGCACACTCTCCTCCCTCCTCTACTTCTTCGACCAACAGTAGCCCAATTTCCACCGGCGCCCTGTAGGTCAACGGCGCCGATGGCGGTTGTTGTTAACCCGGGCCTCGACCGATCCGGTATGAAATTCAGAGTACTGACGATTTGCATGGTTAAATTTGGCAATGTTTTATGCCGGATGCCCTTCCTGACGCAAACCTCTCTATTTATCCGGGCTTGGGACCGGCACAGAAGTCACTGGACTGTGACCCCCATGGCTAGATTTGTTACTGTAATAAATGAGGCTCTAAATCTTTGAATAGATTCTCTAAAGACTTCTGAGTTTTGTTTTGTTTTTTTGATGTTCCATAAGTTGATGCCCAATCTGAATAAAATGGAAAATGTACACATTTTTTAAAAATTGGAAAAAAATCTGTAGTTTAGCTGTAGGATTGTACAATATTTGAAATCATTCAGTGACACACCTGAAAGCTTCTATAATATATCATGCAGCTCTGCTACTGATCCTTTCACTTCCTGTTCCTGTTTTTAATCAGTCCAAAAATAAACCCAGGAGCTGCTAATTAATAATACGCGAGCGATCACACTGGACCTGTTTTCTTGCTGTTTTTCAGCCCACGACACACTTCTCATTCTCTTTCGCCATTATCCGAATAATATCTTGCTGCCAAACCAGAATGAACTCTCTAAACCTTTTACAAAGCAATGCTCTCTCCAGTTACTATAGTAACGTAAGACACTGGCATATCAGGCGATTGGTTTAAGGCTTCAGCATTTGTTTTTGGTTTTTTGTGAACAGGACGTTCAGATATGTCAATTTCAGTTATGTGATTTATAGTGGACTCAAAACCTGAATCTGCATTCCTTTACTGTTGTGTTGCTGTTAATGTATACACACACACACACACACACACACAGAATTGAACTTCAGGATAATAAATAATTATAAATAATGAAGTTCAAATTCAGGATGAAAAATTATAAACTTTGACTGTGTGTGTGTGTGTGTGTGTGTGTGTTCGTTCTCTTTCTCCCAGGCATGGCGGTGTTGAGTCTGAGCATGCAGCACTTCATCGCAGGTCTCATCACGACGCTCACCTTTACCTGTATGATGCACTGCACACAGAGAGCTGAGGAGAGCATCCAGGTACAAGCACACCCGATCCTAGATCAGTCGAAATAAACCTCTATACATGCAATAGGTAAACCACGCAATGTAGCTACTGATCCTAGACTTGTTTAATCATACTAAACAACAGATTAAACAAAAAGCAAAAGTGTTGCTTCAATTAACGCCACGTAAACACTGTGGTTACAGGTTACGATGGTTACATACTGTAGGTTACATATATAGAATAAATGGTTCTGTATCAGGATGAGTGCATTAATTTTGGCACCCTCTGACCAATCAGAATCAGTGGTATATACACCAATAAGGCATAACAATATGACCACCTGCCAGATATTGTGTTGGTCCCCATTTTGCTGCCAAAACTGCCCTGACCCGCCGAGGCATGGACTCCACTAGATCCCTGAAGGTGTGCTGTGGTATCTAGCACCAAGATGTTAGCAGCGAACCCTTTTAATTCCTGTAAGGCCTCCATGGGCCCCACTTACAGGACTTAAAGGATATTTTTGATAGATACTGACCACTGCAGACCGGGAACACCCCATAAGAGCTGCAGTTTTGAAGATGCGCTGATCTGGTCAGCTAGCCATCACAATTTGGCCCTTGTCAAACTCGCTCAAATCCTTACACTTGCCCATTTGTCCTGCTTCTAACACATCAACTTTGAGGACAAAATGTTCACTTGCTGCCTAATATATCCCACCCACTAACAGGTGCCATGATGAGGAGATCATCAGTCTTATTTACTTCACGTGTCAGTGCTCATAATGTTATGCCTGATCGGTGTACAGTCTTGTGGTATAAAGTTATATAAACTACATGCATCCAAAAAAGCATGTGTCTTGATTTTCTATTTATTTATTTCTTTTCCCGTCACATCCCACTCTATGGAGTTGAAGTAACTGTTTGTTTTCTCTTCAGCTGAACATACTGACAAACACAGCAACACGTCTGAATCCCCATATCGGTGCAGGGTGTATTTGAATTGTGCGAGATTTTTGGGAGTCGGGGTGTGTTCGAACGCTCTCCGGCCTCGTCCCTGTTGCACACCTGCCTCTCACAGACAGTTTGAGAACTTCACAGGCACATTCCAGTGTCACTCATCCACTGTGTAGTGTGAGCTCGGAGCTTTCATACTGACACATCAAGAGGAACGAACCGTTGCCTTCTTTTCACAGACGCCTCATCAACGCCAATCACACGTGTTAAAAAAAAAAACCCCACCTTTTTGAATTCTATTATTACTACAAATGTAAATTTTAAAAAAGAGAAATAAAAAAAGCCTGACACATTAAAGTACATAGAAGAAAGACTGAGGAAATGTCAATCTGTCCCGGAATTTTAGTTACTTCAGTTCCCTGACTCTTAGTTGCACTAATGATATGCTGCACATATCACTGAAACCTGTGTGTGTGTGTGTGTGTGTGTTCAGTCATCAGTCCGTTTGTGTTCCTAAGGCAGTATTGGGTGACAGAAAGGTGATACTGTGAGTGCTTGTGAAAAGCTCCGGAGAGAGAAACACAACACTTTAAACAAGTCTGCAGAAATAAAAGTGCTTCACTTGACTCTAGTGGCCAAGCTGCGCGAACGAGGGAAGTGCCTGAGTGCACGGTTAGCGTTCAAAGAAACCGTGTAAAATCTTAGCAAAGCTTCCGGGCATGTTATTTCTAATCACAGGTTCTTTCGGGTTCAACAAAGCACCAAAAAACATATTTATTAGGTTGTTATGGCAACTGCATGTGTGCATTTTTGTAACAAGACAGAAAACACAGACCTGTTAGACCAGCGGGTTACATCCCTTATACACATACTAGGAAACTATATGCACTGTATGGTCAGTAGGAAGCATTTTGGATTTCAACTCTATTCTGGAGATCTATTCTACGTTACTGTTCAGTAAATATTCATGTATAAAGTCCATGTCTAAGCTGAAGCTGAGGATGAAATGTTTGTTAATTTACTAGCTAATGTGTCGTTCAAAGAGACCTTGTGTGCTGGAGCAGGGAGTGTAAGCAAAGCCTGCTGTGTTGTGCGAACCAGAAAAGTGTATTAATTCTCCTTAAAAAAATTGATTAAACGAACTCTGACCTGAAGAAAGTGATAGATTGAAACCTGAATTAAAGCACCAAAAACGAGCTCCAAAGTCGGCTAAACCGATCAAGTTCCTCTGCCTCTTTCTTTGGAGCTGGAGATCACAGAAACGCAGCATTGGTGGCTCTTTTTAACTGGTATAACAGTTGTGTGACCTGATATTGTATAACACACATCGTATAACATGGAGCAGAGAGTCTATCTACAGCCTGCTCTGTTTGATCAGATGGCAGATTTCAACTAAAATGTTGATCACAATCAAAACAGAGTCTACTTACACTGACACGCTCTGTATGGATGGTTTTAAGGATAAATCTACTCACTGGCACAGTGACTTCCTTACAGATGTAGTTATTAATTAGTAATTAGTCATTAATTAGTATTTAATAATAAATCATTCATTTTCTTCTATTTCAGGCGACTCACTACAGTTTCTTGGCCACTCTGGAGGTTTTAGGGAAGCTGTGCTTCAGCGCCCTGGCTGGTGCCATAGTGGACACGGTGGGATTCCCTATCGCCTTCCTCCTCTTCCTCTTCCTCACCTCCAGCAGCGCCCTGCACGTGTGGAGAGCCATGGACATGGGAGTCCTGAAGGAACAACTGAAAGATCAACCGAAGTAACTTAAGGACAGGGAGAGAGACTGTGGGTGTGGGTGGGTGGATGTGTGTGTGTGTGAGAAGAGTTACTGAGAAGGGATGAAAAAGGAAAAAAAAAACCAGGAGATTTCTGCTTGAAATGTTGGACACATTACTTAAACCAAACATTTTCTATATATATATATTCAACGCTTATTACAATGAAGTCCGTTCGATACGTCAGGTGTCTTTCGTGAAGAACTCAAAAGCCATCGCAAAAAGCTGATTAGCAATACCGCAGTTAGACTCAGTGTGATTCAGCACTGTGTGGTTTGGATGCACAGACACAAGAACAGGGCAGGAACAATAATGATTTTCAGGGCTGGTCTTGGTGTAACCCCGCCCACTAACAGTGAAGAGCCCATTTACACACGGTCAGGTCATGTGTTCTGAATAAATCTGGATAGATCATTCTGTGTAGATGAAAGTGTCAATTTATCAGTTTTTTAACTGTTTATCTAACACATTCATGCAGTTAGATATGAAGTTTTCTGGACGCTTTCACCAACACAGGAATAATTTGTCTGTTCATATGATGCCGCATGACACGTTTACCTCCTTCAGTCGCCGCCCTCGTCTTCAGTAACTGCTTTATCCTCCGCAGGGTTACAGTTAAACGAATCACCAAACGTGTTTAATTAAACCAAGATCACGTCGATTAACACTGAAGTGTATAGCATGCCAGGGTTGATTTTTACCTCTTTTGTTTATTCGTCTTTATTCTGATCATGTAGTTTATATTAGGACAACTGAGTTACTTAGAAAAAAGTGAGTTAAAAAAATATTATATAATAATAACAACTGCAAGAGAGGCCCGAATTGGGATAAAATAACATAACATAAAATAAAATACAATGAAATGAAATAATAAAATATAAAGTAAAATGAAATATAATTAAATAAATTAATCTTTTAAATAAAGCTTTATTTATTTATTTTTATTTTCTTTTATATTTTTTATATTTAGTCTGAGATGCATTTTAGCCATGTTATGTCATGTTCTTTTGAAGCGTAACTGCATCTGCCTCTCAAAACGTGAAAACAACGTGAAAAAAAGCCAGGATTTTACGGCAGCAACGGCAAGAACAACACCGATTTTTGCATATTAACACCTAGCACAGCAACCCGAGTTGCATCTGATCGCAAGTGTAAATGCACATTGTTCAAATCTTCAAATCAGGGGACAATCCAGAAATGAGACGCATGTACAGACCAGGTGAAATCAGACATTGCCAGCATGCAAGAAACTGCAGATCGTGCTTTCAGCAGTCAGGAAATTTAAAAAAAGAAAAAAAGCCAAAACAACTGAGCCAGCACTGAGAGCATGCCATTAGATTTGCCACAAGAGCAGTAGCCAGTATTTTACTCACACCGTTAATATATTAAAAACAACCTAATATTATTTCAAATGTATATCACAGGAATTAGGGCTCTAGTAACTTAATCCCAGTAGAAGCGTATGATATGGTAGAGAATTATGATATCTAGTAGTCTTTGACATTTTTATATTATCTGTAACTGGTCAATTTAACTAATGTTAAAAAAAAAAAATCATTCATTTACTGTCCAATTGAAAGGCATTGTTTAAAAAAAAAAAAGAGAGAGAGAGGGATAAAATACTTAGTTAATCACAAGTATAACGCCAAAAGCGTCAGGTATTTCCTTAAAAAATTGACCAATTTATTATTATTATTATTATTATTATTATTATTATTAGCTAACACGGATGTAAAATATCTTTGCCAGCGAGATTTCTGGATGTTTTTTGAAGCACACCATTTCTATTCATTTCCATGTAAGGGACTTCACTCGAGTGCTTTAAATTTCCTATGCAACGACGCAAGGTTTGTTCTGATCTGATCTGATCTGATCTGTTTGTCTAATACTAATATAGATCAGGCGTGTTAAAGAATGTGAAGCTCCAGCTACATACAATTCCTTGTTTACAAAGATGCGGATGAGCAGCTAACACCAGCGAAAGGCAACAACAGGTACATGTTAACGTTGTTAAATATTCGTTTATGGCTATATCTATAAGACAAAGGTTTTCTTCATGGATTCTCAGCAAGCACGTACTTGAACTGTAGAATAAATGCACAATTCTCTGTACAAACATCTTTAACATTTTGTTCTCATCGATGTCTTGTAAACAAGCCATGTCACTTAACTAATCTGGCCAGAGAAGGGAAATGGAAAAATATAAACCAGTACTGTACAGTACACAGTAGCTGCTTTTAGTTAAATAATTGACACAAATGCATGTGATCTGCTGCAATAGAGCTTCTTTTAAAGAAGCAGTCATGGTTCACCTACAGACACTTTATTTCATATTTCAGTTTATGAAATGGTCTGGCTATAGCTTTTTTCTAATTTATTTTGAATAATTCTATGCACAAAAAAATGTTTCCATTAATTCCATTAAAAATTCCAATAATTCCATTATCAAAGGAGAAAATAATCAGTGTTTAAAGGAAAATGGACAGCGGAATAGCTAGCTGTTAATTGTTATTTGTGTATTGGAATTTTTGGAGAAATATCAGGGGGATTGTGCTGCTTGAGTGTCTACAAACACATTTTTTTCCCAGTTAATTACACTGTATTTCTTGATCTTCACTTCCAGTGTACATATATATTTGGGGTGTAACAATACACTCATGATTCAATTTGATTCACAATACTGGAGTCACAGTTCGATCCAATTTGAATCTCAGAAAATTTTCAATGAAGAAAAACATAATGAGCTCCGTAGCAGCAGCTGATTTGACTGAAATAGATCTCCAAAGTCGGCTAAACTGACCGGCTTCCTGTGCCTCTTCCTTGGGTGCTGGAAATCACAGAGGTGCAAGACTGGTGTCATTTGAAAGCTACTAAAGAGCTGTGTTTAAATGTTATAACATGGTTGTATAAAATGTTTTCGTCTAACACGTGTCGGTCATCGTGTCTCAGAGTTATCGATCTCTGGTCCAACGTTGCAATTGCATTAGATGCATAATTGATAGATTGCTGATGTGAATCGCATATTTTCATGATGCACGTGATCCACTTTTTTTTTTTATCATGATGTATGGTTACACCCCTAAGAGAGGTTAAATACATTTCAGTCCAGATTTCAGTGGCCTTAAATGTGCACACAAAGCCAACACTGAAATTAGAACCTAAGGGAAGTAATGCAAGCTTGACAAATACAGCATGAACTCCTGTAGCATCATTTAAGACTTAAGGCTGTATGAAGCAAGCATATTAGGTGCTACACTTTCTTATCGTTTTATTTCGTTTGATTTGATTTTCTCCCCCATGGGACTCACTGTAGAGCCAACACCAGTATGCACAGTGTTTGATATACCAGCATCACCGTGCACAAAATCTATAAATAAATAAAACCTGCTACTGGACTTAATAGTGTCTGTGTTGGTCATTTTGCATGATTATTTCCAGTTTTTATTTTCAGGAAAAGTATTTGTTTTCTTGTTTCACAGGCCAAAAAAATGGCATCTTGAGTCAAAGCAAACTTTGAGACCTCAATTCATTTAACCAAAATGATGTGGAAATGCTTGAATTTACTTTATAATCTTCCTTAATCTCTTCCCATTGTAGCATTAGACTCCTGTTCTTGGTTGTTCTGAATGAAACCTGATGTGATCTTCTGATGTGGTTGAACATGTTGTGTGTTCCGAGATGATTTTCTGCTCACCACAGGTTTAAAGAGCGGTTAAATTGATCCGGTATTAGCCGTTCTCCACTAACCGCTCATCAGTAAGGCATTTTCATTCACAGAACTGCTGTGTTTTTAAACTCTGTAGACACTCATGTGGGGAAAATATCAGGAGATCAGTTTCGGAAATAATCAAACCAGCCTGTCTTTTAGCAACAAGCATGCCATAAAGTCACTCGGAGCATAAACTGAACTCTATCAGCATGCCATGGCCGTCTGCTATGTGACTGGCTGACTGGAGAATTACCTGAGTGAGTATTCAGTGTTATCAAATTTCATTTGTGTGAAGTAATTACCCCCTTGAGCTTCATAACTGGTTGCACCACCTTCAGTTGTCATAACTGCCACTAGCCTGTTCCCAACTAATCAGTCTGTCACTCTAACATGCTAGTCTTCTCTTAATTGTTACTGGTTCTCATTAATTCTCATTGACTTCTTCTTTTATATCCTGCCACTACCTCAGTTTCAGTATGTCAGAGGAAGGAAATACAGTATATACTAGAAAAGTCTCCATCACCTGCGAATAAAGAGGAACGAGCTAGGGGTATACGTTTAAAAAAAATAATAATAATCTCAATCCACTGTACTTGCCTCAAGTTTAACTGCAAGTCCACAAAGGACTTGGTGAAGACTTACAATACAATATTACAATATAATATTAGCGGGATAACAAATACATCTCAGGATTTCAAAAGGTCTGATAAAGAGTCAAAAAGGTCCAACCAAAATTGTATTGTCTTTCTGTTGGCACAGTGTATTTTGGCTGTGGTACACTCCAAAAGGGCAATGTCCAGCAAGTATGACATACAAGAAGGGGTCAGACTTTCTTTTCATTTTATATAATAAACAGGGAGTGGCATATACCATATTGATTAACTTATAATGAATCATTTGGTGAACTGGGTTTTTTGAGATAGCAGAACAATTCCCTCAGACAGTGTGCCAATCAATCACAGTTTTGTTTTCTTTCCCAGAAACCCTTAGTCGGAATATCGCACTACTTTTTTTGTATTCTATACAATCACTACAAAGTATATTGCCTTAAATAGGTAAGGCTCCACCAGCACCGTCTCTACGTTATAAGTAACACCACACAGGTGAAAACAATCACTCACAACCTGCTACTGCAGACCAACTCCTCTCTCTGCCCCAAACCCCCATCACTGACTCTGGCTAGATTCCATCCAGTGATCCGTGCATTGACATCCTGCATGCTTTAGATCAAATAAGTGCCCTAACAGGAATGTTCAAGCAACCTTTGATACTACATATTATTCTACTCTATTTGGCTATGCTTTATGGTGAGGGTAAGTTCCAAATTTGTTGGACTTTAACCATTTTTCGCCTTTATCTATTTTGCCTGGTGAGGTGCAACCATGAGTGAGTAAAAAAAATCGTACAAATCTAACAATAATATAAGTTAAATGCAATTTTTCAGCTACTTTTGCCACTCTTTTGGTGATTATTCTAGATTTCTTTAAAAGATTCTAATTTCAAAGCTGTTAGCCAGACACTACAGAGGAACCAACTTTTTATTTATGGTTTCATTTTAATGTTATTACAAATCAACAGAGCTGTTGCGTTTTGTAAGCAATATGTGAAGAATGAGTTCCTGAACTTTTACACCACTGCTGCAAATCCATCGGGCGTCCGTTCATGAATTTCTGGTATCTGGCTAGATCTTGGGTCATGCACCAGGTCCACGAAAACAGATGTAGTATTCCTCCGAATGCGTAATTTGGCCTCGGATTGAAAACAATCTCTTGGGGGGAATAGATGGCATGCAGGAGTGGAAAATGTGGAGGAGGGCAACTGGTAGACTGTGAAGAACAGGAGGGACAGTCTGTCCTGTGGTGTCGATTGGAAAGAGACCCCCAACTGTGGACCTGAGATTGGGGAACGTTTTCCAGCTGAGGCAGAGAATCTGTAGAAGCAAGTAGATCATGTGCTAGGTAGAGTAAAGGTAAAAAAAAAAAAAAAAAAAAAATCGAATCATGTGGGCATGTCAGCAAACTATTCAATGATGGGAATAATGGTATAGTAACTGTGATGGACAGACACTGTAAACAGACTGACATTTAGACACGTGTCACATGATACACTTACATAAACTTTGCACACCATCAATTTAACATTCTACATAAATCTAAATAATTGTATTTAGCTCTCTACAATCCGTAATAAAATGTGCTAACTCTGAGGAGGGTCATTGGGCTTGATCTTGGATGGGACGTTAATCCGCCACAAGGCTCCATACACACATACAGTATGATGGCATAGCTAATCTAATAACTAGCATGTATTTGTAAGGAAACCCAGATGGAATCTACAAAAAATATAAAGACCCAGAGCAAACGATGGGACCTTGGAGCTATAAGGTTTATAATCAATGCTGATTGAATGAACACTAAGTTTAAATTGCTCCTGGGTTCAAGAGTTCTTGACTAAATCCATCCAATCCATTTGGACATTAAATATTGAGTAAGAGAAAGCTCATACCTCGATCAGGGTTGGGGTGGGAGAAGGAGAGGAGCTGGGAGACTGTGAGGATCAGGCGGGACATTGTGTCCTGTGGTGTTGATTGGAGAGAGGCGTCTGACTGCGGAGCCAAGATTGGGAAAAGTTCTCCAGCTGAGTCAGAATCCACCGAGCTTGCTCCAGTGTAAAAAACTGGTTATCTGCATTTCCAGCTGATATTCAATAGTTGTGGGATGATCCTGAAGAGCCATAACATTATCAGTGTTGGTGAGCTACTTTTACTGCACCTGAGGCTCGCAGGTGAACTGATTTGGAAACCATTCTACTTTTAAAAGTTCATTTCATTTAACCAACCATAAACCCATCCAGACATGTCAGGAAACAATATCCAATTTTTTTTTAGAAGGCTTCATTGCTCTCAGACTGCATTGTGTTCTTAAATGTTGAGTAACATTGTTGAAATCATAGAATTAATACAAATAATAAACTAATTGCATGAGGACATTACGGTCATTCCTGTAATTCACTCAAAACATATTTTTCTTTTTATTAGTGTTTACTTTTAGTGTATAATTTGGGTAACAGATTTATGCTTACAAAGTGACCTCGTCAATCATTATTGTGACATTATTAAATATAAAGACAGTCCTAGGTGGTCCAGTGGCATGGGCCTGGGTTCGATTCTTGGGAAGGGAACCGACCCAGCCTCTGAAGGGTGAAATCTTAATACCAGTCCCAAGTCTGGATAAAATAAAATGGTTGCATTTGGGGTAAAACCTGTGCCAAATGAAATATATGTGGATCTGCTGTGCAGCTAGCACCAAAGGACAACAATATTAAATATAAAGACAGAATACAAAAGAATGAAAGGAATTTTGTTTGTTCTTCCTGTGATACAAACGAAGCTGCTTCCTGTTGATCCTGTGATTTGTGGACTGCTCAAATAGTTCATGAGGTGGATATTCTTATAATATGATCGAGTCAATGTTGTGAAAGGAGTTCTGATGGAAAATGATGCAATCAATGCACAAATAAGCAGAATTTTAAGTGTTCTGATTACATTATATGAAAAAATTTCTAACGTTCGATGATATATACGTATGCTACTTTACGTATACATGTATGTATGTAATATCAGCAGGACACAACTGCTTCCCAGATGGTGGAATCATCCATCTGTGATGATGAAACAGTCGCTTTAGCAAACAATACAGCTTCCCTTGAAATCGGCATTCTGTACAGGAAGTGTATTTTATTTAAAAATGTTCTGCTACAAGATGTCTCCCGGTGCTAGATTTCATTGCTGCTTTTGTTGTCTATTAACAAATAACACAGCACAAGAAAGTACTGACAACATGTACAGATACTATCATTTACACGAAAGAAAGCAAACCCTGTTTTAATGAACTGCTGCCAGGAAAAATTCTCACTTTTATACTTTTATACCATCCGGTCACAAGAGGTAGCTTGGGAATCTTACAGGATGTAAAAGCTACCTCTTTTCCGTGTTTAATAATAGGAATAATGACATTTTTAGACAAAACCCTTCTACTAAAGAGTCCTTTCCACAGCCAGGGGTGATTTCGCAGTCTTTTACGAACAAAAGTGTTTTGTTGGATGCCCCAAAGGGAAGAGGTGTTGGTTCATTTGGCTGCAGCTTTTGTACCAGGGCCGGCAGAACCCGCTGGTGGCTCTTTGTTAAAGGAGGAAACCTTAGCCGGGAGGTGCGAGCCTTGCGTAGATGTGGCGGCATCGGATGACCCCTCCGTTTCCTCTCCTGCTATTTTCCTTGCCTTTTTTGTTTGTTTTCCGAACCTGATGAGATCGGATCTGCTTTCTGCATAATGTTAGCCCCTATCATTTTTTTCCCCTTTCTTTCCGCAATGCACTGTCTTTTTTTCTTATTAACATTCTTCCTCCACCTTTTCTTCTCCTCTAGAGAAGAAGTATTAAATGTACATAGATCTGATTGGATCTGAGATAAGATTGGATGTCCAGATGCAGGTGTATCTGCTTTGGGATGCATTGTCCAGCTAGACTGGGTTTATAGACATATTTAGTATTTAAACAAATCCTTGATACATTTCCCCTGTAGTTAGAGGTCAAACGTTTTGGATGTTTAATATATTATGAAGATCTGGGTTGATAAACACACAAAAAGAAATGCTAGACAGTGTTCAGAAAATGTCTGAGAGCCAATCCTAGGAACAATGGCCACAAGACTTTAGTAAGTACTACACATGTTTTTTTGGTTTTATTTTCTGCCAGTTCCAATATTTCTGACCAAAAGTATTAATGTTACTCTGATACTTACTCAACCAAAAGGACATAGAAAACAATGGAATGTTCCTGGAAGAACGTGGTTAAGGTTGTATCCTAGCTCAACTATCAATATTTATTCATTATTAATCATACATACAAGCCTAATAAACTAGTTTAAACCTCTTTTGACCATTCTTGGGATCATACATCTACATCAACTCTTTTTCCCAGATGCCAAAAATGATAGTAGATACTTATCTAGCCTACTAGGGGCAATATATTCATAGAAAAGTTCTAAAAGAACCCCAATATTATATTGTTTCCAGACAAATGTTTCTATCTTCCAATTTAATGTTGATATCAAACCCATTTCTGCTCTCTGAGATGCTCCAAGTGCTAACATTTTTTTTTTTTTTTTTATCTTCCACCAATAAAATTCTGTGTAAGGTTATCCAACAGAGGGAAAACCATCTTCACTCATTTTATATCGGACACAAAGCCAGAAAATCATTCATTTGTTTACACTGATTAAAAAATGTCCCATAAGTCCATTTCCATCTCACAACACCAGTGTACTGGGAAAAAGGGGTTAATTGAATAGTTAAATCAGACCTCAAGTATTAACGCAAATTTAAGCAAAATCAGCAATATTCGGAGGAGGCCACAATTTTTCAAAATGGCTGCAGATGGGCCGAGTGTTGTGTGACATCATCACAAGGCTCGCTGAGCGAATTTGATTCAACCTAGAAAATAAATCCATATGCATCTTCATTGGTAGGAGTTTAAAAGAAGAATTCAGATTTCACCAGTTCAAGTCTTTCTACCTTGTACCTGCTTCTCTTAGACAAATGGTGATAAACTTCCATTACACCTTGTGAACGAAACAACAATACTTTAATATAGAAAGCTTATGGAAGCCTAATGGGGTCACGACACTCTCTTTTTATTATAGCTATTATAATCCTTTTGTTTGCAGCAGACTGGCTTTTTTCTCAAGTGCATGTTTCTAATGCGAGACAAATCCATCTGTGATGATCGTTATTTCTCTGCTGAAGAGTATTTTCTGGTTTTAGGGAGGTTGTGCCGACCTGAAACGCTCCACTGAAGACTCTTCCTAAAAAAAATTAAAAATCTGCTCAGAAAAGTGTTAGAAACAATAGCGTATACGAATGACTATAAACACATAAGAACGTCCTTTATTTTCGGAAACGGTTATTTTTTAAGCATTGCCATGATTTTTTTTTTATCCATAAAATGCCTTCATTTGATCTGAAGCCTTTAGGATTTATGGAATCTTGAGGAAGCTTCCTGTTGTTGAAGTCGGTAGTGTTGATGACGTCAGTGATGATTGGTGTAACAATCGTTTCAGCGGAGATGGCGTCAGGTCATCTGAAAGTGCATGGATGATGGTGATGAAGATGATGATGAAGGCTCAGAGTGTAAGTGCTGGTGAATGCTGATGTGTTTGCCTCATTTGCACCGGTGGGCAGCAATGGAAAAGCAGGTCTCACACGATATGTGGGGTAACGAGGATGTGTGTGTGTGTGTGTCTGTGAGTGTGTGATGACCTGGGTTATGACATGCTGCCAGCTCATATGTCGTGAAGCTGAGTCAGTGCTGTCTCTCTCTCCTGCTTGTTTGCGCCATTATTACAGTGGCAGGAGATGTCTTCTCTCTCTCTCTCTCTCTCTCTCTCTCTCTCTCTTTCTCTCTTCTCTCTCTCTCTCTCTCTCTCTCTCTCTCTCTCTCTCTCGTTCTCTAGCTTCCTCTCTCTCGACCCCCAAATGTCAAATCCCTTGATTGCTCAGTCTGTTTTTACCGCCATTCTTTCTATTCTCAAGCTGTGTCCCAAATGACATACTACACTCTATTCACTTATGCTATGCACTACCCTGTCTAGCGTTTACATTTTAGAAGGGTAGTATCATCTGAAATAGAATATTTTTTCCCATTTTTTATTAACCAAACGTGTAAGCCGTTCCCCAGTCAATGACAAATGAAGCTAAACACACATCATGTGAAGCCACTAGTAGCTTTATCAGAATATGCTGAATTTTTAAAATGTCAAAAAATTAATCACACAACGCTCATGGGGTCATCTAAAACACATCTTCCCTTCTCTGTTATGTAAGCAAGGCTGTGAACATTGACTGCATGAAGAGTGCAACATTCCACACTTCTATATGTTGTTCTTTCCAAGTGTTGAGGATTGCAAGTGTTGCAGAAGATAGGGATAGGTGGAGAGAGATGATTCGCTGTGGCGACCCCTGAAGGGAAAATCTGAAAGAAGAAGAAGTATGTTGTTGTTCTTTGGGCTGCTCCCTATTTGGGGTCACCACAGCAGATTGTTTGGTCCGCAGGTTTTGATTTGGCACAGGATTTACATCGGATACCCTTCCTGACACAACACTCCCATTTAACCCAAGGCTTGGGACCGGCACTGAGAGTTAACTCTTCAGTGGCTGGGTTAGCGCCCTGCCCGGGAATCAATCCCGGGCCACAGCAATGAGAGCGCAGGATCCTGCTGCTGGACCACCAGGAGGCTTTCCATACTTCACTTTAAAAAAAATTAATTATTTTCTCACCGCAAGTCTGATATAGATTTAGTCAGACGTTTGTTTTTATCTATGAATACACTGCCCCAAATTTTTAAAATCCGACGTGTCTACTGCTCCGCATTCAGAATTACACACATCTGCACTTTGCTCATAATTAATTTTATATTTATATAATATATATTTAGATTCATATTACCTGCCTTTTCTCCCCTTACTACTGTACACATAATTATATTTCTATTTTTTAATCAAAATTCCATTTCTGTGCCACAGACAATGTGAGACAAATAAAATTGGAATATAATTTAAAAGACTTTGAAATGCTTGAACTTTCCTTACATGCATGGGAGAAAATGGCAAAAGTAATACTTACTGTTTCACTGTTCTTTGTTTCCACATTTCTTGACTGTATTGCTGTTTTTCTCTTAATTTCATGAAGCAAAACTCTTCATCATCAACGATGCGTCATCATTTACTCCGCCTACTTTTTTTTTTTTTGCCTTGCCTTGCCTTGTATCGTCATCTCTGGGGAAAGAAACTCCAACCCTTGACAGATTTTATCATATGAATTATTCTCAATACTGGCAATATTTTTTGCTCTACCACGCACACAACAACCTGTCTATGCATCAGATACATTAACTATGAGTGTGTTTGTGTTTATATGCTGTTTATATACGACATGATTGACTACACAGTTCGCACTTAACACCAGCATTAATTCAGTGCCACTTGTGTGGCTCAGCCTCAGTGATTTGCTGCATTGAGCCTTTGCCTGTAGGCCAGTGCTGATCGTGTTTCGCCCTAATCTCTCTCTAACACCTGTAGAAAAGACGAGGCTTTACAATAGCGATTAATTAGTCATCCTAATACGCTACTTATACCCAAATTACCACAGTGTGTGTGTAAGTGATATGGACCTGATCATGTAGTGTCTCTAGTAAAAGATATCCACTATGGTGTACTTCCTCGTTTTGGTACTTCCATAATGGAGTCCATTACTTTTTTTTAACACGTTTTCAGATTGGGAGGAGTTCGGTTCCTCATGCTGGGCCTCTGGCTGGGGATCCTCCTGGGTTATTATAGTTTGAGGTTTCACACTGCTAGTACTTTTCCTGGGATTAACAATCAGTCCTGGTTCTTCAAAATCTGCTGTTTCACACTGCACTTTCCTTAACCCATGGCTTTACCTTCTTCTTATTTGCATATTTGTGCATCAACATTCTTGAATGGATCAGTACAGTGTGTGGCTCGTGTTGCGCTTTCACATCAGTGAGAAAAAAAGCTCCGGTCTGTCGTTCTGCACTCATGCAGTTTGTTATCTTTCATAGCTTTATCATTTTTTTTTTTTTTTTTAAAGTTTGTAACGTAGTTGATCAGCCATTTGTTCATTGTTTTCACATGTCACGTATTTCCCCTTAACTACAACCCGCATTTCCGTAATGTTCATGGCTTTGCCCTCTGACGCTACCGAAATGTTTTGGCTGTGTTGTCACATCCTGGTTTTTATGTGACTTGAGGCACACGCTGTTCAATTTCTGATGCTAAGCAACTAACCATAACATTCTAATGCAGAATTGTTTCAGACTGTACACATTTGGCAGTGGCAGGACGGTGGTTTAGTGGTTAGCATGTTTGCATCATACCTCCAGCATCCTG
Organism: Hemibagrus guttatus; assembly: GCA_033459395.1. Taxonomy (NCBI): domain Eukaryota; kingdom Metazoa; phylum Chordata; class Actinopteri; order Siluriformes; family Bagridae; genus Hemibagrus; species Hemibagrus guttatus. The sequence goes on from JAUCMX010000021.1 coordinate 3,757,381, forward strand.
GGTTCGAGTCTCGCGCCTGCTCACTGAGTGTGTGGAGTTTGCATGTTCTCCCCGTGCTTGGTGGGTTTCCTCCCACAGTCCAAAGACATGATTCTAGGCTGACTGGAGTCTCTAAACTGCCCGTAGTGTGTGTGTGTGTGTGTGTCTGCCCTGCGATGGGCTAGCACTCCGTCCAGGGTGTATCCTGCCTTGATGCCCCGATGATGCCTGAGATAGGCACAGGCTCCCGTTCATAAAGATCCTCTTATGCTCATCTCAGTATTTCTATTCACATCACATTCAGAGTAGAAAAGTATTCACCCACCTGCTTAAGTCAATTTTTCGGGATCCCTGTTCAGATTATACAAATTACGTGGGTGCTGCTGAAAAGAAAAAGAAAAAAAACAGGGATAGAAAATGCGGACTGAAGAAAAAATAGTTTAGGTTTAGATATTGTCTTTGCTGATCTCTGAAAGGAATGATATTATTAATGAATAATGTCCAGATTTCTGTAAAGCTGCTTTGTGACCGTTTCTAATATTAAAAGCAATATGCAAAAAAAGTATAGAGTGACTCATCACCGTGACGTCACTGTAATATGATCTCCACCTCTCATATCTCTCACAGACCTGTGATAGAGCGGTGCTTGACTTTGGGAAGGTGGATATGGCCAGACATCCTGTAATATAATTAAATACTGATCCTGAGCCATGTTAGGATGATGAGAGAGCATTCGTGACCTGAGTATTGATTACCCTCCCAATGTCACTGATCTTATTTGGTGTAACTCCTCTCAAAGTCAGAAAGACGGACCGAGCGTCGCGACCTGCCTCCTTGTTTATTTCATGATTTGTTTTTCAATTACATTTGCTCATCCTCTCTATGCTGGCTTCAGAAAAAAATCTTACTCCTTGATTAGGTTTCCAGAGATGGTTTGCACAATTCTCAGGATTGTGTTTTTCTTTTTTTTTTTTCTTCTTCTTCTTAGCAATCATTCTGATATTTCTCAATATGCATAGCAGGTGTCACTAAAGTGACATGGCCTTGATGAAATGACACGGCTTTGAGATGAAATAAGACACTCACAGAAAGGGAAACTCTCAAGATATACATTTAAATGGGACATCTCTGATGAACCAAAAGATCTTATGCAAAATATGTAGGAATTCTGATTTCAAACAAATAAGCTGGAAAGAAAAGGTATGGGTGTTAACTCCGCCCCTTTTGTCTAATCTCTGACTTAAGCCTAATCTCTATTAAACACACAGGAAGAGAAATTTAGGCACGTTTCCCTTTTTTGTTGAATGCGTTCTACGTTCTTGAATCCTTAGGTCAAATGTATGCAAATTTTAAGCTTTAAATTTGTCTCATACATCCAGATGGCACTATTTTATCAGAGAGGGAGGAGTTTGTGGTAATGCATCCCAAATATAGTCATGTCAGTCAGTAAACACAAACGTTTGGCATCTAAAGTTTATTTTCAATTCGTTCAGATTTGTATAGCTCTTTACAAAGCAGAAATTTGAATGCAGATAAAGATGAGAAGACTAAGGTGACAGAGGTGAAGTATATCTTCCTGAGAATTACAGAGACGAAGCAAACAGTACTAAATGTGTTAGAGGGATACAGTAGAATCCTTTTGGGTGAAGATGTCTATCGGTAAAAGCTCTATACAACAGAAATTTCATTTGAAGACCTACTGGCTTGAGCGTATGGCGGCTTTTATGATTTCCTCAGCGAGGGAAGTATCCAGGTGAGAACCCGAATGAGATATTTACTGCAACCGGATGCGATATTGGGAAAATTTTTACTCCATCAGATTATCCTACAAGGAACAAGTCACTTTTTTTTAAAAATCTAATCATCTACTTCTTTCTTTTTTCTTTTTTCTTTTTTTACATAACTGGAAATTTGGATATGAAAATACCTTTAATGGATTGGATTTATTTTATGGACCCATAGAATTTTAATGTTATTGCGGTTTATTTTCATAAACTCTGGCAATAAATTTAAGTATTCAAATTTACCTATAGACGTCCATTGTTACCTAATCAACAGGTTTTTCTGTATCTTTACAGATGCAGTGAATTGAAAGACAGAATCGAAAAACACACTGTGAAATCTGCCATGTTTTTGACATTAGGATATTGCTGCAGTCAGTGATGATGGACCTTGAGGCTGATGTCCACATAACGTTCAAATAATATACAATATACTGTATTCAATCAGCCAATTAGTGCTCTTTCTTTCCATTGTTCTAGGCTGTGATTTACACAGAACAGTTTTTCTTGTGTAAATATAAGTGCAACGATTTGCGGGATATGAATTCTCCAGCTTTCTACTACAACGTGACCAGCACAAGACCAATATTCACTGTTATGACACATGATCTTCCTCAACACATGAATTTTTATCACTTTTGTATTTAATTAAAGAGAAACAGATACTTTTTTTATCCGATTACAGTGACATCCTGTAATCACTTACGTTATATAACAGCTATAAACACTTTATCTTTTTTTCTTATAGTTGATAAGATGTGTACGGTTGTCATAATAAAAACCGACGCATCAGAAGTTTAACAGCAAATACACACATTCACCACAACAAAAGGGATTTTTTTTCGTTGTTGTTGTTTTCTAATTCACAGTGACATCACCTCAGTCGATGTCATGGGTTGAAGACAGACACAAACAAAGTGAGACAGAGAGAGAGATAGAGAGAGAGAAAGAGAAGCATCTGTAGCTTTGTATATCCGCATTACCCAGAGCCACCCCCCACCCCCCGTCTCAAACCCATGCCCTCGACCTCTCTATGCCAGTGCTGCTCACACTCATTAGTCCCTAATTGGGCTGTATTTTCATAAAGCCTTCCATTTAAAGAGCACTAACTAGCATGCACAGTTGGCAAAAGTAATGTTGAACTAACAAGCAGGGCATTGTGAACCCTTTGTATGTTATTGTTATTATGCAGCAATTTATTGACTGCTCATCATTCTTTAATATAAATATTCCATTTTGATAAAAATACGACTTTTTTTCAAATTATAAAAACAATTTTTTAAAGGTTTACTCAAATGGGTTTTTTGTGTGTCATATCACAGCATTTTTTTTTATTTTAGTTATAATTCTTTATTTTTTATTTTCAGTTCTTTTCTAATTTTATTTTTCTAATAGCAGTGTTAAACAATAGCATGACTTAAAATTGTGCAGTCACACCCCTTAAGTTATTTGAAAAAGAAAAAAAAAACCCTTGTTAAATATTTAGTTTATGAATTATTACAATATAAGTTTCAAATTATTTAATGGGTAAAATTATATTCTACTTTTTTATTACAGCTGAGGATCTTTTTCACTTTCTATATAAAATAAAAAAAAAATTGGCAAGAAACGTGAGCAGGCAAAAAAGTTAATAATAATGAATTAAATTCGAATCCCCTACTTTTCAAAACACTTTACTAACCGTTATTGCATTGATTTTGTCTGACCACACCCTCTTGATGATGCCATCATTCAGCTGACTGCTCTGGACACTGCATCGGTTAACGAGAGCACAGTTCGTTTTGTTCTCTGAAGCTTCTCTCAGGCTGCCTTTTTACACTAATGAATTAACTCCACTTTCAGTCGACATGCACCTTTCGTCTCGTTATAGGGACCGTTGTAAAAATGAACTCTTTTGAACACTTTGTTCCTCATGAATAGTTTAGATTTAAGCTTTTACATTTGAGAAAAGATCAGAAGCTTTTCTGCTGATTCTCCAGTGGGTTGTTCCTCAGAAGACAAAAGACAAAAGAACGCTTCATGTTGTTGTTATCCGTAGCTGTAGATGTTCACACCCCTCCCATTCCTCCGTCTGCTGAAGTGGGGTCAATACATATTGTTTACTCAAAACAAAAGGATAAATTCTGATGTCACGTCTAGACAAAATGCAAATGAATGAGCATGTAAGCGTTGACTATGTATGATTCGAACTGCCTCAGAGCAAACACAAACATCCAGTAGCTTCACAGACAACACAATCATGGATGATTGCTGGTGTTGTTTTATTGTTTGACAACACTCCTAATTGTTTTGTCTGGACCTGTGATGGTAGGTCGGAGAGCTAAAATCAATCTGTAGCTCAAGTTACATACACGATACACAATATCATTGTATAGTAACAACAATATAGGGCAAAATATTACAAAGACAATGTAGATATACAAATTACATTACTAGAAAATATGCTAAGCAGCTCATTTGTTGAACCAAAAAATCCTCAATAATAAATAATACACTTACAATTCGATTGTCTCCCTTCGATTATTATTACTGTTTACAAATGTTACTGAGTCTACGGTCTGGGCTAGAAAATAATCAGCCTCAGCCACACTTCTACATACCATGCTGTATACTTTTCATACATCCATTCTTGCACTTGTTTCCACAACATTTAAATTGCTTAGCATCGGTACTACGTTTATACAGTACCAGCTGCCCACAGCTGTGTGAGGAAACATACACACTAATCCACTTCCTTTAGTCATTCGGAAAAAATCACAAACCAGAACATCCAAAATCAATGCCCAGTGATGATGATGATGATGATGATGATGATGATGATGATGGTGATGATGACAGCGAGTTTGTATGTGTCACACAATCGGCATGACTTGCTGACTGACTGCTGGAATATCAGGTCTCAGTTTAATGGAAATGTGCATCAGTGTGCTTAAAATTAGTGAAATGGCTAGATGGAGACATCTCCTCTCTCACATTGACTTGAGTTGATCATCAACAGCTGGCCATCCTCCCTCTAGCCAAAACTCTATCCCTGGGATTAGTGCACCAGGGAGGGAGGGTTAACACCAATATTACTGTATTCACCCCACCTGTCACCATAATAACAATAACAACAACCCATCCAGCCTCAACAGAACCACAAGAGCACCACATGAACCAAATTCACTAGCATCCCAAAGCCTGAATGTTCCACTAACAGTTTTTTTTATGTAATCATCAAAACACACTTTTGATTAGATTATACTATAGTTATTACCTATTGAATATAATGAAGCCTCATTCAGCTCTGCTGCAAAAACTGTACAGGACTGGTTTGAGGAACATGAACTTGAAGCCTTGAGGTGTTGACATTTTCTCTAAATTCCCTACTTCACAGTCGTCTGTGAGATGTGTTGGACAAACAGGTCTGATCCACAGATGCTCCACCTTATAACTTACAGGATCTTGTGGTCTTGTGGACCCCATGCCTCGAAGGGTCAGAGCTATTTAGTGGGTACATTGAAGACCTACACAATATTACGTTGCCGGTTTTAATGTTATGGCTGATTGGTGTGTCTTGTATGGTATTATAGCAGAACAGGAATATCAGGGTTGGATGACATGATGGACATGTGTGCGTATGGCACTGATGAGAGAGCATGTGCTTATGAGCAATGACTTGCAGCTCTCTTTTAATGAAGCATCTGTTCCTGTATTTTCGCCTTGGTCTGTGCATTACATCTGTGGATATCATGTCTATCACCATTAACAATGCCACATTTTACGTTGTTGGCTTACACTAGAAAAAAAAAAATTAAAAATAAAAACTTCAGGTGCTTGGCTTATTTTCTCTACTAAACATGAAAAAGGACACCCCCTCCTCCCCGTTAATATGCAGGTTTTTTAGTTAATTTTGATCTGAGAATGAAACCAGTGACACCAATTCCTTTCGATGATGAAGAAATAAAAGAAACATGTGACTTTGCTCTATTCCGGTTACTTCATTATGAAGTACAATTACTTTTACTTAAAAATAAATACAGGCATTAACACACACAAATTCTGGTATTGCATATAACCGTTGGAGTGTCTGACCCTTACACAGCTAATAGTTGATGAATCTATGGCCAGGAATGTTAATGTCACATTTAATACCAGCATGAAAGTGTCTAAAAACATTAAACCTTTTTAAGCTACGATCCTTTGAGTGGTTCATACTTTACTTATACATCAAATGACAGGAATATTCAGGGCTGGATGACAGTGATGATAGTGATGGAGCTATTGATTGATCAATCAAATGATGGTGCAAGTGTACAAAAAGTAAAATAATAAAGCATAGCCAGATGGCTGCTATTGTCTGAGAGCAGCTTTGCGTATCCTCAGAATGGTGGGAACGGAAAAGAACAAGACATATGTGCTGCCAATGAGGACTCAACCACAGTGTGAACACAGCCATACGTCCAATCCACAAAACACACACACACGCACAATCATATAATACACTTTTCAAAATACTGGATGACAGACAGTACTGATGATAGTACACAGGTTGGACAGGACATACTGTACGTCTTTATTTGTCACATATACATCACAGCACAGTGAAATTGGTTTCTTCTTGTTAGCAAGCTGGGTCAGCTATGATACAACTCCCGGGGAGAAGAGAGTGTTAAGAGCCTTGTTCAAGGACCCAACAGTGGCAGCTTGTCAGTCCTGGGGCTTAAACCCCTGACCTTCTTAAACCCCTGACCCTGATCAATAGCCTAGAGCGTTCATCGTTAAACTGCTCCAAAACCTACAGCCTCCCCATCAGGGAGTCAAACCCTGGTATCCTGTTTGAAAGGCAGAGATACTCACAATTATACTAACAAGAAGTTTAAGAAGGGTGTCACCAGAAGGAGTTGAAAGCTTGTACAAGGAAGTTTCAAGCAAATTCATGCCAGGAGAGATTTCTGTGTCTGTCACCATAGTTGTGAACTGGGGTCCTAACAGAGAAATAATTAACTCTGGATGTCATCAGTGGAGGAACCTATAGATCTATAAAACTTGTCTGAGCACACAGTACGAGATTAAATATATTGTATATATGCACCTAGTTTCTGAAACCTTTTTGTCTTCTTACAAACCCAAACTCGCTTCATCCTGGTCAGGGTCGTAGTAGATCTGGAGCCTATTCCATCAAATCTTGGTGCAAGGCAGAAGTTGTTTTCAAAGTGTTGCCATGAACTCCAAATTTCTTAGATCGCTATCCTATGGAGCATCTGTGGGTTGTTCTGGACATACAAGCTCAATCCATTAAAGCCTCAGCTCACAATCTACAGGAAATAAAGGATCTGCTGCTAACATCTTGGTACCAGATACCACAGCAAGCCTTCTTGTCTTTTCACTTACAGTAACTGATTCATTCTGGTCAGGGTCATGGTAGATCTGGAGTCTCTCCCGTCAATTCTAGCAGCAAAGTGAGAAAACTCATCTAAGGTTGAACTCTAGTCCATTGGGTACCCTGTGAATACATATACACACAGGTGCAATCTACAGATTTTTGGATAGTGGAAGGAAACTGGACATACCAGATTAAATCCTTGTGAAAATGGAGAGAACATGCTAACTCCAGACAGAGTGTAGCGTGAGCTCAGGGTTGAATTTGGTACCCTGGAACTATGAGGCAGCACTGTTGGTACCTACATCACAATGCTGCCCTCTTGCTGAATATATGTATGTATACTATACCTTGGAGGTATGGAGGACTCATCCCAGGCAATAGTGCAACTTCTCCTTGGCTAGAATCGAATATAAATCTAACTCGAAATAAATAAATAAATCAGTTCCAACAGCTATTCAAGCTGTGTTATGCATTTGAAAGCAATGCACCACTGTTTGAGTATGTTAAGCTTGAAAATGTGACTTAGCCTGCATGTCCTGGTGGACTGGCTTGGTTCCATGTAAACCGATCATCTGCTGCTGAAGGCATTAAAATAGCTGCGTTGAGTTGTTACTGTAATTGTTGCTCTTGTCACAAGCTACTACTGTTGTTCACTGATATGCTTAAGCAACACTGGCATATAGTCAATACACTTATATACCTAAATGCCTAATACCTAAATGCTAATAGGTCAGAGAAAGTATTATGCCAATCTTGGTGACTTTTGGTTTACCTTCTACACCATGTACAAGTTCACCATATAATTGAAGCAAATGTGTCCCTCAGTAGGGATTCTTTACCCGACTAAATGGTTTTTAGACTCTTACAAACCCACTTTCTGATTTCACCTATGATGTAATTCATTTGTTTCTCAGGCAGTTGATATGGTGCACTGATTTTCCTTCTAAAGTAACTCGGGCTTATTGTTCTCCTTGCCATTAAAGTTTCCTTCATGAGTTATTTATCAAGTCTATAGAGTGGAAGCTAAATGCTCACCTAGAGTTACCAGGCCTGTGCATATGTAAACAAGCTCCCAGGTTGTGTGTCAACACCTGATATCCTGAGAAGAGTTAAACCACTTAAGGCATGTTTCAAAAGGCTTCATTCAAACGGAGATGAACATTGCTACTGGAGGAAGTATAAGAGGAAGAATTTCTTTTAAATAATAGCTAAAAAACTAAAAATAACCCAAATAACATATCATTAGAGATTTGGAAAGACATCCAGATCTAACGTCCCCTGATGTCTGTCACTCTGAATTTAAGATGAGAAAGTAAGTCTAGTCTGTTAGTTTGTGTTTCAGGATGAAAGAGTGTGTGTGAACGTCACTAAGGACTTATTTATACTCTGATTGTGTGTGTCCTGCACAGATGTTTATAATGTGGACAGTTGCACTAGGGGGCAGTGTCACGTGTAGCAAACCCGAATGTATAAAGTCTGACATGGATTAAAAAAGTGAATGCTATAAAGAATTTCGTTGACTCTGCAGTGCTAAGGACATATTGTGGTAAAATGTCACATTCTGAGATTTCTAACTTTTCTGCAGAACCTCTCACATTCGTCAGGCTGAATGTTGACCATTTTCCGTAGTGTTTCAGTCGAGTCTGCTGTTTTAAATGTGTTTGTTTTAATGCTTTCACCACCATGCTTCAAAGTAAAGATGGAATTGGCCAGGTGATGAGTGATGCTTGGTTTCTTCCCCATAGATGTAGCACTTGGATAAAATCTCATGGTTTTTTTTTTTTTTACATGGAAAGCCTTTTACTGATGAATAGCTGTGGAGCTTTTGACATTATATAATACACAGATGTGTGCCTTCAGCATACTATCTCAAGTCTTCACCTGAGATCAATTTCATAGCAAATAGTCTGAATACTGAACCTCTAAATGTAATATTTGAAAGTTACATTTAATAATTTTACGATAGTTAAAAAAATATCTTAATGATGTAGATTTTTTAAAAGTCACTTTACAAAGGATGGTAAAGTGAATGGGTCAAAAATACTTTTTGTATTTTTGTGCTGTACATTAACATCAGCCCTAAATGTATGGACTAGAAAGGACAAAATCGCAATAATACAAAAATATTGTTCAGGCCCAATCTAGGCCTTGGACTATTCCCCATTCTCTCTCTCTCTCTCTCTCTCTCTCTCTCTCTCTCTCTCTCTCTCTCTCTCTCTCTCTCGCTCAATTTCTCCTCTGTTCCTCCCTCGCTTTAACTGTTGCTGACAAGCAGCGGCTCATTAGAGCAGACGCTCATTTTGTTTCTCTAACCTCCAGCTCCATGGGACCCCAGCCACAGGAGGGGGTAAAAGGGTCTATCCCTGGCTGAACAATATCCCTGTTTGTCCCCCCGCATGGACTCCCAGCTCAGGATCTGTGGAGAAGTGGATGGTGTGTGAGTGTATGAGAGTTGGGGAGAGTGTTTAGCTTCACCGTATTCTCTCTTACAAAGCCATAATTAATCAAATGGGCAAATGACACAAGAAATAGCCTCTTGAACATTCTGTACAGCAAAAGGTTACTATAGAAACCATAGTTCTGTATTGAGCATGTGTGAGTGAACCGATGAGAGTTTTTGTGTGTGTGTGTGTGTGTGTGTGTAAAATGAGGAGACTGTATTTTTGTAATTGTCTCTATGTTGATCGAGACATGGCTTGAGTCACACTCATCTTCGCCAGGGCTGGTTAATTTGTAGCTAATTAACGAGCACATTTGTTAATCAGTAGTTAACTGTTTTATGTAAACGTCCATACACAAATCGAACAATAATCGTGTTACTTTTATTACCTATAGTGCATATTTATTACTATAATTACAGAGTATTATGTTCTTGAGACACCCTGCTCATTCATCCAATTATTTATATCAGCCAATCATGTGGCAGCAGTGCAAAACTTCATTTCCCATCAGACAACAAATTTAGAATTAACTGTATGATTTCTGTGATTTTTGCAACTGATACATGGTTGTTGGTGCCAGTGGGCTGTTTTTGTGCATTTCAGAAACTGCTTTTACACAGAATGGTGTGACAGAAAACATCCATGGAGCTGTTGATGTTGATTGTTGTTGAGAGAAATCAGAGGAAATTTTCTGTAGTAGTCTGGCAAAGAACTCAACTAAGCACCATTTACAACCGTGCTGAGCAGAAAAGCATCTCAGAACACACAACACGTCCAAATACATCAAGGCTACAACAGTTGGACGGTTGAAAATTGGGAAAAAAAAAAAAACAAAAAAAAAAAAACAATGCCACAGCCCACATAACTGCCACTCAATGGAGGCATTTTGTTTCTCGCAACATTGTGTGTAAACTCCAGAGACTGATTTGTGTAAAAATCGCAGGAAATCAGCAGTTTCTGAAACCAGATCTGCTGCAGAGAAGAAACCAAGCCGCTGAGATTGCATTTGTTTTTCTTGACCTGTCACATTATTATATATTTATATATATAAACACACACACACTCCACAGTACACTTATTCAACTTATACTAGAACCACTTCAATAAATTTTGTCATCATTTTGCCTGCACTGCATCTTTGCACTGAAAATTCTTTGCTTTAGCAGGAAGTCTGGACCTCTGGCCAATCAATTCGTGATCGATCAGCTGTGATAGGAGAGAGAGACAGGCGTCAAGGGCACACGATCGATTAATGAGACTGAACCTGAGCTGTAAGCACATGACTTCATTCGATTAATGTAATTACATCATGGAAACCAACATCCAGCACTTTAAACCAGGATTAGTCAAGATGAAACTTAGGTTTAAGAATAAATCACGTACCAGAGGTTTGATGCTCACTCTTGGTAGGATGTGAGCTTACAAGAAGCATTTTTTCTTACTTAATTAGATATTGAATAATTGTTTTCTTTAATTACATTTGTATATCCTTAATCATCCGAATAAAATATCTAACTTTATAATACATTATTAATGATAAAACTTGCTTTTTGTTGTTTGTCTTTGGAGACTAAAAATAGATTTTGATCCAACTCTCTGCTTATTTGTTTCTACTATTCATTGGTAAATGACTGTGTGTGTGTGTGTGTGTGTGTGTGTGTGTGTGTGTGTGTGTGTGTGTGTGTGTGTGTAGCTCAAGAAGAAACTTCTTTCTGTCTGGCCTGAGTTCTGAGAAGTGTAAGTCAGTTTGTGCATAGTTGCATCCTCTGGCGCAGAGGATGTGGAGAGTGTGTGTGTGTGTGTGTGTATGTGTGTGTGAGATGGCGAAAGATGGATAAACTCCCTCCATTGCACCCCTTGTTCCCTCTCACAACCCCCTGAGCCAAAACAACAGGCTCCAAACAGCTTGAGCCTCCCCTCCCGAGTGCAGAAGTGGCCCATTTTCTCAGCTTTTGAATCTGACATTTTTGGCACATTAACAATCGGACATTAATAAATTAAAAGTAACGAAGTGACATGAAAGCCGAAGAAGTCAGATGGTACAATGCAAGGAAGCATAAAAAGGAGCATAAAAAAGGGAAAACTTTGTTTAGCTCTAATTAGCTAACACTTTTTTTTTTATCTTTAGAGAGTGTTTTCCCAAGCAGAGAAAATAAAATATTGCCTGTAAATTTGGCATTTCTGGACATAAACAGGGGATTTTTTTTTTATTCTGTTGTTTTGTGAAATCATTGACCCTTGTGTATATTTGTAACATTGAAATAATCATGTCTATGCCATGCTTCAGAGGAATATTTGTTCCTCTTTGATTACCAGGCTCTACTACACAGCCTCAAATTCCAGGCCTTACTGTTGAGACTTTTGAAGTTCCAGACCCGCCTTCTCATGCCTGAAGTTCCAGCCAGAAGTCCTCGCTAAACTTCCAGTGATTATTTTCCAATCCAATTGCCTAAAGTCCAGGCTTAAATTTCTGGCCATAGAGGTAAATCCTGATTCACTTTTAGTTCTACTGTTGCGTGGCTAAGCATCCAGGCCTGATACTCCAGCCTAAAGTTCTAGCTTAAAAAAGTTGGTCTAATATTCCAAGCTTAAAAATGTGTCTCTAACATTCCAGCCCCAGTGTTCTAAAGGTTGAAAGTCTTGTTCTAAGCATAGAGATCCAGACTTAAAGATCCAGGACTGAAATTCCAAACAAAGCTTCTAGCTAAACGTCCAGGTTTAAATTTCCACCTACTTTCCCAAACCTGCTTCTGCAGTAGACTGGCTGTAACAGACTTCGGTTTCCTGCCCAAGTGCAAAGACGTGTTTTAGGCTGATTGGTGTTTCTAAAATGTGTGTGATTGTGCCCATGCAATGGGTTTTCTACGACCCTGTGAAGGATAAGCAGTACAGAAGATGGGTGGTTGGTTGGATAGATGGTTGGAGGGATGAATGGATGGATGGATTGATATATGGGCGGGTGGGTGTATTGGATGGATGGATGGATGAATAACTGAATGGTTGGAATGTTGGATAGATATTATGAATGGAAGGATGGATGGATGGGTGAATGGGTGAATGGATGAATGGATAGATATATGGATGTATGAGGGATGAATAGCTGAATGGTTGGAATGATTGATGGATGGATGGATGGATAGATGGATGGATGGATGGATGGATGGATGGATGGACGGATGGGTAGATGGATGGATGGATTGATGGATGCATGAATGGATGATGGATGGATATATGCATGGATGGATGGATATATGGATGGATGGATGGATGATGGTTGAATGGATGGATGGATTGATATATGAGTGGGTGGATGGATGGATGATAAATGGATGGATGATGAATAACTGAATGGTTGGAATGATGGATGGATGGATTGATATATGGATGGAGGGATGGATGGATGGATTGATATATGGATGGATGGATGGATGGATGGGTGGATGGATGAATAACTGAATGGTTGGAATGATGGGTGGATACATGGGTGTATGGATGTATATATTTAAGGATGGATGGATGGATGGATGGATATATAGGTGGATGGATGGATTGATGGATGGATGGTTCAGACACTAAAGATGTTTAGGCTCACAGTTGGGATGGCAGAAAACTAAACCAGAAAACTTTATGGTTTAATATTTAAAATAAAGAGTGCTGCAAAAAACTCCAAAAAAGTCCTAAACTCCATTTTTGCACTTCCTGTTCCATCACTCTGTAATGGGTTTTTGGTTAAACGGCTGGAAAAAGGTCTGTGGTTAATTCACGTTTTATTCTGCGACATAAAATAAATCAGTAATACCACACTTCTGATTTTTTTCAATTTTTCTCCAAAGTAATGCAACATGGACACATTTTTTCCAATGTTAAAAATATGGGGTACATTTCAGTGTAGGCATAGCATTAATTAGCGGCTTTAATAATTATGTCAATGGAAGGTCCTCATAAAGAAAGCAAGAATGTTTGTGTGTGTGCGCGTGTGTGTGTGTGTGTGTGTGTGTGTGTGTGTGTGTGTGTGTGTGTGTGTGTGTGTGTGTGTGTGTGTGTGTGTGTGTGTGTGTGTGTGTGTGTGTGTGTGTGTGCGTGCGTGCGTGCGTGCGTGCGTGCGTGCGTGCGTGCGTGCGTGTGTGTGTGCGTGTGCGTGACCCTTGGACACACACTCCAAGTGCACTTTTATAGAAAATTGGGCCTGGTTCTGTGGTGGATGGAAGAGTTTTTGATGAAGTTGTTGATGAAAGTGAGCAAGGATCGTGCCACGTCCGTGGAGAAGATGGGAGGAGAGAACCTCACAGAGAGAGGAAACGAAAAGGCAAAACTTCAAAAAAAAAAAAAAAGAAATGAGAGAGAGAGAGAGAGAGAGAGAGAGAGAAACATGCAAACAAGCAGGAAAAGCAAAACAGAAGCTCCAAGGTCCTCTCGCTAATTACCCACATTTGCATTTATTAACAAAGCCTAATGAGGGGATTTTCAATAGTTTGTTTTTCCCTTAATATAAATATTTCCTTTTCATTATCCCATTACATGCGTGAAGATTCTTCCCACTTTCCCCCTCAGATCACTTGTGTGTGTGTGTGTGTGTGTGTGTGTGTGAGAGAGAGAGAGAGAGAGAGAGAGCATGAGCATGCATCACTCACTACATGGCACATTGTGACTGTATTTCTCTGTCTCTGTCTCTGTGTGTGTGTGTGTGTGTGTGTGTGTGTGTGTGTGTGTGTGTGTGTGTGTGTGTGTGTGTGTGTGTGTGTGTGTGTGTGTGTGTGTGTGTGTGTGTGTGTGTGTGTGTGTGTGGAAAGAGGCACCAGTCCACTTGCCAAATTTAGCCAGATGGCCTGTCTCTTTAACGGTTTGATTGGGAGTGTGTAGCATCATTAAAGGTACTAATATCAGAAAGTGTCCATATTGAACACATGCTTAATTCATTTTCCCCTGGCATTGCCTTTGGATGCAGGCTCCAGAGTGGGGATCCTCCCAAATCTCACATTTGAATGCACACACACACACACACACACACACACACACACACACACACACACACACACACAGACACACACACACACACGCGCGCGCGCACAGAATTTTGGTGAATTGGTCTGTTTTGTTGCTTACTGAAATTAATAACATTTTCCAATTCTTTTTTTCAGTCAAGTCAAGAAAAAAGGGTTGTATGAAGCCATGAATGAGATGAATATCATTGAGTAATAATGGAGAGTGAATTCGCTGTATGACGCTATTACTTCATAAAAGCAGCTGAAAACAAGTCTCCATCAGTGAACTTCACTAAGATAAGCTTCATCCTATAACTAGAATGTATATATACACTTTTTATCCACCCTTCCATCCATCCATCCATCCATCCATTAACCCTTCTGTCCGTCCGTCCTTACATCCATCCATCCATTCAAACTCTCCCAAAAGGATTTGTTGAATCTGCTGGGATTCAATCTGTGGGTCCTCGTCCAGTATACAGCATTCAATCCCTTACAAGACACTACATATGCCGTGTTTTAGGATTTATTTGAAATTTGCATGCATGGGTCTGGGTTGTGATTAAGCTGGGTTGTGTTTCTGAAGGAAGGGCTTGTCTGGAAACGCTATTTAAGCTGCTCTGTGCTCTGCAAGCTATTTGTAATTAGTGATAAATTGGTCTGTAGTGGGATTTTATACGGAATTAAGATGTGATTTTTAACTATGTGGGTGTTTTTTTTTTTCGAGGGGTGGGGCGAGATTGTGTGTGTAGGGGGTATATTAATCTCCTGTCTGCCCACCCGGCTGCTGTTTAATCTGTGGATGATGTAATGATCTGTGTGTATGTGATTGGAGCATAATTAATGAAGGAATTATTGGGGTTTGGTAATCTACAGCTGATCCAGAAAGGCCTGGGGTCCAATCAGAAGCCAGACCTAATAATCTATTGGGATCATCTGATTAAGTGGAATCAGGTGTGGCTCCTGCTTGATTGGAATGAAACCCTGCTTCAACGCCAGCCTTTTGTGGTTAAGATTGGACATCCCTGCTTTAACTGTTTTGTATATATTGGTGGTGTGATATCAGTGATCAAATAATTTGCATGTCAAGCAAAATTAATAAAATAAAAAAAATACACCTTCACACCTCAAAACTCCATAGGTCTGAAGCAAAAGATCAATTAATTGTCTAATCTGCAACCTCTGACCAAGATATCAGACCCTCATTTTAGTACTCTTGCTAAACTCTTTTTATCAGAAGACTATTATCTAATCTTCTCTATAGTATGAGCCAAGAATTTTTAATACGCAAGACTAAATAAACATTTAACCTGTAGCCACAAGTCCAGGAGATCAGACATCATCATCTAAACCGCAAACTGAGCAAAGGTACTGAAAATTCTGACCAATTAGTATAAAGCAGTCAACAGCCCTGTGGTATAACCTGCTACATCCTTCCACAATATATTTTGATTGGAGCATAATTTATTTCCTGTGTTCACACCGGCTGCCTCTGAAGTGTGCTGGAGGATGTACTTGAGTGTCTGCTGATGCTTCTTTAATCCAGTTCCTTCTTTAATCAGGAAGGTTTGAATGGACAGACAGACACCTCCTCTCTCAGAAACATATGCTCAGCTGCTCAGTAGCATTGCTTACATCTTCTCACTTCCTTATTACTGTCCCACACACACAAATACAAGTTATAAGGTTACCGTGTTGACACAATGATCCTAAGTAGCGTCGGCTTTCTCTTATGCACCGCGAGCTAAGGTTAAGCTTACCGCGACTGTGGAGACGGTTTGATCTAGCCTCGAGTCAGAACCTCATTAGTTAAGATCACGTAAAAAACTGATTACACCAAGGCCACATCTGATATGCTGTGTCACCTTTCAACTCATTCAATCACGCAAATATATGTTTATACACACACACACACACTTGACGAAACTTCCATAGAGAGATATATATATATTTTTTTAATTTGTAAAATAGATAGATAGATTGCTATGACTGCAAATTGCTCTTATCCACAGCCATCTTTATGGTTTCTCTGTGGTACCAGCTACATTACTCTCATGATGAGCTTTAGGCCGTCTATTTCTGACCAACCATCTGCAGCAGCCCTGAATGATTTTGATGAGAACTCCAAAGAAAAGGAAGGCATCAGGATAGATCAGGCAGATCAGAGAATATTCAAAGCCTTCAAACTGGTACTTGGTAGAAACACCTTTTATATCTGTAAGCCTGTTGTAAGCTAGCTGTTTATTAAAGAGTGATGATTTCTTCCTGGAAGATTTGTTGCAGGTTCTTCAGATTGGTTGGATGTTATCTGATGACTATTTTCATATCTGGATTTTGACTTGGTCACTGTAGAACATTCGCCGCTTTTTATTTTTAACTGCTCCTGCTTTTCTATGGCCGTGTGTTTGTGACCACTGTCATGCTGAAAGGTGAAGATTCTCCCAAGTTATTTAACAGACTGAAGCAGATTTTCTTGTAATATCCCCCTGTTTTTCACTCCATCTGTTTTCTGTAGAATTCAAACAAGATTCTGAGTAAGGCTGAAACGGTCCCGGTATTGTTATTTCATGAACCGGCACAGTACCCGGTACATGGATTTGTGTTTTTATGGTACATACCGACTACGAATCGACAAAGGCTGAAACAGGGGCCACCTTTGAAAGAACCGGGTAGAACCGTTTGAAAAGAACGGGTAGCACCTTTGAAAGAACCGATGAAATGTGGCGTCTTTCATTGTTTACAAATGGCTGGCCCAAATGGCTTCGCACACTACGAGGAAGGATTCAGTGAGAACAAAATCAAAATTGTGTATACTCCTCAATCATATCACTCCAAGGTTTGGACATATTTCAGGTTTAAGGATGAGACTTCAAAAGAAATCACCATTTGTAAGTTTTGTAGGGTCGAAGTTCCAAACAAATTGATGGGGGCACAGTGGCTTAGTGGTTAGCACGTTTGCCTCACACCTCCAGGTTTGGGGGTTCGATTCCCGCCTCCGTCGTGTGTGTGTGTGTGTGTGTGTGTGTGTGCTGTGTGTGTGTGTGTGTGTGGAGTTTGCATGTTCTCCCTGTGTGTGTGGGTTGGCACTCTGTCCAGGATGTATCCTGCCTTGATGCCCAATGACGTCTGAGATAGGCACAAGCTCCCCGTGACCCGAGTATAGATCGGATAAGCGGTAGACAATACAGGGGGAAGACGAACATAACTGCAGACACCGTGGTTACACTAAAACAAACCATAACCTGACATAACTCCCACGGGAGAGTTAGACGCTACACACTAAACATTGACTAACAAAGACATTCACACCAGGATCCCTCTTTATAGAGTAACACTTTACGATAATTAGGGATAGGTGACACAATCAGGATAGAGAACAATAGGCAGGAAAACACAGACACTAGCAGGCTTCCAGGATTCACCTGCCAGCGCCCTCTCCAGGCCTGGCAGGGAACTGTCCAGCTACTCCTGACAACATTTATGTTGAATTATGAACAATTTGATATTAGTATGTTATCTATACTGTATACACAATTTACAGTAAACTTGCATGAAGTAAAGTTATTTAAAATTATTATTAACTATCACAGAAATGTTTTCCACCTATGAATTGTAATGTATTTAAATTGTATGTAGTATTTTTATATTTCAGTGGGTCACTCGCTTCTTCTTCTTCTTCTAATTCTGTTTTTTTTTTTTTTACTATTATATTTCACTATTCAGTAAGAAGGATCTCAGAAGAATATTAATACTATAAAACACCTAAGATTACATATCATATAAAATATTAAGTTACAATAAAGAGTTACAGAAAATTTGCATAAGGTACCTGATGTACCTTTAGTACTTTGCACACTACACAAAGTAGGATTTATTCTAGCAGTTTACTCGGCTAATACGTATTAAATTATACACTCCGACTGAGGAAGAAATGCTCCTGTGTAACTGAAATATCGTTTTTTATCCAGTTTCTAAATTTTCCCACGTTGCTCTGAGACCATGAATTTCGTTTAAATTGCAACACATGTCCTGTTAATTGTTGTCCTCTATTCTTCTTAACACCTGATATTGTAAGTGCCACCTGATCTTCCTACATCTGATATTACTACACTCCCACTCGCCTGAAGAAAAAGAAACTCTACCATCTGTAGATACAGGGATGCTTTCTCAGAACAAACAAAAGAGACAGCGCTGAGGTTTGAAAGTGAGATCTGCGTGCTGCGCTCACTCAAGGCTCTTTTTTATCGCTGCGCTGTGTTTGTTTGTGAGATAAAAAAAAAGACCATTTGTGTGTTGTAATGTGTGTGTTACTGTAACCAGGTCCCTGATAAAGCTTGTTTGACTGCACTTCCTTGCTAGTTCCAGATGTGCGTATGTGTTAATGTATTTGCATGTGTGTGTATGTGTGTGTGTGTGTGTGTGTGTGTGTGTGTGTGTGTGTGTGTGTGCAGGTGTGCAGTGTAGCACAATTCATCTATAAAAGCAGCTCATTCTGATTCTGACCAGCAGGGCAAAGTGGACGAATGTAAGAAAGGCCTGAGTAAGAGAGATACTGTGAGTGTGTGTGTGTACATGTGTGTGTCTGATGAGTGTAGAGGGCTTTTTAAGTGCAGCAGACCGAGCTGTGCATGCAGGAATGTCTAGACGACCCAGAGTAGAATAGAGTGCTTTTTATGAGCATGGTTGCCTATCTCAGAAACCCACTGCCACGTCTCTCATTTAACCCCAAGGCCTGCAGGCACACTCAACTACCACAGCATGGTTAATTCACATGAGCAGGCTTTAAATCTCGCTGATTTCGTAAATAAATACAGCGTAGGTTTCCCTCTAAGGGAATTGGTGCATTTGAACTTGACCAGTTTCTACGATTCGTCACAAACAGCATTTCAAGGTATACAATAATTAGTACAAATCAGATGGATCTACAACAAATATCCACCGGAACCCGAAACCTCCTGTTGGTGTGCACTTTTAGGAACTTCATCCCAGCTCCTGCTTGGTATTCAGATGTACGCAGACTTTCAGGCATGAATCTCAAGGCTTCAGTTACAGGGTTGGGCTGGAGGTGGAGATACTTCCTGGTTTAGACTTATTGTGATGCTTGGCTAAGAAGGAACATCAGGAGTTTATTGAAAGATTGGGATATTCAAGCGATCTATAGATCTTTTTATAGGTATTTGAGGGATCTACAGTTATGATGCTAATATAGCTAAGGGAGAATTAAAACAGTGGAGGGTATTTAGAGGGTTAGATATATGAAATGACTTTAGATGAAATGCAGTTGAGGGTATTAAGGGGGTTGGATATGCTAAATGATCGTAGTGGAGAGGCAGTTGAGGGTAGTTAGGGGGTTGGATATGCTAAATGACTGTACTGGAGAGGCTGTGGAGGGGATTTACGCATTTAGATATGCATGATTGTGGTACAGAGGCAGGTATTTATAGCTTTAAATGGAAATAGAAAGAAATGTACAGGAATATTTCAGAATTTGGATCCATACAGTTGTGGCATTGGGTTCGAAACCTCCCTTTGAGAGGTTAGTCCTTGACACAGCAGGAGAAGAACTTCCCAAACTGATGATTGGAGGCATCCATTATTGATGATGTCCTGATGTGACTAATCAAGCTCATTCAAGTACATTCTTTCTCAACCTCCTTCATTTTTTTCTCCTCTATTCAAACCAATAACACCATTCTTACATTCTAATCGCCGTGCACGATGAATATTTATATCAGAGGGAAAATTGTGTTTTCCATATTCATGACCTTTTCTGTTTTTGTTTTCCTCTTTCATCTGCAGGAGGTCTTTTCTCCACTGATTTAATTATATTATGGCAGAGTCATTGGATATATTTGTATTAGAAAGGTTTATTATATTTGCAACAGTTCAATGTTAGTGGACTCAGAAAAGCTGAACTCAGTGACCCTGTATGACCCCTTATATACAGACCCACTGGACCTTGAAGTGTTAAGAGAGTTTAATGTTAATCTCATATTTCCAGATTCTTTTTCTTGATATGTGTGTGTGTGTGTAATTATCAGAGTTCTACAATCATGTATGTACTGTACACTGTACACTTTTATTTTTTTGCATCAAATGTCCAGAGCAGAATACTTTATGATAATTTCATTAACAGGAGAGGCTAAGGCTGTCGAAACGCATATTAATCGTATTATATATTCAAGCTCTAGGGGCCAGAGCGGAAAGGCTTGAACCAGAGAAAGGTTACAGGAAGCCTCCAGTGTGGATGTATATGCATCGCTATGTAGATTAACCAAATGTCCTAAAAAATGGTTCTAGGGCAATTTTTTTTGTAAAGGTCAAATGTATAGAAACTACAATTTATTATTTGTGCTTAAGAATGATTTAATGATGAAGAGATATACTCCATGGCAAGAGGGCATGTGTGTGTCGGGCACAGCAGTCACGAAAAGGAGCGACCTGTCTCCTCTTGGGTTAACAGGGAACGTAAAAGGTTTGCTCATGTTCCTCCCTGCTTCAGCGATTTATTTGGTGTGTGTATGTGTGTGTGTGTATGTGTCTGTGTGTGTGTCAGGTGTATGAGTTCCCTGCAGCAGTGTGTAATAAGCAGTATCTCCCTTGTTGGGACGCATGGAGAGGAAATGGATTAGGCGAGGGACATTGCAGGACATGATGACAGTGATGTGTTAAAAATCTGCCCTCTGGCTCTCTCTCTATCTCATTCAATACCACTCTGTTTTTGCTTTTTTTCTCCCTCTCTCTCTCTCTCTCTCTCTCTCTCACTCTCTTTCCCTCCCCCCCAGTCTCTCACTCTGCAAAGCATGAACAGTGGATCTCCAGCAACTCTGTCAATAAGGATACATCAGTCCATAGAGAATACACCGATTACACTCATTCTCTCTCTCTCTTTCTCTCTTTCTTTCTTTCAGTCTCTTTCTGCACACAGCCAGAGGGCTTCCATTAGTCTGACCACCTGCTGTGTTTGCCCCCCCCCCCATACCTCTTTCTATGCAGGTCTCAAAGCAAACCCCCTCTGGACTGTGTTCCCCCATCTCGCAGTCTTGTCCTTTCTGGCTTTTATCCTCTCTCCATCTCTTCGTTTGGTTCGTGCCACCTTGTTTCAACCTTTGTACCTCCCTTTTTCATCTCTCTGTGCATTTTGTCTCCGTGCCTCATCTGACAGTGTATTACCTCAAACCAACACGCTCTCTGATTACCTCTTACCTTCCACCGTCTACAAGTACAGACATGAAGTGTGTGTGTGTGTGTGTGAGAGAGAGAGAGAGAGAGAAAGAGAGAGAGAGAGAGAGAGGGAGGGAGAGAGAGAGTAGCTCCTGCTCCTGTCCTCCCCTCTTTCCTCTCCCCTCGGACTCACTGGGCGAAGACGAGGCGACGCGCGGCAATTACTTTAATTGGTTGTGACTTCTTCATTTACATGACAAGTGTTTGCACATCCTGGGAAACAACGGTCTGTTTCTCCTGGAGAAGAGAACCGTGGACTGGCGTGGGACACTAACGCAGGGTCCCGAGGTTCAACGAAGGGGGGCAAACGGGAACACCGACACGGCTGAACAAGATTGCCGGATGTCTAAACATTTCACTACAATCTGGGATCATTAAGAAAAGCTTGGCGCATTTATAACATTCAAATGAAATAAAATAACGCCATAGTTCTGTTGACGATGATGTTTGACTCGGATTGGTCAAGAGGTGATAAATATATTAACAGCAGACATTATTTCCAGTTGTTTCCAGAGTTTATCTGTATATTAATGCAATAATATAAAGTTGATCAGAAGGTGGTGAGTTCAAATCCCAGAACCACCAAACTGCCACTGAGCAAGACCCTCAACTGCCCAGTTGTATAGATATGTCTGTAAGTGGCTCTGTATAAGGAAATCTTCCAAATGCTGTAAATGTAAATGATTTATAAAATGTATGTTGTTGATATGGAGATTTTTTGTGTGTGTGGAGATGCCCGTATCAGCGCTTGGTAAAGTTGTAACATAACGTTAAAGCCTTTAGGACAGAAAGCTCTGCGTTGAGTCAGAAAAATGACAAGCTGAATTGTTTTTGTCTTATTAACAGCATGTTTATAACATGTTTATAACACGATAATTGGAGGAAAAAAAGATTTAAGCATGAGCAAAAATGCTGGGGTTCAAAAGAATGACAGACCTTCTTCTTTTCTATAACAAAATACCCTGATTTATATATATTTTAAATTGTTTTATTCCAATTGTACTATATTCTGATGTTTATTTTCCCACTTTTTCCACCAGCACCTTTATTATAATATACAATTCAATGTTTCGTGTTTATTTCTATTCATTTGCCAAGAATAATGTTTATATTGTTATTGAGAATTAGCTAGACTTTATTTTTTGTACACTAAACTCTAAAATCTGCCATTTTCAGTTTAGGATAAATCCAAAATGGCTTCTGATCAACTCAGATTTTTTTTATTTTTTTTAGCATTTGTATGTTATTGGTCATCGTAACCTTCATAACCTTCAGAGAGATCCACTAGGCAGCGTTAAAAAAATACAAAATTCTACACAAAAAACTATATATCTTATTGGATTTTCAGCATTTCACAGCACAGCATTTCAACCCACTTCAAGCTAACCTAGCCTAGCCAGGATACCCTACAGCATTGCTAACGCTCATGAACGCAGTGCCTTTCGTCTCAGATGTGGCTTTTTCCATCGGTTTTTCATAATGAGGCTACTCAAGTGAGGAGGTATTATGGTAATTTTGTGTACCCTTTTGTCGCATATTCACTATGCAACTAAAAAGGCATCTTGCCCCTGAAGTTGCTGTCAGTTTTAATCTCATTGGAATGTGTAATCTCTAATTTAGTGCTCGCTGTATAAGGAGAAGTGGGAAGTAATGGAGTCATCTGGCTATTGCAGACATGTATATTTATCATTTTACCAGATGTATTTATCTGAAGTGACTTACAAGTGAGGCAAAAAAACAATCTTTGAGCTTCTAAAGGAAAACACACATGAGATATGAGAAATTAGCATTTGAGGTCAAAGGGCATTTGGTGTATAATAGGAAAAAATGTTCAAGTATCTCAAAGATAACTAATAATTTACTACAGTCAGATTTTGTTGTTAAATAAAAAGAGCCTCTTTTCTCATTCAACATTTTCCAGTAAAGTTCTACTTCATTATTTACAAGAAACCCAATATAGTGGTATTAAGAAAGCTCTGGATTCAAGCAATATACACTGAAAGAAAGAAAAAAATGCTTGTATTGAATTGACCATTCAAATGCATATGCCTGTTCCATGTGATATTTTGTGTAACATTAAGGTTTTATTCATCTGACATGATTGGAGCGTGCTATTCTACCATGCAGGCTTTAATCACCTAAGTTTAACACAAACATTATATTGTAGTTCATGTATTTTTATCTAAACCATCCATACTTTTTTTTTTTTATATCTGACTGACTAGTTTTAACTCTTTCAGCTAGTGTGATGGTGTTAGCTTAAAGATCGAAGCTGATCTGTTTGTGAGCAGATTAAAAGACTAAAGCGTCGCTGCATCGCTCACTTTAAGTAGAGATGAAGTGATGCTGCAACATGATCAGCCCACTGGCATTGTGGGTAATGGGGGAGAGCATTAATCGGTGATGAGAAGGCATTCAAAACCTACAACAGACGATGAATCACTGCAACAACAAATAATGTGTTTTTGCTGTAAATGAAGGATATTATTTAAGGATTCATTTGTTCTAAAAATTCAATGTGAAAGCTCATTTATGTAGCTTAAGTGTGAATAATAGCTGTGTGAAAACTCAGAGAACAGGTGCTAATACAGGTGGCTATAAAAGCCATTACTCTAATGAAGCACGTTTAATGTCTGTGTCAGAAGCTTGCTCTTTTGTTATCTGGGTATAATCATCATTCAGGTGTGAATATCTGTAACCTTTCCAACAATACTATTAGATAATTCTGGTCATTATACCGAAGCTGCTAACGTTATCTGTGCTGAGTTTTGTATTAAACAGCGGTGAATAAAGTAACAGGGAGAATTCCATGACCTTGACTCACAAATCATTTTGAATGTTGAGTGTGTGCACACTCGAGTTACGACTCCAGATTAGCGCAAATGAAGGGAAATCAATTCTGCTTCGCAGCTCCCAGGGGTCTCATCTGACTTTAGCTGGTACGCGCCGCCGCCGTCACATCACCTCGGCGCTGGAGAGGTGCGCGTTCTCGTGTGGAGGCAGCACAAAGCCACCTTTGTGGAGAATGTGAGGGAATCTTTTAAAACAAGTGCTTCATCAATGGTCGGAGCTAGCGATACCAAACTAACCCTGGTCTACGTTTTCAGCTGACAATGAGAAAAAGAATGGCACGATGTGTGCGATACGGTCGGACAAAAGAGCGGCTTTTCTTCCGTCGAAAGCGGGCCGCTGCCAACTTTATGGGCGAGAAGAAGAGGAAGGTGTAACCCTAGGCGGCCGTTTTGGGTTGATTCAGGTCTGGTTCAGCTTTTCTCACGCCCGCCGGGGTGTGTCCCACACAGAGAGGGGTTTTCTAACATTTCCACACACACTGAAGTGAACTCTGTTACCTGCTATACTCAGTCCCAGACTTTGAGACACGCATACTTAATCGCTTTACCTTAAAATCACTTTAAAGGATGATTTTTATTTCCTGGAACTTATTTTAGAGATAGAGAGAGAGCTCTTATGAACGAAACCTTCGCATCACTTCTTTATATAGCTTATCCAAACATCTGTCACTCTTCTCCTTCTACCCATCCCTCAATCTCTCTGGGCCCGCTCGCTTTTTTTAATAGTAGTTCAATCCTGAGCAAGGTCATTAATTGCGGCTGGGACCTGGGTTATCCCAGCTCTCGTACTACAAAGAGAGACAGAGAGAAGAATAGAGAGATGGAGCGAGACTTCGGAACGCTGGGCGTCTTCTGAGATTGCCGGTGATTGCTTTGTAAGGACCCCATGGCCCACAGCAATTAGGAATGGTGGACCTCGTCGGACTGTGACCTTCCGACCCTCAGTCTTTCTCTCGCTCTATCCTTCGGATTGAGGGAAGAGAAGGAGGCAGGAGGTCTGGGAGAGCTTAATGACTTCTCGAGCTGAGGACATGAGTAGTGGGTAATTGGTAAAGGACGGCATAATGAAACAATTAGAGACATAATGACTCTGTACACGTGTGGAAGCAAGGAGCCAAGGTGGATGGTGGCACTGGAGAGGTTCTGAGAGAGAGAGAGAGAGAGAGAGAGAGAGAGAGAGAGAGAGAGAGAGAGAGAGAGAGAGAGAGAGAGAGAGAGAGAGGAGAGAGAGAGAGAGAGACACAACAGAAAGAATAAGGACAGAAAAATTTGCAATTCATTGAAATGTCATATATATATAACCTTGCTAGCTGCCATTTTTATCAGCACCATATCTTTGAAGACTCAAAAGCCATTACCATGAACCCTTTTTTAATTTATTAGCAAATAACTAATATAAATCAACCCATCTATTGCTAATGTAAACAGTATTTTAATTGACATAAACCTGACCAATTTCTTAACCACAATCAACGCAGAGATGTACACAAAACACATTATAGAAAAAATATTCCAAATGACGGTTTCATGAAAGCACAAGCAAAATAAGCAAAAACTAACAGTTCGAACCACAAGACGAAACACTAAAGCAAAATGAGCAAAACAAACCTAGATAAAATCCAAATGAAAGAAAAATTCAAGCTTAGAAATAAAGACAAGGTATAACAATGTGGCAATCAAGGAAGTGGGGGATTCCATCAACTGGACCGACTTCATGATTAACAGTTTCAAAGAAAAAAAACATAGAATCCATTATAGTCAGTGGAGGATTAACCTGGTGACATGACAAGACAGCACTGGCTCCTGGTTCAGAAGTGTCCACTTCAACTATCAATGGTGGTCAACAGTCAGAGTGCTTGAGAATGTTAAAGCAGTTTTGAGAAGCCAAGATACCTTTCTAGCTTTGCTCTTTCATTGATACTTACAGAGCTTTTTCTATGTGGAGCTAAATTACCAGAAAGCCTTGCAGATCCTTGACATTACTGGGGTCAAGCCAGTTTATGGCTGTGTCCAATTTATTGTTGTCCATAATAACGCCGTCAAGACACGTTATGCAACCAAGGAATTTGGTGGAAACTTATAAAACTCATACATCTCTGACAGAGAATCTATGACAATATATTTTCAATTACCTATGTATCTGACATGCAGCATGCTCTCTGATTGAATCGTTGGTGTTGGCACTGACCAAACCATACGCCATAAACAAGAATTGATAGTGTCTGGGCTTTGTCTTGCACAGCTGGTCTGGGTTGTTGATTGGAACATCAGGGTTCAAGCCCCAGCACCACCAAGTTGCCACTGTTAGGCCCTTGACCAAGGTCTTCAACCCCCTGTCCCAGGGTGCTGTATCATTTTTTGTAGATTCGTGGTAGACACCCTTATCCAGAGCAACTTACATTTTTATCTCATTTTATACAACTGAGCAAGCGAGGGTTAAGGGCCTTGCTCAGGGGGCCAGCAGTGGCAGCTTGGTGGAGCTGGGATTTGAATACACAACCTTCTGAGCAGTAGTAAAATACCTTAACTACTAAAGCTACTGCATCTGTCATATCATGGTTGACCCTGTGCTCTAACCCCAATTTCCAATGTAAAGAAATATGTAAAGAAAGAATTTCACTGTTCTGTGTACATGACAGTAATAAAGGCTGCTTAATCCCCCTTCTTAGTAGCATGATATAATGACATTTCAACCACCTCAGTTGTTTGAGGCAGAAGGCATTAATGTTGTTCAGAATTCAAGAAGCTGGAATTGTCATTTCAACCACATACAGCTGCTACAGTGCACAGTAAAATGAAACAACAAAGAGTTTGTGTGATGCTGATGGCTTTGCAGATGCAGCATGTGTTGTAAATGTCTACGATGGAGGAAAGACAGACTCCGATGACCTTTTCAGCTGTTCTCATTATCTTTTGCGATCCGAGACGTGCCAGTTCCTGAACCAGGCAGTGGTCCAGCTGCTCAGGATGCTCTCGATGTTCCCTCTGTAAAATGTGAAAGGGACTTGACTGGGACTCTAATCGCAAACATGCTGACTTTTAATTCACGTAATTAAAGAAGACATGTGACTTGAATTGGACATCAGTGACTTGTGTATGCAATTGGGCTAAAAACCCAAGAGGTGAAGTGATAACAGTGATTGAGGTGTTGGCCTCTTGATCAGAAGGTTGTGAGTTTGAATCCCAGCACCACCAAGCTGCCACTGCTAGGGGCTTGAGTAATGCCTTTAATCCCTCAACTGCTCAGTTGTATAGATGAGATCATTATAAGTCGCTCTGGATAAAGGCATCATTGGCCAAATGCTGTAAATGTAAGATTGTAAAAGTGACTGTTATTTTTCCCAGCAGTCAATCAATTCTCAGCAAATCAGCATCCAGCTTCATGCAGCCAGTGACTAAACATGACAAGATATCACTTTCCCACAAGACAAAGGCATGTTGTATCCATTCTGAAGATATATTCCCTTTACCAATAAATGCCATTTGGAGCAACCAAAAAGTTGCAATATGTGGTTCAAAAACACCACATATGCCACAACTTTTTATATTTTTTTCGTTATTTAAACTCACAAAAAAGGAAATCCCAAGGCAAAGCCAAATGGAATTGATATACATGGAGTCCTTAGTGAAAAAAAAAAACAAAACAAACAAAAAAAAAAAAAATATATATATATATATATATATATATATATATATATATATATATATATATATATATATATATATATTGATTCTGTCTAACTATTACTTATCATGAAAAGTAAATATAAATATAGAATATAAATGTCCAAAATTGTTTTAAAATTTGTATTTCTAAAAAAAGTTTTAGAAAATATCAGAATTGAGACACTTTAGGACTAGATGAGTGGGAAAAAACATAAATAAAAAATAAAAGAAATTTAAAAAATTCCAGTTATCAATTACAAATATATATTTTTAATTATTTTTTTAAAATTATTTAGACAGTTAAATCTAATAATAATAATAATAATAATAATAATAATAATAATAATAATAATAATAATAATAATAATAATAATAATAATAATAATAATAATAATAATAATAATAATAATAATAATAATAATAGGGGGCACGGTGGCTTAGTGGTTAGCACGTTTGCCTCACACCTCCAAGGTTGGGGGTTCAATTCCCGCCTCCGCCATGTGTGTGTGGAGTTTGCATGTTCTCCCCGTGCCTCGGGGTTTCCTCCGGGTGCTCCGGTTTCCTCCCCCGGTCCAAAGACATGCATGGTAGGTTGATTGGCATCTCTAAATTGTCCGTAGTGTGTGATTGCGTGAGTGAATGAGAGTGTGTGTGTGTGCCCTGTGATGGGTTGGCACTCTGTCCAGGGTGTATCCTGCCTTGATGCCCTATGACGCCTGAGATAGGCACAGGCTCCCCGTGACCCGAGTGTAGTTCGGATAAGCGGCAGACCATGAATGAATAATAATAATAATAATAATAATAATAATAATAATAGCTAATACAGAAATACTCTCAAGTTATTTGGAGATTATTTGCATCTTATATTGTGTTAAACAAAATTAAAATAAAAGCCTGAAACTGTCCATAAGTGTGGACACTACAAATGAAGGAGTTAAAAAAAAAACTTCTTGATTTGTGTAAAATTATTATACGGATTATTCCTCTGAAATGAGAACTTCTACGATGGCTACACACACTCACGTAGGAGCACACAACAAACCAGCTACACAAAAAAACACAAAAAAAACACATTCGTGCAAGTTGAGCTTGATTATTTTCTCCCACTGAAAGATTGACGTGAAATGTAAACGTGTATCGGGTAGAAAAACGTCCCTCGTCAGAAAACCGTCATTCCTCACTGATATAAATATAATGGTTCAGATGGTTCACACACACACACACACACACACACACACACACACACATCAGCTGTGTATATTGGTCAGTTCCATTCACTTACTGTATCACCCTGGGGCACTGTAGCATTTACGCTGTCTCTCAACCCCACACACACACACACACACACACACACACACACGCACACACACACACACACATGTTCATGAACAGTGACACACATAATTGACATTGTGGTTAACCCCAGATGATGAACGCCCTTGATTTCCCATGAGTCTGAGGCACAGCATGAAGTCTAGGTTGTACAGGACTAAGTCTCATGACCTCTATCCACCCATACACACACACACACACACACACACACACACACACACACACACACACACTCAAATCGGCTTTAATATGATTTCAATTCATAAAGCAACTATTCGATTTGCCATAAAAATTCGATTATTTAATGATATCACTGAGTCCATCCGGTTTTATTTTGATATTAATGAAGGTTTTAATGAATACAGAAATACGGAATCGCCGTCTATCTGGAGTTCCCAGAATTCCTGATCAGTGTAGATTTATATGATTTAAAAAAAAAACATGTTTAATAAAGTTCTACTCATTATAATGTTATTTATTATTTATCGACTCAGGTCTCACAGAAACCAGCGTGAGCTCAGCCATTACTGCTACTAACGCAATCCTCCGGGAGGAGAAAAAGTTTCCGTGAATAAATTTACTGGAAGGTTTTTGTCGCAGGCTCACGTCAAACCCTTTAGGATTCTGCTTTTAAAGCGTTTATAGAAGTGATCCGAACAAACTTTGTGCGCAAGTTGGAAAATTTCCGACAAAGCTTTTGTTTATTTGAATAGTCCAAACTTTATCTCATTTCCTCCGTGTGGCGCTGGAGAGAGGAAGGGGTGGGAGAAGGGGTGTTGGAGAATCATTTCCTTTCTTGAAGCATTTCTAATTTATATATTATTTGTTTGTATGGATTAATTATTTAAAATATTGCTGCATTTTCACAAAGGTTCTAGTTCGCAGTTAATGACTTTCCCAATGGGTTGATTCTTTTTTTTTTTGTTGTTGTTTTTTTTTCCGGTTGGTAATTTGTTGGAAATAAAAACTGAATCATTCATGAACATCGGCAAAACACATCTATTAATTATGGCTCTCTTTTGAGGTGCTTGTTTTATGGTGAATTTTTTTTTTTTTTATTCTTTTTTTTAAAAAAAAAAAGAGAGAGAAAGAGACAGGGAAATAATATTGAGTCGAGAAGGCAAGCATGAGGTCATGTGAGGTGATCATCCGTCAAGAGTTAAACTTCCATCAGGAAAAAAGTGTGTGTGTGTGTGTGTGTGTGTAAGAGTGAGAAGTTTGTTGGGAAACAGAGATGTAAATGGCCTTGTTTAGTAATTTATAGATGTGGGAATTGAGTGCGAGTCTCTACAGAGTCATAAACTATTGATGGGGCTAATCTTTTAGATCCTGCCAACATGATAATCAGAATGTGAATGACAGAGAGACAGATCCACACACACACACACACACACACACAGAATCTACCAAATCACTAACATCATACAGTTGCTTCAGGTAGCACAACATCCCATAATATTATTATTTCTCGGCTGCATCGATACACCATTTTCAATGTGCACAAAATGTACACATTTAGCATCAAATCATCTGCCTAGCTGCATATGCATAAAAAAATCCACTGTAGTGCTCTAAAATTAAACTACCTGTCTCACAGATGGACCTGGTTATTGTTAGTGGTGTTCAATAAAAGAAAAAAAAATCTCCAGGTTGCACTGTTAGCTCCTCAATGAACAAATGAACAAAACATCGTTTTTCAGACCCAGCCTTGAGGAAGCAATGAACGCTGGATGGAAAGTTCCAGAGAGTTACTCGGCTCTGCTAGTCAGAGATCTACGGGATGGTGTGATGATCGTCATGCTGTTGATGAAGCTTTCTGCTTGAGCAGGATGTATACACAAGGACGAGATTAAAGTACTAAAGCGCTGCTGCATCGCTCCGTTAAAGTAGACACAAAGTAGATGCTACTGCACCGCTATCAGCAGGTTGTTCAAGGGCTTTATGGCTAACGTTAGGATTGAAGTCAAAACAGCTCTTTATTTCACGTATTTACTCAATGTTAATGCCGTGATGAGTCTCAGAGTTAAACTGCATGAAACATGAACATACTTTTCGTGAAAGTCTTTAGCCTTGAACTTCATGTTCAACTCCACAGTGGTGGTTAATATGAAGCTCATACGAAAGTAGACACTCAGAGCTTTAAGAATTTGTAGCTTTTCATAAGTATGTGCTTTTACCAGCCTATAGGTGATATATTTGTAGAAAAGTTCCAAAAAAAACCCCACAAAAAGCAGGTAGTTTTTCCATACTAATGTTTCTATCTTCAGACCCATTTATGCTCTCTGAGATGCTTCAAGTGCTTGTTCATCTAAGATAGCAGCTCAACTTTGAGCTAAATCTTTGAGCTCATCCACTAAAATTCTGTGTAAGGTTATCCAACAGAGGGAAAAACACATGTCTAAAACACACTGAAAGCCAACAGAGTCCTGATTCGTTTTATATCAGACTCACAGCCAGGACATCATTCATTTCGTTAAGCTGATTAAAAATGTCCCATAAGTCCGATAACGCCATAAAGAGTTAAGTTAGTGTGGGTGGTACAGTTGGTCAAACCTCTACTAAATCTGTATCAGAAAAGCTGAAGCATTTTTTCAACTTTTCTAGTTTCCACTTCAGTTGGCATTTTCTACACCTTATATTTGTGGCTTTAAATTACATTAAATCTATGTTAAGATTAAATGGAAGTGGAATAAATTTGAAGTAGCACTGCTTTCTCGATGCTTGCAGTGTCTCCTCATGATTAATTAAACTAAAAGAAAACCACAGCTCGGCGTCATCTGACTCCTAATCTCTTCTGACAATTACCAAGCCTTCTATTACAAAGAAACAAATGAATAATGTACAGTACTCCACTGAGCACGACTGTAATATCCCCCCGCGGTCAAAGACGCAAGAGTGGTTTTATACGGCATACAAATTAAACATATTCTTTCAGCGCATCTTTAACGTATGCCGTCAGCCGTGAATTATGCAGAGGATCGGCTAAATTTTTCATCGGCTCTGGTTTTGGCCAATAAGGACGCCGGGGTGGTGTGTAGCATGGTCTTGAGATGTCGTGTTTTGGTGTGTAATGAGCAAAATATGGGATCGATCCAGGTGTGTGTGGTTAAAGGTGCAGAAAGTGGTGGGCTTTTGTTGTCCATTAAATGCTTAAGGATGAAATTGTGATTCCTTTGATACTCTATAGATGTGATAAATCTGTGGATTTTTCCCTATTGAGGCGTCTATGGGAAATATAGACTTTCTGTATAAAGCCCTTACAGCACTGGGTGTGATGTCGCTGGGATGTTTTTACCCTCTCAGTCGTGGAACATCATTATCGTCTCTTCTTTTCACACACATCTTTATATAATTCTCCAATTATGCACTGACAAATCAAAGTCCCCATTATTGCCAATTACTATTGTCATGCCTGCCAACACAAAAGACTATATGATGTGCTTCCTCTTTTCTTTTTCATCTCTCTCTCTATCTCTTTTTCTCAGGATTTCTGTTCTGTATCCTTTAAGATCAATAATAGTCATAACCCTGGTCATTTTCGTGACTGCTCTCTTGCTACACACTTGTATATTATCCTTCCATAAAAGGCACACAAAATCATGCGAGTATCAAAAAATATGCACAGCGTCATAATGATTGCAATGATTGGTCAGGAAGATGAAGTCACCTTAACACAAATGGCTAGTTAGTTGAGAAGATGTGTCTTGTTGATGAGAACAAAAAGAACACGAGCCCAGGAGATGCTGATATAGAGAATTGTACCATACTGTTCAGTATCTTTGGCATATTTCTAATTCTGATTTATACGAGATATTTATAAATATAGCGTCAAGTATAGCGTCATCACTCCTTTCTGATAAGCGCTTTATCTTTATCTTGGGTAGCTGTGGAAGTACTATATTTCGGTGAACTCCAATTCGCCGAGCTTACAAGGCTTCCTCTGATTGGAGTCACAATTTCAAATCTATTTTTCAAAATATACATTTTTTGTACACAAATTTTCAATGGCATTGAACTCATCAGTTTGACTTCTTCTTCTTCTTTCGGCTTTTCCCTTCAGGGGTCGCCACAGCGAATCATCTCTCTCCACCTATCCCTATCTTCTGCATCCTCAACCCTTGCACCCACTAGCTTCATATCCTCATTAATTCCATCCATATACCTCCTCTTTGGCCTTCCTCTTTGCCTCCTGCCTGGCAGCCCCATGTCCAACATTCTCCTACCAATATACTCACTCTCCCTCCTCTGAACATGTCCAAACCATCTTAATCTGGCCTCCCTAACTTTGTCCCCCAAACGTCCAACATGAGCTGTCCCTCTGATGTACTCATTCCTAATCCTGTCCAATCTTGTCACTCCCAAAGAGAACCTCAACATCTTCAGCTCTGCTACCTCTAGCTCTGACTCCTGTCTCTTCCTCAGTGACACTGTCTCTAAACCATACAGCATGGCCGCTCTCACCACTGTCCTGTACACCTTCCCCTTGATTCTCGCTGATATTTTCTGATCACACAGAACTCCCGACACCTTTCTCCACCCATTCCAACCTGCCTGCACTCGCTTCTTTACCTCTTTCCCACACTCTCCATTACTCTGGACTGTTGACCCCAAGTACTTAAACTCCTGTACCTTCTTCACCTCTTCACCCTGTAACCTTACTGTTCCACTTCCCTCCCTTTCATTCACACACATGTACTCAGTCTTACTACGACTGACCTTCATTCCTCTTCTCTCCAGCGCAAACCTCCACCTCTCCAGGTTTTCCTCCACCTGCTCCCTGCTCTCACTACAGATCACAATGTCATCTGCAAACATCATTGTCCAAGGAGACTCCTGTCTGACCTCCTCTGACAACTGGTCCATCACCATAGCAAACAGGAAGGGGCTCAGAGCCGATCCCTGATGCAGTCCCACCTCCACATTGAACTCCTCTGTCTGACCTACAGCACACCTCACCACTGTTCTGCTCCTCTCATACATGTCCTGCACCACCCTGACATACTTCTCTGCTACTCCTGACTTCCTCATACAGTACCACAGCTCTTCTCTTGGCACCCTGTCATACGCTTTCTCCAAGTCTACAAACACACAGTGCAACTCCTTCTGACCATCCCTATACTTCTCCATCAAAATCCTCAGAGCAAAAATTGCATCTGTTGTGCTCTTTCTGGGCATGAAGCCATACTGCTGCTCACAAATTTCCACTACCTTCCTTAACCTAGCTTCCACTACTCTTTCCCATAGCTTCATTGTATGGCTCATCAACTTTATCCCCCTATAGTTACTGCAACTCTGCACGTCACCCTTATTCTTAAAGAAACTCATCAGTTTGACTAGGACGTCTAAAGCCTTGTTCAATTACATTGCCCGTACGCTTTTGTGCTTACCTTCTTTCCAGGAACTTTCCACCTCCATATTATTAAACTATTTGTACTGACAGAGATTTTGAAGGTCTTTGATATGACTCGTTTTCCATTCAGGTCTTGTTTCTATAATATGTTCTTGACAACTTCAATGAAGCTCCTTCACCTACATCATGATTGCTACTAGCTGCATGAACTCCAGCCAATGGGAACGTCTTTTGCAATGACACCATGTGCACAAGATCTATACAAATAAACTATACTATACTATTCTACTAACATACAGTGGAACCTCTGCATATGAATGCCCTCCCTTATGAATTTTCACCTTAAGAATTGAAATTTTGCAAGAAATTTGCATCGGCATACAAAGCATTTTCGGCATATGAACAAACCGACCCGAACGCTGGCTAAGTTGCGTGTACTTATAGCAACCGTTCAAAACTTGTGTGCGTCAGTGGAAAGCCAAGTGAAGCCAACCGAAGCGAGTTTACTAATTTTATGATTTTTTTTTGCATTCAGCGAAAGCTGTTTCAAAAGAGTCAACCCACGAAACCAACAAAAGCTAGGTGATTTTTCAGACGTTTTTTTGTTGACAGATTGGTGGTGTGGGCGATCTGTTCAATTTTTAGCCCAAGCTTGGTGGCACGACTTCCTGTGAGGACCCTTGACATGGAATGCTTGATTTGGGTCAGTTCTTTGTAAGCAGCCATTCAGTTTACATACGCTTCGTATAAAATCATCCTGTCTGTTATATCACTATATAGTATGCACGCATCCGCTACATTGTCTCGTATGTTGCACGCTGAAGCTGATATTTCTTCACATTCTATACGTGTATACGAATGAGACAACAATAAGTTGCTACTTACTACATTTCTATGCAAAATAAATGTCTGTTTCATGTTTGGTTTGTCCCCGAGTTGTAGATCGGCGTAGATAAATTGCAGCGACTGGAAAATTACGCAAATTCTGCTGTTCACTGTGCATGAAAAAAACACAGCGGGAGAGAGTGTGGAAGTTCATTGTAATCTATAATTAAACTTGCCACACACACACACACACACACACACACACACACACACACACACACACACACACACACACACACACACACACACACACACACACACACACACACACACACACTCATTTGGCCACTAACGGCCAAGTCCTTGGCAACAGTGTATGCCGCTGGAGCCGATGCATGATGGGAAGTGACAGCACAGCCCAGGGCTTCCCCAGAGAGGGCGGAGCTTAGCAGAGGACCAGGGAAAGCAAAGCGAGTTCTGCTGTTTAGTGATCTGTTCTTGTACACTTAATTGTACTATTAGGATTGACTAATAACAATCACTAACAATATTAACATTCTACCACTTTGCTCTTTTTACTCTAATAAAGCAGCCATGCATTATGTGTGCACTGTAAATACAAAGATATATTTTGTTACAGGTGTGTAATTATATCTCTGCTGAATGTCCCCAGATGCACAGATGGTATAAAAGCATGCATACTCAAACCCATATGTGTACCTAAACACACACACTGAGAATAACACTGAATATGGAAACCACACTGTGCACCACATGCCCTAATGATCATTGACAGCGTGCGGCAATGTGACTTTTTTTTTTTTGCCCAGCTGTTCTTTCCCATAATATCTGCACTTTAAGTCAGCACCCTGACACCGTGCCAAACGATGTGACGCAGCCGACAGAACAAGCCTGTCGCTGTGGTTACAGATGGGTTCCCATCAGGGGGCACTTGGTATTATGTGGGAGAAAAGAATTACGGTTCAAGTTCAAATACCCTAAACATCATTATTTTTCTCTAAGCGGGACAAATTTCACAATTTCAATTCATATGAAGAAACAAACTCTAAACTTAGATAACAAAATATTTTCATAATGTTTTCATAACATTTATGTGGGATTGCTTTTATTTTGAATCATTTGTTGATAAAAAAAAAAAAAGTAATACTCTATGTTAGTATCACAATGTTTGTGATATATACATTTTTTCATAAGGTAGTTTAACACTGATGTTATTTTGTACATAGCATAGCGTACAATCAAATTAAGCAAGAACTAATTCATGATCTTTACAAAAAATCTGCTTTTTCGCTATTTAACTTGTGTATACTTTAGAACCTAAACAAGCAACTATTTAAGCATTTGAAGAATTGTTGTCCCTTAATCGGGCAAGGAGACACAATAGGCTATTACTTAATAATGGAAAATACATAATTATTTGAAAACTTGAATAAATGTTATGCTATATATAGGGTGTAACAATACAGTCCTGTTCGGATTTGGTTCACGATACTGGCTTCATGATTTGATTTTAATGTCATTCCACTTTAATGAAGAGAAATTATGACTAAAATGATTATATTTTAAATTACCACATGGAGAGGGTCTAGATCACTTGGAGTTTGGCCTGACCACCTGTAGGAGGACTAGACCTCTTGAAGTGCTAAACAACTAGAAGGAGGGATAGACTAGTTGGAGGAGGGAGGGTTAGACCACTTGGACGAGGGCTTGACCACCTAGGGTTGAAGATATACCACTAGGGGATGGGCTGAACCAATTGGGGAGGTGCTACACTTCTTAGAGGAGGGCTAGATTACTTTGAGGGGGGCTAAATAACTTGGAGGAGGGGTAGACCACTTAGAGGACTAAGGGTTAGACCACTTGGAGGAGGGCTGGACCACCTAGGGTAGACGATATAACACTAGGGGATGGGCTGAACCAATTAGGGAGATTCTAGGCCACTTGTGGAGTGGCTGGACGACTTGGAGGAGGGCTGGACCACTTGGGGTTGAGGATAGACCACTAGGGGATAGGCTGAATCACTTCGGGGATGATAGACCATTTGGGAAGGTGCTGGACCACTTGGTGGAGGGCTGGATCACTTGGGGTTCAGGATAGTCCATAAGGGGATGGCCTGAACCACTTGGGCAGAGGATATACCACTTAGGGAGGGGCTTGACCGCTAGGTAAGGGGTTGAAACTTAGGGAGTTAAGGGAGGGACTACAAAACACAAGAAGGGACTAGCCCTTTGGGAAGCAGCTAGGTCACTTAGGGAGGGGCTAGTCCACTTGGAGAGGGACTGGGCCACTGTATAAGGAGTTGAACCATTTGGGCGGGTGACACTAGTCTTTGACACTGGTCTATCATTTTATTTGCCTGTAAGTAACATATCTAAAACTGTATATTATAATGTTAGAAATGTATACATATGCTGATGCAACCTGATGCTTTTTGAAGGAACCCTAACATTTACATTTCTTTGCTCAACTGGCTCAGTGGTAGGTTTCTCGCCTACCATGCGAAAGGCCCGGGTTCAATTCCCAGCCAATGCCCAAACCCCAGCCACTGGATGCAGTGCCGGTCCCAAGCCCGGAAAAAAATGGGAGGGTTGCGTCAGGAAGGGCATCCGGCATAAAACCTGTGCCAAGTTGTTGTGTGGTCCAGTTGGTCCGCTGTGGTGACCCCGAACAGGGAGCAGCCAAAAGCATTCAAAGTAGATTGGTACTTTGTATTAATATTTTGGTACTCCTTTGCATAAACTGGAGCTAGTACAGCTAATACTGACATGTTTTCAGACATGTCATTAAAACCTGGTGTAGACCATATCATATCATATCATATCATATTTTATTTGTCAACTGTCATCTACACAAGTGCAATTTAATAACTTGCACATCCATAAGGAAAGTACGGTGATACACATATTTATCATATATATTTAAAAGTTCTGAAGCTGGAAAGGCAGATTGTAGCATGTCTGTGGCTGCTAACTGATGTGCAGTTTGGGGTGTTCTTTGCTGCACAATTAGAACAACCTAAAATAACAATGTCCTGACACAGTTTTTTTTTTTTTTTCAAGGAAAAATTTGTAATTGTGGAACCACTACTTTCAGCAGCAGAATTTAACAGCAGTTTGACTACCTCAGAATAGTCACACATAAGCAGACAAGCAATCCAAAGTCTTTTAACTATAAACAAGGCCCAAAACACAACAACGCAGTCAGGTAAGTCACAAAACTAGCAATGAATGAATTCACTAGTTAGCCAACCTTTCCTGTTGTGAGCAGGAATTGGAACCAGATGTGAATAGACAGCTGAATTAGTATTCAGCATACAGACACCCCTGCTGGTGTGGAGGAGAATTGTGGCATAACTAATCTCCTGAAGCAGTATAACCCTTCTCAAGCACTTCATTCAGTTGGGACTTATTTGCTTACTTGTTACTTGCCAAGTCAAAATGATTGGGTCTTTTTTTCATTGTGTGTTAACATTGCCGATTCAGATTATACTATAAGGATGAAAATATAATTCATTAAACCAAGGTGGGTTTATTTAAATCGCACAAGACGTGTATGTGTAAAGAGTAAAGCCTTGTCTGAAATATCTGGGACCTCACATTTAGGGAGGAATCTTCTTGGAAATACAGGGGTGTTAAATGTGATTGTGAAAAGTGTGTGATAGATTTGTCTATTTTTCTTATTTCAGGGTTTATCTACTGCATATAGCATTTTAATCTAGCAGAAAATGTATGTAGAGATTCATAGAGAATTTCTTAAACTGGGCATGTGACCATGCCTGTATAGTGCAGACATAGCCCTGTTCCCCTGACATCTGTAGAAAATAATAAATCTGCAATAAAATTGTTCAATATCTCTAACACTATGCTAAAATGTAATGTGTTTTCAATTTTCTATGAACATTAAAGGACTGAAGAATTAATTACAACACTATTTGACTGTCTGATTGGTTCATAATGGTGGATTTGCTTAACTTATTTAAAAGCTCTTTACAAAGGTCTTAGAGGTCTGGTTATTTGAATGTGTTCTGACCTACAGAGTGAAGTGCTCAGAGCCTCACAGAAGTAAAAAGGTCAAAGGTCATATTGGATTTATGCATTAGTGAGACAACAGACAGCCTGATAGCCATGAATAAAATATTGTAAATCATAAAAAAGCGAGGATTTCAGCTCCCAAACACAAGGGGAAAAAGAGTAGAGGAATAGATGCATTATATGTTCTGTGAGTGTGTCCATGTGTGGGTGTCTGTGTGAATGTCTGTCATATCTAGTCAAAGGAAACTCTTTTTTTCCCTGCAGATTTTGTAAACTTGTTGCAGATCATTGGAACAAGCTTCTAATGTTTACGGTGTTAGGCTGAACCACATGGGGAGGGGCTAGACTGCTTGGAAATGACAACAAATGTGGGAAGGGGCAAGACCACTGGGGAGGGGCTAGACCACTTGAGGAGGGGCTGGGCCACTAGGTAAGGGGCTGAACCATTGTGGTGGCTAGAAAACTTGGAAAGGGTCTAGATCACTTGTTGAGGGGCTGGACCATTGGGTAAGGGGCTGAACATCTTGGGAGCAGTTAGACAGCTTAGGAAAGGCTGGACCACTGGGTAAGTAGCTCAACCAATGAGGGGAAAGGTGAGGGGGCTACAAAACCTGGGAAGGGGCTAGGCCTTGGTAAGGGGCTAGAACATTTAGGAAAGTCTAGACCACTTGGGGAGGGGGTGGTCCATTGGCTTAGGGGCTGAAAAATTGGGGAGAGGCTAGCCTGCTGGGGGGGGTTGGGGTGTGGGATTAATTTATTGCATATGTCATGTTAACAATGTCTAATTGTTCCATCTCTAATGTAAATATTAGCACATGGCAGTAAAAACACTGTGTTGTGCGTGCTGGTCAATGGGAATGAGTGTATGACTTTCTGCCCTGAGTCTAGACACCAGCTAGCCAAGCTGCCCTGCTGACCTACATGCAGCATTTACTACACCACTTACTCCATTCAGTGACAGTGGCAAATGATGGGAAGGCAGGGGGAAGGAAGGATGTCAGAAAGTGTGAGACATGAAAAAGAAAGCAAGAAAGAACATGTATACATCAGAGATAGAGGGTGAAAGATGATAGAGACTGCAATGGTAATCAGAAAGAAAATCAAACAATTAAATAATATGCCTTATGTATTCTGCATATAGAGGCATATAGACTCCACACACTCACGCACAGGAAAATATAATATATATAATAGAATAGAATAGAATAGAATAGAAAATGAGTCGAATGCTGAATGAATACCAGCTGATGTACACAGAGTCACATTCATATTTATGATGATAAGCCTGCAACCACATCTCTCATCTCTCCTGAGCAATATTGTCATTTGATAATATGTGTAATCTTGGACATGTCTAAACTCACAGGAGGACGAATCGTCTCATGTGTGCCAAAAGACTAATTGACACAGAACCCCTTTTGCACTTTATTTTCCATTCAATTATAGATCCCATTCAAACATGCACACACACACACACACATATACACACCTACACAAATATGCATGGCGGCTCGGGGGCAAGGGGGCTTTTCATTCCCTTTGATTAGAATGAAGAGTGATGACAAGGGATCTGATCAGTTAAAAGCTCCCTCTCTGACATATTAATGGAAACACCTAATAATATATAAATATACATTCTCCTTTCAGGGGAAAAAACGTACATCATTAGAGTACATTAGATTAGAGACCACAAATGGGGTTTGACTTCATCCTGGCACTAATGAAATCATTTTAGTGTACTTGAATTTGTTTAGCAGTCTGTTTAGAGACATTCAGCAAAGTGACACATTATCAAGGATGAGCATTTGGTCAATATACACTCCGACATGATGGGCAACTTTTTTTTACCATGATTATTTGGCAACTTTTTGTCAGTAGTCGATATGAAAACCAATGTTTGTGTTCTGTTATACAATATTGTATATTGGGACATGGAGTTCATGAGAAAAGCAGGGCTATTAGTATTTTTAATTCATAGTTGCCCAGCAGACATGTATACATAACACACAGAAAAAAACCTCCTTATTGATTACCTCAATGCTGTTACTATAGCACACACTTCTAAATTCAACAGTGCTGCATTACTCATTACGTCAGACAATGAACACATTGGTGGAAGTGGTACCTCAGTGGTGGGAAGTTGTATTTGGCCTACTGCTTGGAAGGTTGTGAGTTCAAATGCCCCCAAGCTGCCACTGTTGGGGCCTTGAGCAAGACCCTTAGCCATCAGCTACTTGGTTGTATAAATGAGATACATGCAAGCTGCTTTGGATAATGGTGTCTGCCAAATGCCATAGATGTAAATGTCATATAAAATATGGTGCTAGACTCGACTGACTAAATGAATATGTGCTACATTGTGCTACATACATTGAAAAACCTGAGCAAGAAGAGTCTGCTCCATCCCATTCTGTAAGTTTCTGACCAACCAAAACAAAGGACTGGCTAACACACTGGAGTTTTTACTTATGAATGTGTTA
Source organism: Hemibagrus guttatus (assembly GCA_033459395.1). Classification (NCBI taxonomy): domain Eukaryota; kingdom Metazoa; phylum Chordata; class Actinopteri; order Siluriformes; family Bagridae; genus Hemibagrus; species Hemibagrus guttatus. Next base: position 3,799,710 of record JAUCMX010000021.1, read on the forward strand.
TTTGTCCAACCATTGAGATGCCTTCATTCTGTAGTGATTACTGAAATCACTGTGTTTTAGCTTCAATTTACAGTCAAAGATACTCTTTGTATGGCATACTGTAGGTTCTGAAAAATAACCTGTTCATATAGCATTTAATATTATATGCTACTGTTCGAGTCAACATCAGGATAATCCTGCACGTGTGGCGTATGAACTGTTGCTTTTTGTGATGTGTTTGTGTGGTGGGTGCAGCACTAATCCCACTCCTAGACGTGGATTAAATCCAACAAAAGCCAGGAAGGAGAGTTGTGTAGAGGGGTGAAGAGGTTGTCTCATAACCCCCAGTATCATTATGACCCCTCCCTACACACACAAACACACACACACACACACTGAACAGTAGAAGTGTCTCTGCATTAAGGTGCTTAGTAGTGTGTTAGTGGGTGAGGAGAGTAAGAGGATAGAGCGATAGTTCCCTTTCACCATCATCTGGGAAAGGTTCCAGACACCAAGGGTCAGTGTTCAACTGTTAAGTGTGGCTGTTTCAATTTCATCAAGGTTCACCATGATGAATGTGGCATAACAATAAAGCCTAGCACTGGGGTATTAAAGGGTTGACTGGGTTCTTTCAGCCCTGCTAAGATGAGTAGTAATAGATTAGAAACCTCAACTTTAGATGGCTCAATTCAAATATTCTGAAGGGTCACAATGCATTTAATACAGCGCACATAAAAATGGTGTTTTCTGTCCCTGATCTCACATGGCTTTGTATTCCTGATTCTGGAAAAGTTAGTTAACATGCCGAGTAAAAAGAGTTCCTACCAGCAGCCAGGTGCAGCATGTGATGGGATAAATCAAGGTGCTTTACACCACCTAGAAACATAAGAACCACTTAGAGAGAGATATATTTAAACAACAATATCAAATGAAGTTTGCTCTTGCGCCAGTAGGGAGTGAAGTGTTTTATTTCTCAGGTTGTTATATCAACAGCCTCGGGGCAACTACAAATTCAGGTAACTGTGAATGAAAAGCTGATAGCCGGGATACATAATCTGCTTGTCCCATGTGCCCAGGCTAGCAATTTGTACACAAGTGACATTACTCCTGAATGTAATGTCTAGACAGTTGTATGGAAAAACCCAATCTTGGGTAATCATTGAAAAGCATCGCAGATTGTTGAACATTTCCAGTAATCCCTGTGCATGTTATTGTTCTGCTAAATTCTGCTAACAGTTTCCTCTTTAGATTCAGAACGTAATTGGACTGTCTATTATTGATAAACAATCGGAGAGTTGTGGTGTGTTTGTGGTAGCGCTGCATTATTTCGGCTTGGTACTCGCACCTTCAGCTTCCACAGGTTGGAAACCCATTTGTTATTCACAAGAACGAGGAGGTGACATGTTTCTGCTGTAAATTGCTTCGTAAATTAGATATGAATTTAAAAAACATACAGCACTATGGAGGACGTGGTGTTTAACTGTGTGTGATAAAGAACGAGAGAAAAAGATCACAGTGCTTTCTCTGTCCCAAGCAGAGAGAGAGAGAAGGGGAATGTGAAAGTAAAAATATATATGTAGAGGATTGATTATAAGGAGGCATGACATAAAACAAGGAAAGTGACAAAGTGGGAGCACTATGTTGATTTGTCTTGTCCAATGCATCTTGTAAGGCTGAGAGTGTGTGTGTGTGTGTGTGTGTGTGTGTGTGTGTGTGTGTGTGGGGGGGGTTTTTGAGTTGTCAGTGGTTCTCTTAAGGACAAAGTGAATAATTTAGACAGTGCAGAAGCTTGTTCCATTACCTCAGCCTCTTGTTTCAGTCTTGCAGGACTACAGGTTACTGTTTCAACCAGGGCTCTTAGTTATCAGTGAAGGAAATCAGTCTTAATCAATGAAACATTTTCATTCCTAAACAAATCTGTGCTTCCACCATCTACTATTACAATCAAATTTTAAAGATTACATAAGATGACATAATTAGAGAGAATGGACTACTTAATGGGTATAGCTGTTATTGGTCTACATACGTGTAGAAAAGAAACATCAGCATCATGACTTAGCTATCCAACACTCATTCCCTCTGATAAGTCTTAGTAACATATTCAAGTATTTAGTAACGATGCATATTTTTTTGCTTAAACATTAAACAAACCAAGTCACCAAAACTGCACATGGCCTTAAGAGTGATGGATAGGTTTCTTACACCGAAGACTCTCCGGAAGATGGGCACCAACTACAAATATAGTATGGAGCCAGTCTCAGTAAGATTGGACACAAGGTGAGAGAATTCACGCTGGATGGGATGCCAGTCCATTGCACACCTAGGGACAATCTAGCACAGCCATTTCACCTACCTGCAGAGCTTGTTGAACAGAAACACAGGAGAAACATATGAAACTCTGTGCAGTCAGTTACCCAAGCTCAGCATCGAATTAGGGACCCTGGAGCTGGATAATTCAAATATTGAAGCTTGAATGGACATTCCGTATTTTATGTCATTTTCTGTAAAGTTATGAGATCATTTACAGAATATTCATGCGCTCACGGTACAGGAAAAAAATACAGAAATGAAAAAACACCTCAATAACAATGAGATAGTAGCAATGGGAATATATTGCAGCTTACTTTTTGCAGAGCAGTCCAGCAAATGTTGAAACATTTGGTCCAAACTTTCAAGTTCCATCTTGGAATAAAGTCAAAAAGGTATAAAGTAGCACGGAAATGAACAAAATGCAGATCAAAATGCAGATTGGTCTTCCTCTGGTTGACCAACCAGCAATTTCACAATATAGGTCAATACAGTCTGCAACTTTTAAAGCTTCAACTAGTTTTAGACTGCTTTAGCCCCCCCCCTTTTTTTTTAAAAATAATGAGCCATGAAAATGACTACACTGATCAAATATGTAGGTGTGAATTATTAAGCACAAATTTGTTATCAGATGAATACGGAACGGCGAGTTGATTGGCCAAGTTCTACAAGGCTAAGGAACTTCTCAAAAGCGCATCTCGCTGTTTTGAACTTTGGCTTATATAAGGTAAAGATCATACAAAGATAAAAAAAGACTTTTCTTAGTCTCTGAAAGCTGTAGTGATGATAATGCACACATACAGAAGACAGGACGCACATGTAAGGCTTTCAGAGATGGTGATAATTAGCACTGTGCTAGGGTACCATATCGAGAATAAAAAAAAAAAAAAGTGAGCTTCGATATTCAGTATTAAAATTTTAAATAAGGACTTAGAAAAAGCTTTTACTAAACGATTCAACTTTGTTAGACTGGTGTCCCATTCAGGGTATATTTCTGCATCGCACCTGATGTTCCTCATTATAACCCAAGCCAGGATAAACACTAGCTGAAGAGAATAAATGATTTAATTAAACAGTTCTTGGAAGTGACCTCAACTTTGTACACTATATACATGAACACACCTTAATTGAATCGTTTAAGTTGAAAAGCCAATACTGATTGGATCGGATATCGGCGTTTTGCAGATGTTTCTGTTTCCATTTTCACAGATATTCAAAGCGGCCTCATGTGAAGAAAGGCCTTGTGAAAATATGAGGGTCTGATTTTCAAAGATTCAACATCAACATTTATTAAGCTTTGGAAACTAAATCAGTGGTACGTTTATTTTGAGAGCTTGCCTCGGGCCACATGAGCATATTTTAATATGCTTGTTAAAAAAAAAAAATCCTCCCCACAGTAAAAGCAACACTAATATCTTAATGGCCTCGTTTGAAACGGGAAGAATGAAAAAAAAAAAAAACTGATATGCAAAAAAACATGGATTATGAAGAAATCCAATTATAATCAACTGATTGGCTGTCTGTAGTAATAATTTGATGAAGAGGAGGCAGTTCAATTTTGGAGCGATTGCCCTTATTAAAAAGCTTTGAGGAGAAGCATGCTTATTACTCTGTTTTGATACAGATGAGATGGAGTCTAACTTTATTAATTTCCCGTAATATTAATAATCATGTTATCCCTTCGGCTGTGCTGCATTGGGAGAAGCAGCTGAAATTATTCCTTGATGATTCCTGAAATGATTCCACACATGGGATTCCTAAAAGCAATCACGGATTCAAAAGTACAATATGCCTTCTTCTTCTTCTTCTTTTTTTTGGGGAGATACTCAGTTTTCCCCTAAATCTACCCTTTCCAGTCAGAGCGAATAAATAGCTTCAGAAGCTATGAATTATAATGAGGTAATAATGTGAGTCTCAATTTAATTCTTTTTCAGGAATAAAGTCATACACGTTGAGCATGCTCTGGAAATTGAAAATGAATAAAAGGCTCCACATTAGCCAGTGCCTATGACATAATAGAAATGCTAAAAATGCACAAAGCGAATCTGCAAATACTCGGGTCATGATAAATAATCTTGTAAAAGTCTTCAAACTGTCACTTAAGGTAAAGTAGAGAAAGAAAGAGTAGATGGAAGAAGTGCCACTTCCACCAAGTTGTTAGTTAGCATGAATGCTATCATTTGCAGTAACGGAATGCAAATAGCTAGTTGTCTCGAAACAATCTGATACGATATTAATAATAATAACATATTAAGTTCAACTCTATACCACACTGATTTATACAAAATGAAAAAAAAAATTTGTATCGTTGCATTCTTGCTGATCTTGACTCTGTGGCGAAGCTAACGATAACAGATTAGTAGAGATGTGAAGAAACACTCAACACATACAGACTAATGTTAAATCCCAAAACGATTATAAATTTGCATGAGATCTTGCCGGTAGATTTTTATCGATTTAAATTGACTTAAACATTGTTCCTAAGGGTTTTCATTATTTCTGTGTTACTAAGCTCTCATTGCTCTCCAGGAAAACCAGAGATCTTCTGGGAAGGCAACAGCTTCTTGCTAGTTTTCAGCCCAGGGATTCTCAACTCTAGTGTTGGACCCACTGGATAGCTGTTTCAGGTTTTGCCTATTCCCCTATTCCCTGTACACCTGAGGCAACTCGATAATTAGTAGACTAGATTTATTAGGTGTGTTAATAATAAGAAAGTGTTCAAAATGTAAAAAAAAAAAAAAAAAAAAAAGGGGCAATGTGACATAATATGGAAATTTGTAGTCTACAGTGTTATATAATTTCAGTTATACAGCAGGGACAGTTCTTGAAACTGACTGGTCAGAAGGTGTGGGTGAATTTTCTAGAAGCTTTGACTGTAGCTCCAGCTGCAAGGTTTACATGAATGTTCTTGTTCTAATATGTTATCATTTCTACAGCTCATTCACAGGGACTAAATAAAAACATTTAAAAAAAAAAAAAGTTACTTAATGAGAGGAAGTCTACAGATGTAGTTTCCAGTCTTCTGATCTGTAGGATCTATAGGACAGAGAATTTTAGTTTCTCTTTAAAATGAAAGCAGCGCCTTTTTGTCTTATTAATGTTGGTTAATAACATGGCGACAGAATGACTGTTCAGATCTGCTCCAATGTACACTATATTGGCAAAAGTTTTGGAACACCCCTTCAAATCATTAAATTCAGGTGTTGTTTTTCAGGGGTTGGGCTCGGTCCCTTAGTTCCAGTGAAAGGAACTCTTAATGCTTCAGCATACCAAGACATTTTGGACAATTTCATGCTCCCAACTTTGTGGGAACAGTTTGGGACAGAGTCCTGACCTCAACCCGATAGAACACCTTTGGGATGAATTAGAACGGAGACTGTGAGCCATTTCAAAACTGGGACGTCTGCCTTTACATGCACATGAGTTTAATATGGCATTGGCCCGCCCTTTGCAACTCTTCTGGGAAGGCTTTCCACAAGGTTTAGGAGTGTGTTTATGGGAATTTTCGACTATTCCTCTAGAAGCGCATTTGTGAGGTCAGGCAGTGATGTTGGACGAGAAGACCTGGCTCGCAGTCTCCGTTCTAATTCATCCCAAAGGTGTTCTATCAAGTTGAGGTCAGTAATAAAATAATAATTTAAATATATGCTCTTCCAGTTAAAGGAGTCTCTGTGAACTATTTATGGTATCATAAATTTGGTTTTAATATGGGTTAAATTTACTCTTTTGTTATTAATCAACATAATAAACTATAACAAAGTCACAAAAATATTTTTTTCAAATGTTTCATTTCACAAATTTATTATAATAAAAAAATAATAAAAAATTGAAAAATTTCATTTAGCTAAGTATTCAGACCCTTGGATAAGGCACATCAAATTTAGCTCCTGTTTCCTTTGATTATCTTGAGATGTCTCTGGAACTTGACTAGAATCTAACTGTGGCAAATTTGATTGGACTTAATTTAGAAAGGTGGGATCTTGTGTGTATAAAGTGTGACACAGTTGCATGTCAAACCAAAAAAAAACAAAAAAAAAACCAAGCCATGAAAGACCTCTTTGTTTGTTGGCCTCTACAATTGAAATAGATCTGGGCAAAAGTATAAAGCTGTGTCTGAAGCATTGTATGTTTCCATTTCCTTTTGAGGTGGAAAAATTTGGAACCACCAGGTAAATTCCAATGAGCTGACCATCTGGCCAAAAATGACCAGGAAGTGGGATAGAAAGGAAGCTGAACAAGAACCAAAAGGCCAAATCAACAGAGCTTCAGAGAACCTCCACAGAGATGAGCTTTGGGAAACAACGACCTCAAGGACACAGCCAAGACAATGCTGGAGTGGCTTCAGGACAAGTCTCTAAAAGCCCTTGAGTGGGTGAAATTTCCCAAATTCAGGTGTGTCAAGCTTACTCAAGAAAACTCCAAGCTGAAAGGACTAACAAAGTACTGAATAAGGGTCTTATTTAGATGAGCTATCAGGCTTTTTTTTTTTTTTTTTAATAAATGAATATTTTGGATTATTATAAATTCAATGCATGCAATAATGACCAAAAAAATCAATTTGGTCTATTTTAATTATAATCCATAAGACCATAAATTGGGATGGGGTCTGATATGTTCAGAACCCTGATTCTCTGGTCACAAGAGATGCTGAGTGATATGCAATATGAAATCAGTCTAACTTACCTTAAAAAAAGCAAAAAACAAAAACAAAACAAAAAACAAAACACTATCACTGCTTTATCCTGCTATGATACATGTATAAAATCGACCAGCACTGCAGTTGGGTAGTTTCGATTTGTCTGGTAATTCGTTTTATTTTCATGTTGGTTGGAGCACTGGTAGCATTTTACATAAATACATAAAGCAAGGGCCATTATTGAAAAGTTCCATGAGACACGACACACACACACACACACTTTTTAATTGCTGTGTGTGTGTGTGTGTGTGTGTGTGTGTGTGTGTGTGTGTGTGTGTATATGTGTAATTTGGTGCTCTTTTCTTCCACCATTTTTCAAGGTGACACTGCGGGGTCCTTCAGGGCTTTCTTTCCAATCCTTTTTGGGATTGAAATTATGATGGAGTAATTTTTCCACTGAAAATTGCCTCTGTCACTTGTGGTCGGTATCTCTATATATTTCTCAAGTGGATTTCTCTCTCTCTCTCTCTCTCTCTCTCTCTCTCTCTTCCTCTTTCTGTCAGATACTACGGCAATCAATTTCTGCTCATTAATTCTTAGTATGATGTTGCCCGAGATAAGTTGATTTATCATGCAGCTTTTAGAACATGGGGTCTTTACACTGAGTTTGAACGGCTCAGTTATTCATGACTGACTGATAATTAAAAATAACCAGAAAGGTGCTTAAGAAAAAAAAGGAAGTCATATATGTGACATCAAATCTCACATGAAAGAAAGAAAAAAAGAAAAGAAAAGAAAGACCCTTTTTGCTTGCGAGTATACCTGCTTGTTTCTGGTGTAAAATAAAAAAAGGGTTGTGTCATTAGAGATTTACGGGCTGATTCCTCTGAGGAAACGTGCCCTCATTTTATTTTCAATAGAAACTTCTCTAATTATATTGAAGTTAACTTCCTGGTGGTCGATTCAAGGGCAAAAGAGTTACGTGTGTGTGATTTTAACCTTAAAAACAGGGCTAGGAGAAATATTTCCATGGCTATTTTTAGCACGTGGCGGGACAATCGCTGAACGAGCAAACTGTTTTATGATGTGGTTGATAGTTACATGGGATTAAACAAATAACAAGAGAAAATAGCAGGAATGAAGAAAAGAACATTTGAGTAGTGAAGTGAGAAGTGAAGAGATCATGGGGAAGATTGAGACAATATAATAGAATAATAGATAATATAATAATGTTACAGTATAAAAAGAAATCATTGAAAACAACTGAGGAGAAGAGGAGAAGAGAAGAGAAGAGAAGAGAAGAGAAGAGAAGAGAAGAGAAGAGAAGAGAAGAGAAGAGAGGAGGCAGGACTTGGGCTTTAGTCAGTACAGTAAAGCCTTCAGCCACTACAGACTTCTTTCTGCTTCAGGGTTTTTAGACACCATATGGTGCTGAGAGATGAATCATTCATCTCCCACTGTAATTCTATAATTCTACTTTGCGTACATAACCCCGGACAAACATATTTTCATACAGCTCTTGACCTGCACACACGGACTTTTTTGGTCGTTTTAGTAATTTGTCCCCAGGCTTGCTTTGAATGCACATACAAAGCTGAAAGACCACATTGAATTCACATGGCCATCCAAAACATAACTGTTTGACTTCGCAGGTGAGCTGACACAGATTTTTTTGGCCTTTTGAATAGGAATACAAAAAGCTCCTTTTTTTTTTTTTCCAGTGTGAGACCGTCTGCCCTGTCCAGCACACGTCCATTTGTCTGCTCCGGCTTATTGTCCTGCCTGCTTGCTTCGGTCATTACATCACAATTATGAGGGGAAAAAAAGGAAACGGATGGAAAAGGGAGAGAGAGGGAAAAGACAGAAATTTAGGTCAGTGGAGATGAGCTTGCGGCGATCTGTCTACCACGGGAGGAGTGTGTATATACACACATACACACACACACACACACACGTGCACATGCACACATGGAAGAAGGGTCACTCACTCGTATACGGTCTTCTATAATGAGACATAGATGATTACAAGTCTTATTATATGATAACTGTACATCATGTGCTGTAACATTATTTCCCTTAAAAGATTAGAGTTAAACAGGAAGTGAATTTCCCAGGACGTATCAGTGTGTCATGACATACATCTCTCATTCTTTTAGATAAATACATTATTTTCATTTTACGTAGTTAATGAATAATTCATAATGGTTGTAGTTATTAATGAATAACTGAAAAATAATCTGAGGGTTTAACTTGTACACATGCAGATTATGCTAACAAGGCTTGAGACTGAACGTGGCTCAATTTACCATCCACTTTTGAGGACTTACCTTAAGAGTGCCACTCATCCATAGTAAAAAACAAAACAAAAAGGTGTGTGTATTATAATGTGTTGAAGCACGTCTCTTTACGTATGCACAATTTCTTCACTCGTATTTAACCTCCTCTGTTTGATTTATCTCACAGCTATATATGGAAACTGTGATTTCTTTCTCAGGTTGATTGTGGCACTGCAAAGGTGGCGTGAACACATCGGGTCAAATGATGACAGAGCAGACAGCAAAAAGATGAAGTGTGATGGAGACAAGTGAAAGCACATGTTTTCTTAAGCCTGAAACCAGGGCTCATTTAGAGCTGAATGTAAGTGAATGAAAATATCTTCTAAATAACTTCGTTCTAAATAAATGACAGAAATCATCTGTAAAACTGGCATGCCTCTTTTTCCTTTCTCTTTGGCTTTGGATTAACATTGTTATGTAACACCACTATTATCCATTTTGATTCCATCCGTATTTGAGTTTCTTAATGCTACACCAAAACATTACAATCGTGAAAGAGTGAGTAAATCCAGCTGAGGGGGTGATTGTGTAGAAACGCATCACATCAGTAATTCACAGAAATATTTGATCTTTGGAAAGGGAATGTGAACGCTACAAGAATTGTGGAGGTTCTTAAAAAAAAAGAAGAGCAGGTAAGGTTCTTCTTGTAGGTGTGTTCTCTCATGCTGAGACTCTCCAACAGGTCATGCAGTGATGTATGACGCAGTATTTGCAATAACCTTTTCCTGGAATCATCTTTTTGTGGTCTTGCCATGTCAGCGTTTTATTCTGAAGATACTTGAGAACAATTTTCCAGCAGTAACCTGGTCCTAGGGGTGGTAAGAATCACCTGGATCATATTAGCCAACAATATGATGGACTGAGGAAAAAGGTGCTCAGAATTGATCATCATACTGGGATGGGTGATGTTAACATTGTAGAGCCTGGAGAAGGTGTTATCCAGGTAGAGAGGTGAAAACTAGGTAACAGAGAGATGCTCTTCTATAAGTCATGATACGGATGTCCAGCACCCTGCGGATCAGCCTCTGCTTAGAGAAGGGTGTCATTTCAGAAACTACTGCTTAGCCTAGCTCTTTTCCATTTACATGCACTAATACATTCATGGGATTGAGTTAACTTATTTATTCAAAAGAGGTTTTAAAAATGAAAAATGATGTATAGTCAATATTCTTTATCAGTCTGAGCAAACAGTGATGTAATCATGTAATGAGCATGTCGTTGCACTTTTAATTGCATGAAGAGGGGACGTGAGATACCTTTCTTGCATGCAGGAATGAATTAATGGACTTAATGTCTATGGGAAAAGGCAACACTATGATAAAAATACAACAATATGACAAACACAATAGAAAGATGACAACATAATTATTCATATTTTAATAATATCGTTCCATCATAATGCCGTATACAACCACATTGAATGGTGTTACAATAATACAATAATGTAGTATGTCACATACTACTTTAGTACTGGTCAAAATATTAGACACACCCACACAACTACTAGTTGTTGTTGTTTTTGCTTTGTTTTTAAATACTACTTTTCACATTTGAAAAAAATGTACATCTAACTTATTTAGAATTATACACTGTGCCAAAAATCCTAATAGTATACATATATGTATGTATCATTCATTCATTATCTACCGCTTATCCGATCTATTCTCGGGTCACGGGGAGCCTGTGCCTATCTCAGGCGTCATTGGGCATCAAGGCAGGATACACCCTGGACGGAGTGCCAACCCATCGCAGGGCACACACACACTCTCGTTCACTCACGCAATCACACACTACGGACAATTTAGAGATGCCAATCAACCTACGATGCATGTCTTTGGACCGGGGGAGGAAACTGGAGTACCAGGAGGAAACCACCAAGGCACGGGGAGAACATGCAAACTCCACACACACATGGCGGAGGCGGGAATTCAACCCTCAACACTGGAGGTGTGATGCAAACGTGCCAACCACTAAGCCCCCATATATATATATATATATATATGTAGAGAGAGAGAGAGAGAGAGAGAGAGAGAGAGAGAGTACAATTTCAGTTTTGTTTGACGTCATCACCAAAATATTTATTTTAATGGCAACACATTCGAAAAAAACACATTTAAAAAGCAAAATGTCATTATGAGAAACAAATAAATATATATATAAATATATGTTTATTCTAAACAAAAAGAAAGAAGAGGACTGAAAGAAGAAAAAACAGAATAAACGACAAATTAAACAAACTGCTGTGCGTTAGTTTGGGACGCAGTTTGCGGAAGTAATTCGCCAGAGGGAACGGGGAGGGGCGGGGCTTAGCGTACATCTGAGAGTGGGCGGGGACGTGAGCGCCGGCCCAATCAGCGGCGCGGTCGCGTGGTGCCTCGCGCCCGGCGCGGTGAAAACCTCCCGGCCGCAGGTGTGATGTGAAACGCCGCATGCTCACTGTGACTGGAGCAGTGTGTGTGTGTGTGTGTGTGTGAGTGTGTGAGTGTGTGTGTGGGGGAAATAATAATGTTTCTATTCTCGCGTCTCTCTGCCGGCCAGTGACACCAGGCGAAAACTTTATATCCGAGGATCTTGGGTTTTGTCTTTCTTTCTCTTGTTACTTCTTTCTTTTCCTCCGTGTGTGTGAGTGTGTGTGTGTGTGTGTGTGTGTGTGTTTCTTCATGCCTGCCGCGTCCGGGAGCGAGTCGCCACCACTATGCGAGGTAAGAACCTGGACTGTGTGTGTGTGTGTGTGTGTGTTAATGGAAAATTCATTATAGATCAGATTCAAATGAATCATGACTCCTGATTCATTTGCACACTGTTTGTTTTTTTCTCCTGTGCTTTTGTAAACATGTTAATGATCCTGCACTTACGTTTTGTTAACATAAACTGCACTTTAGTGTTAATTAAACACTTCAAGACAGCAATAAGTGATTTTGACCCCCGTTTATAGACGAACAGCTGCAAAAAAAAAAAAAAACTCTATATAACCTGTCATTTGCATATCATTTGCATATCATTTGCATATAAGTCTCATTGTGGCATGTATCGAAAGACAACGGTTTAATGTTGGAAATATATAAAGAGGGATAAAAAAAAAAAAAAAACAAGACAAGTAGTAGCAGTTTTTATAATTGTTTAAGTTTTGAGGGATTCCTTTCGTTTTTAGAGAGCAATGTGTTCAGTGATTGAAAGCAGTTATTGCTTTAAAAGTGAATTAATCGCAGTGTAAATAGATCCACCTCTGAGAGGATATCGATGCTAACCGTCTCTAGCTTAATCACTGTTTCGCGCCTGACATAGCCTTACTCCTGTAAACTTTACAGGTTTTAACACAGTTGTTTACACTTTCCTAGTTGTTTAACATTCCTAGTATCGTCATGTCTTTCATCTTTATGTCGTAGTTTCTTTATTCTTTGCTTTCCAAGCACAAGAAATAACCGTTAGCCGTTGCTAGCTGACTGAAGCGTTATCTAAACTGACAGCACGCACTGATGGGGAATGTACACAAACACGGACATTTTCTTTTCACAAATGAATAATTCAGAGGGAAGACACTGAAATGCAAAGCAAAATCGGATATTAGCTCAACTCACCGTTGAAAAACTGACCTGAAATGTGGAGGGAAAAAAACCCATCGTTGACATGTTGATGTCGTCCACAAGGCGCCGCTTCGCGCCCAAACGCCTCACTGCAGCTTCCGGTCCGCTGCTTCCTTTCCACTTTAATCACTTTTCCCTGACTTTCTTTTGCTCTAAACTCACTTATTTTCCCTTGTAAACGTTTTCTACATATAACCATGTTAAAGGTTTCTCTTCAGAAAAACACAGTTATTTATTTATTTATTTATTTAAACTCGCGCGCTTTATCTAACCACGCGGAAGGATACCTGATCACCACAGGAGTGATTTGGTTTATTTTCACCTCATAGATTCAATACAGTTCAAGTGAAATATAAGTTCATAAAGTGCAATAATGAAATATTATCACGTCGTCAATTCACTGATCTGTTTCAGCTTACACACACATACACACGGAGAACAAAATATAATCAATATTATGCTAGATATCATTGCGTCAGGTGAGAAATACTATATATGCTAATGCATGGCGAGGATAGGAAGGAAAAGTCAAAAACACAACAACTCCAGGTTTCTCTTAAGGAAATAAAAATGGTAAAGAAACATAAATCATCAAGAAAATAGTATTAAACTGTTTCTTTCCTTATCCCTGTACCTGGCGTGCATATCTTTTACACGGTAATGTTAATACGGCGTGCTCTGTAAATGATTTATAGTGTGTATTTTCACCTTAAGCTGCATTCTTGTACCTTTACTTGAACGTTAAATGTACATTATGTGAATCTTTCCAGGTAAAAGATGAACACTAAAGACGTACAAGTGATGATGCCACCTCAGTGACTAGGAAAGCTTTCCCTGACAAAAGAACTATAAGCTAGTCATCATTGCAGATTTTAACGTCAAAAAGAAAAAGCTAACTTCGATAAGTCCGCTAGATAAAAATTTTTGCTAGAAACTTTATTTCTCTTTTCCTTTCTTTATTTGTCCCTCAAGGCTTCATTTTAATTAGCACATTTTCCATTAGTGCTAACAAAGTTCTAGAAACTTTGCAAGAAAAAATCAAAAAGCCCTAAAAGATATTTTCTATGCAGAGGAACAATTTGCGTTCTTTGAGGAAGCAGTTTTATTACTGTATTTCTATGTATTTCTAATCTTAAACGGTGTTATCCTTTTTCGGATTGATCTTATTTAATAATTAATGCATTAATATATTTCATTTATTATTATTATTATTATTATTATTATTATTATTATTATTATTATTATTATTATTATATAACCGTGGAATGAACACAGAAATAAATATGGACTTATCGAAAATATAAGTCTGCAAGACGCTAGACATTTTTTTATTTTAATTCAAACCGAAGTCTAAATGAGAAAAGAAAGCGAAAGTTGAAATTAAGGAAGATTAATTAAGCTTCCACGTGTGTATATGGAGATTATTACATGATCACATGATTAGACCCGAACTGAAGCCGTGTAATATTTTGACATAATGTTGACGTGTGTTTTCGTATCTTTATCCTGAACTATGTGGTTGTGATCATATCAGATATATTACACTTTTTTGCAAAGGTTTATTATCTGCCAGCATATTGCCGTGGTGTGTGCATCATCAGACTCGTGTGTGTGTGTGTGTGTGTGTTGCATCAGAGTGTTGTGCATGTGAGGGAACCTGAACGCTATTCCTCCGTCCCGTCAGCCAGGCCGCAGCCGTTCGAGTGTGTGGTAGGAGACTCGCATGTTTCAGTGTTCTACAGGAATCAAAAGCTTTCTCTGGTTGCCAGATTGATTAAAAGTACAGCGGCACAGCATCCGATCTGGTAACAGGAGAAACGATTGCCTTCCAGAAGCCTTTCTCTATTTCAGCAGGATGTAATGCTTATACACACACACACACACACACACACACACACACACTCGCCCTCTCTCTCTATTTCTCTCTCTCACACACACACAAACAAAGAGAAAGAGATACAGAGAGATATTTAGAAATAATTATAGGGGAAAAAAGTGCAAGCTTTTCTCTTTCTCCAGAGTTTCCTCTAGTTCCTCTCTTTCAGCACACTTTTCCACCGACATAACCGAAACCCAGCTACAAGGAATGTAGACCAAATCGGACATAAATAAAACATATACAGTCAGAAACACGGCATGAGTTTCTTTGTTAATTCTCACTGAGTGCGACACACGGTATACAGTTAATACACTAGCTCCCAGTGCTGGATCTTTGTATCAGAGGTAAGAGTTTACACGCTGACCAGTGTTGGAGAAGTGTGTTAGTGTGTAATAGCAGGGTTGTGGAAACCGAAGGGACTTGACAATAGATCGTTATTTCTTTTAAACGCAACGGCAGACGTCTGCGACATCGGCATTCGGCGTCGCAAATAATAATGCACGCATCGTTACACACACACGCGGTCAAGTATTTGATTACGGATGGACACACAGCCGCAGTCTCATAGCAAAGGGTGACTCTCAATTTAATTTCAGTAAATAAACGTAATCTTTCTTTTCATTCGATTGATTTGTTTTCTGTTCTGATTGCTTGTCTGTAATGCAGGAAACTTTGAACACTTTCCTGACCTTCAGAGAGATCTATTTTGCGTGAAGACCCGGCTGTGGCTTTCAAATGAAGAGCGATGTGCTCTTTAATTAAAGTTTTAATAAAGGATTTTATATTAGAGAGGTAAAAATATCTAGAGCGTTAGTTCATATATGCATTACAGTTCATTTGTGCTACTTTTGAAGCTCAGTTCTCTCCTTTTCTCAGTCAAAAGAAATGATGACTTTTAGGGTGTCAAGGATCAAAGCTTTTCGTTACTTTATTAGAAATATATGGGCAGATGTGAAAAAAAAGAAAACAATTCAAAAGCTCGTATGTTTTTTTTTTTGTCTTTTTGAGGTTTGGCAGAAATCTGGGGGATGCAAACTTTTGCTCACAGGTATATGATCCTCAGTCGACTAAATACATGTTTCTCTCGTATGTAAGCGTTGGTATGAAGTCCGCGCTCCCAGAGGAAAAGGTAAAAGGCGCCTGCGTCTGGTCCAGCGAGCAGGCGTGACGGAGGGTTTCGTCCGACAAGGCAGCGCCGTACATGCGTGATTGTTTAGCGGCGATGCTCTGGGAGGATGGGTTACACCTGTGGGAGCTGTAGAGAGAATACAGGAGAATGCATACCTGCGCTGTGTGTTAACCTCCGAGCGCTCTACGGTTTCTGCAGCCGGGATAAAGTTTCCACAGTGCCACAGGAGTAGCTGAGAATGAGAGAAAAGGAGAGAGGGGAGGGCCTGTGCTGGACGCAAAGCACACAAGCAGAAACACTAGAGTTTTCATTTCTCTTCGTGGAAATAATAATAATCTTTTTTTTTTTTAAAAAACAACGTAACTTTGTTTACGTTAGAAAACTTTTTTGCTGAGAAAGTTCGATGAAAGTGAGAGAATTTGTTTTTTTTCGTAAAGGAGGCCGTCCACCAAAAAATTCAGTGACCATGTGAGCAGGAAATTAATCAGAGAAGCAACCAATAGGCTAAGCGTAAGATTCAGTAAGATGCTGCCACCACCATGCTTCATCACGGGCACTGAAGAATCTTGAGGATATTTGTGTTAATCACTGAGGATCTCTCTCTCTCTCTCTCTCTCTCTCTCTCTCTCTCTCTCTCTCTCTCTCTCTCTCTCTCACTCATTCTCTGTCTCTCTCTCCCTCTCTCTTGCTCTCTCTCTGTCTCTCTTTTTTCTCTCTCTCTCACTCTGTATGTTTTTCTCTCTCTCTCACTCTCTCTTCTCTCTCTCACTCTCTGTCTCTCTCTCTCTCTCTCCCAC
Source organism: Hemibagrus guttatus (assembly GCA_033459395.1). Taxonomy (NCBI): domain Eukaryota; kingdom Metazoa; phylum Chordata; class Actinopteri; order Siluriformes; family Bagridae; genus Hemibagrus; species Hemibagrus guttatus. The sequence goes on from JAUCMX010000021.1 coordinate 3,816,357, forward strand.
TCTCTGTGTCCCTCTCTGTTTCTTTTCCTCTGTCTCTTTGTCACCCTCTCACTCTCTCTGTCTCTCTATGTGTCTGTCTGTCTCTGTCTCTCTCTCTGTCTTTCTGTCTCTCTCTCTCTCTCTCTCTCTCTCTCTCTCTCTCTAAAACTGCCTCTTACTTCTTTCATTTATTGGGTTCCTTTACATTTTTTTACACACTATTTATAAATGTCACTCACCCTTCATAGTGTCACTTCTCACCATGATTACATGGGATTTCGCTCTCTCTCTCTCACACACACACACAGACACACACACACACAGACACACACACACACACACACACACACACACACGACTAACCCTTTCTGCAAAAAAGTGAACTGCTCTCAGCCAGGGTGTGTGTCCAATTTATTTTTTTGTCTGCGTGAAAGTGAGATCCGTAAATAGATTCCAAAAGAAGGGTGTGAATGATGGGAGAGAAAGGGAGAGATAAGCAGAGCCTAGGGAGAGGAGGAAGAAAAAGATGTTAGAGAAACGCTGGGGAGATAAGGGCGTTAAGGTAGAACCAGGATGTGTGTGAAAGAGAAAGAGAGCCAACGATGTGAGAGGACAAAGAAGATAAATGAGAATGTTAAGAAAGGGCTGTGGGTGTACATGTGAGAGAGAGAGAGAGAGAGAGAGAGAGACAGAGAGAGAGACAGAGAGAGAGACAGCTCACGGGTGAAGAGATGTCTGTGATCATTTTGCGTCAGGCTCATGGGGCCACTTTGGGGAAAAACCTCGTTATCCTGAATCAAATTGTGGCCCGAGGCGAGCTATTAACATTCTGCCCTGGGAGAGAAAGCACACACACACACACACACACACACACACACACACACACACACACACACACACACGTTCAGCAAACCGGGTTCGTGTTCAGGTGCATTCTCAGCTGATGACTGTCGATGATATTCTGCAACGAACAGTAACATTTAACCCCCAATGCTTTAATATGACACCAGTGAAGAAGTGAAGAGAAAGAGAGAGGAAATGAAGAGAGAGGAGAAGAAAGAAAGAAAGAAAGAAAGAAAGAAAGAAAGAAAGAAAGAAAGAAAGAAAGAAAGAAAGAAAGAAATACTGAAGTGATGAGAAAACAAAAAGAGAGGGATATAAAAAGAAAGAAAGAAACAAACAAACAAACAAATCAAGAGATGGAGAGAGAAGCAAAAACAAACAGAGATGAGAAGAAAGAAACAAACAAAAGGGCGGAATTGGTAAAAAACATTGAAAGAAAGAGAAAGAAAGAAAGAAACAAACTAACTAACTAACAAACAGACAAAGAAAACAGAAATACTTAAAGAAAGAAAGAAAGAAAGAAAGAAAGAAAGGAACAGAGAGGGAAAACAAGCAAACAAACAAATGAATCAAGAGAAAGAGATACAAACAAACAGACAGAAAGAAACAACAAAAAGAGGACGGTAGGGAAAGAAAGAAAAACAAACAAAGAAAAAAACCGAAAAGATGAAGATTGAAGAAAGAAAGAAAGAAAGAAAGAAAGAAAGAAAGAAAGAAAGAAAGAAAGAAAGAAGAGAAAGAAGGAAAAAGGAAGAAAGAAAGAATAAACAAACCAATGCAGGAATAAAGAGAAAACGAAAAGAGAAGGATGTAAAAAGAAGGAAAGAAATCAAGAGATGGAGAGAGAAGGAAGAACAAGCAAAAGAACAACAACAACAACAAAACAACAAAAAGAGGAAGGGAGGAAAAAAAAGAAAAACAAACAAAAAAAAAAAAAAAAAAGCTGATTGTGAAAAGAAAGAAAGAAAGAAAGAAAGAAAGAAAGAAAGAAAGGAAGAATAAACAAACAAATACAAGAATGAAGAGAAAACAAAATGAGGGGGAGGTAGAAAAAAAGAAACAAACAAATCAAGAGATGGAGAGAGAAGGAAAAACAGGCAAACAGGAAAGAAAGTAAAAGTTGAAAGAAAGAAATGAACAGAGGAGAAAACAAACAAATAAATGAATAGAGAGAGAGAGAAGAAAAATAGAGGTAGACGAAACAAACAAAACTTGAAAAATGTGAAGGAAGTAAGAAAAAAACAAACAGATGGGGTGAAAGAAACAAAAAGAGGGAGGGAGGTATAGGGAAAAACAAACGAAACAAAGAAAAAAACAAGGCAAAACAAACAAAAAGATATGAAGGAAAGAGAGGAGGAAGAAAGAAGGAAAAACAAACAAACCCTAATGAAGACTGGAGAAAAAGAAGGGAAGGACGAGAGGAAGGAAAAAAACAGCCATCATCTTCATTCTGGATGAAGCTAGTCGTGATTTCAGTGACAGATTTCAGAGAGTCTTGCTAATAGCTGCTAACAGTTGACACTGAGACTGGTTTGTTAATGATGGTACCAGTTCTTTTACTGGACCAGTGTGGAGTGTTACGTAATATTCAGTTTTCTGTAGCGACCAAAAGCCCAGATCTAATTAGCACATGTGACACTTTCAACTTATTTTTTTTCTTGAAGACTAGTTTTATGGTAGAAACATAAACGAGATAAAAGATTTGTTTTAAATGTCTTGTGTTTCAAGTTGTGTGTGTGTGTGTGTGTGAGAGAGAGAGAGAGAGAGAGAGAGGGTTAGCAAGTTAGAGAGAATGAGAGGTAAGAAGGGAATAAGAGATTTAGCGAGGGAGAGTTACAGAGAATGAGAGAGCATGAAAGAGAGAATAAAATAAAAAGAGAGAAAGGGAATGAGAGATAGAATAAGAATGAGTGAGAGAGAGGATGAGAGAGAGAGAAAGACAGAGAAAGGGATGAGAGAGAGAAAGAGGGTGAGAGAGAGAAAGAGGGTGAGAGAGACAGAGAGAGAGGCTGAGAAAAAGAGAGAGGATGAGAGAGAAAGAGAGAGCGAGAGAGGATGGGAGAGAGAAAGAGAGGATATGGGAGGAAGAGCATGGGAGAGAGAAAGAGAGGATGAGGGAGAAAGAGGATGGGAGAGAGGAAGAGAGGATGAGGGAGAAAGAGGATGGGAGAGAGGATGGGAGAGAGAAAGAGAGGATGAGGGAGGAAGAGGATGAGAGAGAGGATGGGAGAGAGAAAGAGAGGATGAGGGAGGAAGAGGATGGGGGAGAGAAAGAGAGGATGAGGGAGGAAGAGGATGAGAGAGAGAAAGAGAGGATGAGGGAGAAAGAGGATGGGAGAGAGGAAGCGAGGATGAGGGTGGAGGAGGATGAGAGAGAGGATGGGAGAGAGAAAGAGAGGATGAGGGAGGAAGAGGATGAGAGAGGATGGGAGAGAGAAAGAGAGGATGGGAGAGAGAAAGAGAGGATGGGAGAGAGAAAGAGAGGATGAGGGAGGAAGAGGATGAGAGAGGATGGAGAGAGAAACAGAGGATTTGGGAGAAAGAGAGAGAGACAGAGAGAGAGAGAGGACGCTGGCCCATAAACAGCCAGTTACGACACTGTACCAGCCCTGGGCAAGTGTCTTACTAACCTACTTAAACTGTTTAACCCCCCACCGACACACACACACACACACACACACACACACACACCCCAGACTGTAGTGTTGTGCACTTAGTGTCTGACATCAAAATCAAACAAATCCTCAACCTGAATGAGGTTAATCAGAGTTATATCTACTGTGTGTGTGTGTGTGTGTGTGTGTGTGAAATGATCTAATACACTACAGAATTGCACTGTTGCATATTGAGGAAGGTTAGTATCATCTCAAACACAGGAAACAGGAAGTAGCTATATCTATTAGTAGTAATCTATCATGCATTAGTGTGTACTATAGACAAACTTGTGTTCTTTTGTGTTATAAATGTGTTTATTAATGGGTTTATTTTCCTGTCTAATCTCGGCTCTGTTTATCAGCATCTGAACAGCGTAATGAGCCCAAACATTTGCATATGCGTCTCCTATCCTGGACTCCAGCCATAGACACGCTTCTGCTAGCTTAGTGAGGTAGCCAATCACGGCTCAGTGCTGCAGTTGGGCACAGATGATGCCAGGGCCAGCAGGGGAATGCTCCCGGCCTCATCGACAATTACTCACAATGCTGAGCGATCTCTGTACACAGGTGTTTGCCAAGGGGCAGGGTTGTACTAGTTGACTGAAGCCACCACTCTGTTGGTGACTTTACAAGTTATTGTTTTCTTAAGGTGGGTCACATGGTGCCAGCCTTTTCCAAGGGTTCTACATAGATACTGTGCCCCTGGAGCAGAATTAAAGGCCTTGCTCAAGGGTCTTACCCTTGGTCAAGGGGCAGCTTGGCAGTCCTGGGGCTTGAACCAGCACCCTATGGCTTGAATTGAACCAGCACTTCTGACTTGAATTGAACCAGCAGTTCTGGCTTAACCAGCACCTTCTGACTTCAATTGAACCAGCACTTCTGGCTTGAAGTGAACCAGCACCTTCTGGCTTGAACCAGCACCTTCTGACTTGAATCAAACCAGCAGTTCTGGCTTGAATTAAACCAGCACTTCTGGCTTGAACCAGCACCTTCGGGCTTGAATTGAACCAGCACTTCTGGCTTGAACCAGCACCTTCTGGCTTGAATTGAACCAGTACCCTCTGGCTTGAACCAGCACCTTCTGGCTTGAATTAAACCAGCACTTCTGGCTTGAACCAGCACCTTTGGGCTTGAATTGAACCAGCACTTCTGGCTTGAACCAGCACCTTTGGGCTTGAATTGAACCAGCACTTCTGGCTTGAACCAGCACCTTCTGGCTTGAATTGAACCAGCGCTTCTGGCTTGAATTGAACCAGTACCCTCTGGTTTGAATCAGCACCTTCAGGCTTGAATTGAACCAGCACTTCTGGCTTGTCTTACCTTCTGATCAGTAACCCAGAATCTTAACCGTCTGAACCATCACTGCTCAAGATGTTCAGATGTTTAACAATAGCATCAGGACTCTCCAGGAGATCTGTGGAAACTGAATGTTGGTCCTCGTTCCTGCAGCTTGGAGAGCAAAAGATTAAACTGTGCTGAATCTCATAACATCTACTCATTGTATAGTCTTCTATGTGATCTGAATCATCTGAGCAGTAACGATGCCTCACAGATTTCACCACACTCCGAGGATCCATAGTCCATATCTGACCGCCCCCAAGCATGTGTCTTCGAATCCTACCCCAAGGCAAAAGATCTGAAACATGGATGAGCACCACATGCTGATCCAATCTGGGGCCTTTTGGACATGTTTGTACAACCACCCAATCAGTGTGAACTACTTTATACACTGTAGGTGGTTTGATACAGTGAATCTCCACAACGTTGACTGGGAGTGAAGGGCAAAGGGAATAGAAGCCATTTTTAGTATTTGAACGACTTGTAATCTTTCTTAAGTCTTTCTTAAGCAGCCGCATAGCCTGATTCTGAATACGAGAAACTTTCCTATTTGAAAAATAGCTGAAATGTCCCTGAGTGAAAAAAAGTGCTTACATTTATGTGCATATGCGACATAAAAAGCACAGACAAAACAATGTCCAAAAGAGTTCCAAATGGGGGATCCTCCCTAAAATTTGACGGAATTAATTCCACTTGACTATTCCATTTAAAACGAAATAACGATAAGCAATTTTGAATTAAGAAGTGCAGTTCAGTTATAAATAATTAAGCCCCTGATTGCACATGAAAGGCCGTGAGGGGTGTGGCTTATCAACCTAATTTGCATATCGATCTAAGGATCTTTTATCGATTGTTTTTTTTTTTTTATCAGTGATGAAGCACCCCTCAACCAGAATACATGATTTCACAACACTGGATGTTTGTTCATATGTGTGTGTGTGTGTGTGTGTGTGTGTGTGTGCGGAAATAATCCCTCGCCTACACAGCGCAAATCTGAGCCTCTGATTAGAATATTCATACACAGCTTTAGCATGTCAGCCGCCAAACAGCCAAATAACACAGCGCTAGAATTAAGCCGGGAAAGATTTCTGAGAAAGCCAGCTCAAGTTCAAAGCATTCGTTATTTTTTTTCTTTTTCAGTCTCAAATCTTTTCTCAAAAATGTGGACTCACATACTAAAAAGCTTGTTTTAGTTTGCTTGGATTTCTCCAATAATAAACAAAAGCTAACAGTGACAATTATTATTAACGTGCTAATCATTTGGTTTAGCATTACAACGTATGTGTGTGTGTGTGTGTGTGTGTGTGTGTGTGTGAGTGAGTGATTTGTGGTAGTACTCCTAGCCACTTTAATGACTTTAATTAAATAAATCTATAGAGAGGAAAGCTTTCTCTGGAGACATAAATGTTTTCTTGTCAGTATAGTTTAGATGCACACACACACACACACACACACACACACACACACACGAAACAAACCTTTTTATCTGGTAACCCCCTGAAATCACATCCATATAAACTGTAATGCTAACACACTGCTAGGCTAGCTGGCGTGCAGGTATTATAGAGTCGTCTGTCCTCAGCTAAGCTGAATTAAGCATGGAATCGCCAGCACTGCATTCTCTGTCTTACATAATCAAGAGATAAAGAAGCCCTTGTGGCTAATAGGCCTTAACGCACGCAGACGTCGCCTTTATTTGCACCGACACACAGCAGAGTCGCTTCGCATTTTTTGTACATTTTCCGTTCTGAGAGAGAGAGAGAGAGAGAGAGAGAGAGAGAGAAATGGAAAAGTAGCAGTGGTGTGTTATTTCTGTTGAATTAATATCTGTGTATCAGATTAGAAACACAATACGACCTTTTGCCCCAAAAGTTATCACACAAAAATGTTTTCAGTGTGTAATTTTAATGTCTTCTGCATGTGTGTGTGTGTGTGTTAGAGTGAAAGCAGGGATTAACCATTACTGATGAAACATTTTGAGGGGTTTGGGGGGTCGTGCTGACATCACATCCTGCCCGAATGTGACGGTGGCATGGATGATCGCAGTGACAGGTCGACTAAACGTGCCTCCTACCCACAAACCCCAGGGAGGCGCTGGTCGTCCTGGCAACCGAGGCACAGACACGGACATCTCCTTATTTTTTATGACAGGCCTACGCATGTAGAGCCTCTGGCCATTCTATCACACACACACACACACACACACACACACACCCTTACACAGCGTCTTCACGCTCTTCAGCATCCCGCCACCGCACTCATCCTACAAACTCAATTCAGAGATTTCAAAAAGCAAACCAACCAAACGACACGCCAAGGGTTAAACAAAATGGCGGTTTCCTGAAAAGATTTGTCTGTATATGTTTAAACATTTTGCTTATAAGTTGAAAGATTACATCATCACTGAGTGCTGACACACACTTCCTGCTTTTAGGAGGATAAAAATAAGACTGCATATGGACAGTTTGTTCTAGTGTGTGTGTGTGTCTTCTCTGCTCAGATGCATTGTTTGACTCTGTTTTGCACTGGTGCTAGACAAACTGTGCTCCCTTATGACAGACAGCTGAACGTAACCGATGTGTGTGTGAAATATTGATTTGTGAAAATGATTCACTGATTCGATGAATCAAATCTGACTCATCGAGTCGAATCTGAATCATTTGCTGCCACTGCAAGGAGTCATGTTCCTTTTGTTTAGTTTCATCATCCAAGCCACGGTCACAAAAATGACTAAACAGTCTAGTCTACATTTACACACATTTTACACAAATATACATCACTCAATGTCTTCATTTTATGGTTCTTCATACCGTGATAAGACAACAATCTTCTAGATTGTGAGTCACGTTAAAAGAAAAATCTTCTAAATTGACTCTCAATGAAGATTTCAATCAAAAATGGCCGCTACATGGGGTCGGGAAAGCGATCTGAGATATTCCTGGTCATATTCCTAGCATCTACTGTCAGTAGGCCTGTAGGATTTGATGTTTCCTGTATTCACTTGTGCAGTGCTCTTAATATTGTCTTGCTCCTGGCTGAGAGTTCGTCAAAAAAAATATTTGCGTAATTCCTTCTTCTAGTAGTCTAGTGGAAGTTCTTGCAGGCTTGATCTAGACTTGGCCTTGACACCTTTAAGTCTTGTTCTTGGCTAGTCTTGATCTTGGCCTCCCAGCCAATGGCGCAGCGTCAGATTGTGAATCCGAGTGTGATGATAACCGAAGCCCCCACAGCACTGGTCCGGTTTCAGACTCGGTTGATTCAGTCGAACCTTCTTAAATCAGATAGAGAACACAACCGTATCATCTCACCATATTTTTTTTTTTATTATTTTGGTGCTATTATGCACAGTAAGGCACTTCACTTTCCCCTGCCACACATGATATACACGTGTTATCGTCATCGGTCAAAACACACACGCAGGATACTTGCGTACATACTGTCACGTGATAATTTCAGGTCTCTGAGATATTCCTCATTCTGCCGTAGACGTGTATTTAGCTGCATGTGTGTGTTGATTGCCTGAATTGTAGAATTCAGTGATTACACTCAGGAGCATTGTATTCGTTTTAATTGATTTAATTGCTGTTCTTTCGGTTTGACTACAGCACTGACTGAACTCGAGTTTTGGGGCAAAAACAAGCATCGTGCCTTAAGGGGTAAAGTGATCAGAGGGACACGGCTGAGTTAACTGATCTGCGAATATCTGGCTTTTACTCGTTTCTGAAAAGCTGCTTCTTTTTTTCCGAATCAGTTAGTAATCAGATTCCAGCCTCTGCTGTTACTACAGAAATGATAACGTATTATGGTATAGTTAATGACCCTGACACACAAGTGAAGGGTTTTCCCAGGGTTGCCACACATATTCTTGCAGCTCACAGACTCGTGTGTGTGTGTGTGTGTGTTAATCTCATTAGATGCATATTTAAAACACACATATTTATACAACCCTCTAGGTACTACGAATACACACAGGATACAGGAATACATTGCAAGAGATGTGCGTATGTACATGCACACACACACACACACACACGCCGGCCACTCTGAGCATGTATTCACAGACGTAGATTATCAGACACATCCATGCCCTGACACACACTCACATGCACGCACACACACACACACAGGGTGCGCATGTGTGTCTGCCGTGCTTTAGGGAGAAAATGAAATCGGATGTCGTCGGTAAGTGAGGCGACTTTTCTCCTATTTGCGTGCAGGGAATTTTTTGAAAATCTGCTTTTCTCTCTTTCGACTTTGGAAGTTTTATCATTTCTACACCGCAGCGAACTTCTCCTTCGGTTGCTCCTTCCCTTTTAAACGAACATGAGACTTACTCACGGTGCAGCAGAAACTAATGAAACTTATTCAGTATGTGGAAATTTTTGTCTCTGTGTTTATTTTTTTTGTTTTGTTTTAAACGTGCGATGCAGCCTCTGTGGTGCGGTGGAATGTGCAGAGAAATTAATTGAGAGTCGTTGCATCAGATAAGCCTGTGTAGAAGAACGTGTGTAGAAATGATTTAGGATTAGAACGGGTTGCTAATCTCTTTATAGTGAGCGTGCAGCCTCAGCATGCATCCCTCTCTCTCTCTCTCTCTCTCTCTCTCTCTCTCTTTTTGTCTCTCCCGTCTTCGGTCGTCTTTCATTCCTCATTTTAATTCCCATTTTTCTCCCACAGATAAGGAAGACATTTCTGGATTGTGTATCTCTTTGTCGTTGCAAGTCCTGTAACCTTAATTGGAACTGTAGTTTTCAATCTTTCTCTTTCTGATACCAATCAGAACTTGACTATTAAACAGTTTTCTTCATAATTGCGACTGAATATTCATTCCGCAGCCCACTTCGTGAAGGAGCTCCGGATTTGAAACACATTTCAAGAAAGAAAAAAAAAAACAGCACACGAGCCAATCAGCATGTGACTATGAAATGATTGACAGCTGCACGCACTCTTCCATAGCAACTGCCCCTTACCACTATTTCATATTAATAACCTTTTGACTGACTCTAATTTGGTTCCTGCTTGAAAGTTACAGTGCTGTGAAAAAGTATTTATTTCATGATTTCCTCATTGTTTGCACTTAATGGTTTCAGATCTTTAACATTCATGAGTCCACCATTAGCAAAAGGGTATGAAAATAAATCCACGGGTGTGCATGAGAGAGCTGCAATACTACTACTACTACTAATAATAATAATAAAACACCTTGATGATAGCCTTTGAGGATAATCTTCTTTAAACCTTATAAATGATGTGGATCCTGCTGTAAAACCATCAGAAAATTCCACATTCACCCCAACTGTGAAACATGGTGGTGGTAGTGTAATGCTGTGGTTATTAATATTGAGATACTATTTATAATTTATATATAATTAACTTTATCTATAATATTATTCTAACTGATATCTGATAAGTGTAATAAATGTATAAATAAATAAACAAAATATATAGTGTTTTTCCTCCTAGTTTTTTTGTTTTTTTTATTTTTTATTTATTTATTTTTTTAAATTAGTTCCATCTTTCATCAGCCACTATACTCCATTACATAACAAGTGAAGAGGTTTCTCTCTGTTCAATTTCTTTCAACAAAGACAGCCAACCGCGGCACCAAACAAAGGGGTGATCTTTGTATTTCTTTCTGTTTTTTTTTTTTCTGGAACAGTCTGTTCTAGCCGCATGCTAGAGAGGTCGGTGTACACATGTGTAGCGAATGCAAGGCACCTTTTCACTCTTCGCACTCCTCGCAGCGGGCTTCAGTGTCGACAGCTTTTGTGAAAAGGGCCACCCGTGTCAAAATTATTAGAGAAGCAGTGTCTCGGTGTGAAGTGGCCCTTCATTATGTCAGCCTTTATCTAACCACGAGCGATTGCGCAACTCTCTCTCTCTCTCTCTCTCTCTCTTTTTTTTGTCTCACCTTCTCCATTCCCTCTCTTTCTCTCAGCCCAAATTGAAGTTATACCATGCAAAATCTGTGGAGACAAGTCCTCAGGGATCCATTATGGGGTCATCACGTGCGAAGGGTGTAAGGTGAGAAAGCGTCATTTTGGGGTTTTTTTTGATAATCATGGGTTGAAAATCTTTAATTAGTTTAGACATGAATTTATATGCAGACTTGTGCTAGACTCTATATGACATGATCGTTCTATACACATACCCTCTATGGCCACTTGATTAGGAATAGCTTTACACCTGCTCCACTATCCAGCTACATAATCAGCCAATCATGTAGCAGCAGCACAATGCAGAGCTTCATTTAATGTTCATCAAACATCAGAACGCACTTCTATGAAGGTTGATGAGAGTTTTTGCCACAATTAGAAAAAGAAGAAAATCATCTCAGAACACACAACACATCAAACACTGAGAAAAACAGAACAAAAAACACATCAGTTTCCTCTCCAGGCAGCCAAGAACAAGGATTTGAGGATAAACTGGAAGCTCTCGCACAATTTTTATGCAATGGCTGATTGTTACATTACACGAATGAGCAGCATGGGAATTCCTAATAAATTGGCCATTGAGTGTACCTCTTTATTAGGTGGTATATAAGTAAATAATCATAAGTAAACTTGATATTTCTGAGCAAAAATGAGTGGATTATACAATATTAAAAGGAATTCAATGTTCAAGTTTTGAACCATATGTGGTTGCAATATGTGGGGATTTAATTAATATTGTTTTTATTTATCATTTAAAAGTGCTCTGTTATCAGAGTTTTGCCTTCAAATTCAGCCTGAAAAGACATGATTTTCTCAAATGCTCTTAAATACTTAACGATGCTCTTTACTCTGTAAAAGTGTTAGCGAGATTGTTTTGAAGACACATCTTTTTATCATCTTGTGTTGCACCGCAGGGGTTTTTCAGGAGAAGTCAACAGAATAACGCCTCGTACTCGTGCCCTCGGCAGCGCAACTGCTTGATCGACAGAACCAACCGTAACCGCTGCCAGCACTGCCGCCTTCAAAAGTGTCTCGCTCTGGGCATGTCGCGTGACGGTGAGGCATCCACTTCTGCACTTCTTTCCCTGCGCATGATTGGTCTTATAGACCCTACAGCTGTTAATTTGGCCCTATGGACACAGGGTTGTTGATTTGGCCCTATGGACCCTACAATTAATGATTTGGCCTTATAGACCCTACAGCTGTTGATTTGGCCTTATAGACACTACAGCTGTTGATTTGGCCTTATAGACCCTACAGCTGTTGATTTGGCCTTATAGACACTACAGCTGTTGATTTGGCCTTATAGACCCTACAGCTGTTGATTTGGCCTTATAGACCCTACAGCTGTTGATTTGGCCTTATAGACCCTACAGCTGTTGTTTTGGCCTTATAGACCCTGCAGCTGTTGATTTGACCTTATAGACCCTGCAGCTGTTGATTTGGCTTTATAGACCCTACAGCTGTTGATTTGGCCTTATAGACCATGCAGCTGTTGATTTGGCCTTATAGACCCTACAGCTGTTGATTTGGCCTTATAGACCCTGCAGCTGTTGATGTGGCCTTATAGACCCTGCAGCTGTTGATTTGGCCTTATAGACCCTACAGCTGTTGATTTGGCCTTATAGACACTTCAGCTGTTGATTTGGCCTTATAGACCCTGCAGCTGTTGATTCGGCCTTATAGACCCTACAGCTGTTGATTTGGCCTTATAGACCCTACAGCTGTTGATTTGACCTTATAGACCCTACAGCTGTTGTTTTGGCCTTATAGACCCTGCAGCTGTTGATTTGACCTTATAGACCCTGCAGCTGTTGATTTGGCCTTATAGACCCTACAGCTGTTGTTTTGGCCTTATAGACCCTGCAGCTGTTGATTTGACCTTATAGACCCTGCAGCTGTTGATTTGGCCTTATAGACCCTACAGCTGTTGATTTGACCTTATAGACCCTGCAGCTGTTGATTTGGCCTTATAGACCCTGCAGCTGTTGATTTGGCCTTATAGACCCTACAGCTGTTGATTAGGCCTTATAGACCCTGCAGCTGTTGATTTGGCCTTATAGACCCTGCAGCTGTTGATTTGGCCTTATAGACCCTACAGCTGTTGATTTGGCCTTATAGACCAAGCAGCTGTTGATTTGGTCCTATGGACCCTACAGTTGTTGAACAGGCCCTATGGACCCTCCAGTTATTGATTGGGCCTTATGAACCCTGCAGTTATTGATTTGGCCATATGCTCCCTATAGTTGTTGATTTCGCCTTATACACCCTACAGTTATTGATTTGGCCCTATGGATGCTACAGCTGTTGATTTGGCCCTATGAACCCTACAGTTCTTGATTTGGCCCTGTGGACCCTTCAGTTGTTGATTTGGCCCTATGGTCCCTACAGCTGTTGATTTGGCCCTATGGACTCTACAGTTGTTAATTTGGCACTACGCACTGTAGTGCCAAATTTCATGTATTTCATGTATTTTAACAGTTTCATGTATTTTGTGCAAAGTTACATTCACCCAGGTACACGTTATGTTTAATTCACTTCCTGCAGTCAGGTCAGTTTGCAAGTCTGCAATTTAGTTTGCTCAGAAGCAGACCTTGCTCTTGGGCCTGTTGTTTCCAGAGTGTGACTGCTGTGTCCATCTCACCTGCCTTAAAAACTAAAACACTGGGTTCCACTGAGCAGACAAAACATTGCACTATCAGTGGTTCTAACAAATTTTTGCAGTAGAAGCTGCAGCAGAAGTAAAAAACAGGTCTTCAGATTTATCAGCAAAGGTCTGATGTGACTGCAGGAAACAAAGAGACACATCTACATCTGTTTGAAGGCCAAAATCGATAGATTAGACAAATGGAAAGCTTTGCTCTGGATTTATTGGAAAAGCCTAGCTTTTAGTTCACCATCCTTTAAATGGCATTAATCATGTCTAGTAGAAACAGCTGTTCAGTCATCAGCTTTTGTTTTTCTCTCACGCACATTGTTACTTACGTTCTGTATCCTCTATTTTGTTCTCTTCAGCGGTAAAGTTCGGCCGTATGTCTAAGAAGCAGCGCGACTCACTATATGCCGAGGTACAGAAACACCAGCAGCGGCTACAGGAACAGCGGCAGCAGCAGACAGGCGACGTTTATTCATCCAGTCTGAGCACTCTCGGACACGATCTGGCTGGCGCCTACACCAACGGACATGTCATTGACATGGCCAAGACGCATGCCAACGGAGCACCCGCTGCCTACTACAGCATGGACTCAACTCAGCCGAGCCCAGACCAGTCCGGACTGGACATGGCGGGAATGAAGCCCATCAAACAGGAGCCTGTCTACGACCTGACGCCTGTGCCCGACCTCTTCCCCTACAACTCGTACCAGGACAGTCAGCTAGCACCTGGAGTGTCCATGGGGGAGCTCGGTATGACAGTTTTCAGCCAAGATCAGAATGAATCAGTTGCTACTTGCATCTCCCCAATCAAATGAATAGAGTTACACATACATTAGTATTACAATTATACATAGTTGACAGCTCAGGGAAGTAGTTTAGGAATGTCTCCACACAAACGCTCCAGATATGCTGAGATGGGTTTAAGAAATGCCTTGGCTTTGATGTGAAAGGCATTTCTATAACATAGACCAGTATACCTTCTCCTAAATAGCTACAAAAAACAGTTTTTTAACTCTACTTCTAGAAAATGAACAAAAAATGTGCATCAGGTGTGTTTTGCTTTTTGATGTTGTTTGCTTGTATTTCAATAATTTGCTGTATTCCAAACACATAATTCCATTCCATTGTCTGTACCGTTTATCCGATCTGTCATCGGGTCACGGGGAGCCTGTGCCTATCTCAGGCATCATCGGTCATCAAGGCAGGATACAATCTGGATGGAATGCCAACCCATCGCAGAGCACACACACACACACATTCACTTATACAATCAACTGACAAATTTATTGTCAGCTACAGAAGTTGCACCCATTGATTCCACCATGTTTTCTTACTGACTCACACCAATTTAGAAACTCAGAGCACACAGAAAATCCTGACTTTCTCGCTCGTTACGACTTTGTGGCAACGTCCACGTGCGTTCAACTTGTACATACGATCTTGACTTGAACGCACCATAAATGAATAATCTTCACCTGTATGATTGTAGATTTGTAAACAAACGAGTTGAGATCTGTCTCTCTTTACTCCAGACCGAATTGCACAGAACATCATCAAGTCTCATCTGGAGACGTGCCAGTACACGGGCGAGGAGCTGCAGCAGCTTTCCTGGCAGACACACTCATACGAGGAGGTCAAGATGTACCAAAGCAAGGTGAGGATATTTTTCTTCCTTGTATTTTCTTGCTCATTTTACATGCTCTTCCCATCACTCTGATTCCTACAACACAGACTCTTCAGAGTTTCAAGTTAATCAATACCTGATCAGGGTAATATATATATATATTTTTTTTATAAGCTGTAATGATATACAGAAACCGCTGTAGCAAAACTTTGTTGTGGCTGCTCGGTAGTGGAAGGGGTGGAGCAACCAGAGGGCGCTGCACAGTGTCACAAAGCAGCGATGACAACTGAATTCTGATTGGTCAGATTAATTTTCTTATAACCAATTTTCTTATTTCCAATTTTCTTGGATTAATTTTCTTATAACAGCAGCTCTGACAGGTTCCATGGAGGAATGCAGCACGTAATTTAAGAATAATAGTTTACTAATAGATTAATAGGTTTAAAAATGGATTGATGTCTTTTTATGTTGGAGTTAAAAAGTCGAAATGTTTTTGCTATATATAGGTATAAATTTTAGAACATAAGTACAATAACATCCCATTTGAAATGAGTTTATTCGAGCAACTCTCATGACGCAGAGTTTACAAAACTCATCTCATACAATAACCAGTTTCTTCTCTGTTACTGAAAAAGAGAGAAAGAGAAGAAGAAGCCAAAGGCAGGAGACATATCGCAAACTCCTCTCATTTGCCCTGTATCAAATGGATTATGGGTAATTATCAAGCAGCCCTTTGAAACGGCGTGTATGAAAATTCAGTGCGCAGGGAGAGAGCTGCAGAGCGCACAAAAGCAATTTGCTAACGTGAGCTTTTTTAGTTTTGTCTTACGGACATGTGATAAATGGCAAACTTTGCTAACTTTTCCTTTTGTTGCAGTTTCCTCTGGTGCACGAAGGGACAATTTGTCAAACATAGCATCCTACGTCAATAAAAGAGCTATACACCGTAAAGGAATCAGGGTTTTTTATTTGTTTAAAAAGCGCCCTTATGAAACTAAGCTATAGTGCAACCTGAAATTATTCAGACAGTCAACACCTACATAAAACATTGCAATGTCAGCTTTAATCATCTGTATGCCAAGCCACTATGTAAAGAAATTTGTGCAACCTTAGGACAAAGACGTGTCATTTAGTTCAACAAAATATTAGTTCCACTTGCCATCTTATATACAGTGCAAAACATCTTTTTACACTATTAACTAGCTGATAATTCTGCCTTTAGATTTGTCTCATTGCTACACATGATACTCCTGAAAATTCTGCTTTTAACATTTTGAAATTCTGTTAGTTTTTTTTATAGAGGTATACTTATGGTATATAAGTATATACCATATATATTAAGGTATATGTTTATGATCGGTATCAGGCATAACATTATGAGCACTGACAGGTGAAGTGAATAACACTGATGATCTCCTCATCATGGCACCTGTTAGTGGGTGGGATATGTTAGGCAGCAAGTGAACATTTTGTCCTCAAAGCTGATGTGTTAGAAGCAGGAAAAATGGACAAGCGTAAGGATTTGAGCGAGTTTGATGAAGGGCCAAATTGTGATGGCTAGACCACTGGATCAGAGCATCTCCAAAACTGCAGCTCTTGTGGGGTGTTCCCGGTCTGCAGTGGTCAGTATCTATCAAAAGTGGTCCGAGGAAGGAACAGTGGTGAACCAGAGACAGGGTCATGGGCGGCCAAGGCTCATTGATGCACGTGGGGAGCGAAGGCCGGCCCGTGTGGTCCGATCCAATAGACAAGCTATTGTTGCTCAAACTGCTGAAGAAGTTAATGCTGGTTCTGATAGAAAGGTGTCAGAATACACAGTGCATGACGGGTCAGGGCTGTTTTGGCAGCAAAAGGGGGAGCAACACAATATTACGCATAATGTTATGCCTGGTTGGTGTATTTTCTATGTATTTTTGCATAGGGATAAGTTTCAGGTTTATCCCCATGTGCATGAACAGTAAAAATAAAAGTAAAAAGTAAAAATATTCTTTTAATCTATGTAACAGTGTGTCACAGTGGGAGATATCGCGCATACAATAACCAGAAGAGAGTCAGATCTCAGCACTCAGATCTCGGTACTCAAACTTTTGCATCATGAGGGTGGTGTGATGTGGAGCGGAGTTACTGTTATAACCCTAAACTTTATTATTTTCCTGTTTATGGAACAGCCTGTTTATGTGTTTTTTTTCTCTTTCAGCAATGATTTTATTTTTGAAAGAATGTATTTTTGTGCATTTATTGGTACCTTTACTATTATGGAGCGGATATGAAACCAGCCTCACCAGCCTCATTATAATACCAGTGAATTATAATTTAATTATACAGAAATGTAAATATGTGATATGTTGAGTGATGCTTTAAAGCATCACAGCCTCGATTCCGTCACATATATACTTATTTTGTTTTTAAAGTCAAATATTTATTACAGAACTTGATAGTAGACAAGATATATTGACCAATGCTGTGTCTATGTTTGTGTGTGTGTGTGTGTGTGTGCAGTCAAGGGAGGCGCTATGGCAACAGTGTGCAATTCAGATCACTCACGCCATTCAGTACGTGGTGGAGTTCGCCAAGCGCATCACCGGCTTCATGGAACTGTGTCAGAACGACCAGATACTGCTGCTCAAATCAGGTCTGAACCTTCACACTCTGAAATCAAGAAAAATTCCTTGGGGTCCTGTACTTAACATAAAAAAAGGTTCGAAGGAAAACTCTTGGAACTTAATGAACCTTTTCTATTAAAACGGTTCTATAATTCAAAGAATGTGCAAGGTGCCATTGCTTTTTGGAGTTTTATCTCTGTAAGATGTTTTGAAAGGCCGTGTTTCTGAATGACAGATTTCAGAAAAGATCATAGTTGATTATATTTGTGAAATTAATTCAGATCGAATTGATAGAAACATTTAAATAAGAGGAAGGAGTTTTGCTCTCATCATTTTCATATCACAACGTTTTTATTTTTATTAAAATAAATTTATACTCTGTTTGAATTTGCTCTATTGTCTGTATACTTCTAAATAAAATGACATGCATTGGTGCTTTTTATATACTGCTTCCACAGTGATACAGCTGTCTGAGTGTAACATCTGGCCGATATGTCTTAAATTACAGAGTCAGACAGCATAAATATCATACAAAACCCAAACACTGAATTTATCTACTCCTAGTTTTAAAGCATATTATTCTTTAACAGCTACGAATTGCTCAGTAACTGCAGTAAACTAACAGGGAAGGTATGTACACTATTTTGCCAAAGGTTTTGGGATTCATCTCTAATTCATCCCAAAGTTGTTCTCTATCAGGTTGAGGTCAGTCACGTTCCTCCACACCAAACTCGCTCATCCATATCTTTATGGACCTTGCTTTGTGCACTGGTGTGCAGTCATGTTGGAACAGGAAGGGGCCATCCTCAAACTGTTCCCACAAAGTTGGGAGCATGAAATTGTCCAAAATGTCTTGGTATGCTGAAGCATTAAGACTTCCTTTAACTGGAACTAAGGGGCCAAGCCCAACCCCTGAAAAACAACACCTGCTTTCAATGATTTGGAGGGGTGTCCCAAAACTTTTGGCAATACAGTGTATTTCTGAAGAGGTGGGATGTTCGTCTGGGTTTGCCCATGGCTCCTGGGAGATTAAAGAACAGTTAATCTAGAAAAGCTAGTAACCTCATATTATTATTAACATGCCTGCTACGTCAGCTAATCCTCTAGGTATACATTTAATACAGCACAGGGCGGTGCAATGTGGCCTGTCTACAACTATGAATCACAAAGTGTTGTATTCCACAGCAATTAACCAAACTGGTTATAATTTATCATACAAGCCATCATACACCCACCTATCAAGTCTCTGTTATCGGTCACGGAAATCTCCATATCAACAATTATGTTATGTGGACAAGTGAACTTTGTTACTATGGAAACAATGGCGTATTAGAAGGAATGCATTATATAAATAAGAAAAAGCCTTGTGTCATAAAATTAAGCAACACCTTCTGACCAATCAGAACTGAGAATCCAACACCTGATATATAGATAAATATTGATACATAACATGTGAGCAGTATTAATGAGGGTGCAAAGTGATATTAATGAGTAATAAACTATAATCTGTGTCTCTCTCAGGTTGTCTGGAGGTGGTGTTGGTAAGAATGTGCAGAGCATTTAACCCTCTCAACAACACGGTTCTGTTCGAGGGCAAATATGGTGGCATTCAGATATTCAAAGCACTCGGTACATCCATTTCCTTCCACGCTTTATACAAGTTTCTTTTTCCCACCTTTCAGTCTATATGCGTCTCACCTTAACATTCACTTTTCTCTCTTCCATAGGCTGTGACGATCTCGTCAGCGCCATGTTCGACTTCGCCAAGAGTCTGTGCTCTCTGCAGCTGACGGAGGAGGAGATTGCGCTGTTCTCTGCAGCTGTTCTCATCTCCACAGGTCAGTGTTTGTTCAAGTGTTGAAGATGATAATAAGTCAGGATGGATAAATGTGGAAATGTCTCTGATTGGCTAGCATTAAATGTCATCAGTCCAATGGCCTCGTGCTCAGTGTTCCTAGGACACTGCTTGATGCTAGATGAGTTAATGAAGCTATTTTTCCAAACCCAGGGGGCATGGTGGCTTAGTTTAGGTTAGTATGTTTGCCTCACACCACCGTAGTCCGATTCCTGCCTCTGTCCTGTGTGTGCTGTTTTTATTTTCTCTCCATGCTTTGGGGTTTTTTCCCAAGTATTCCTGTTTCCTCATCTGCCTTGTGTACCAAGTGCCCTGAGAGGGATGGATGGATGGATGGATGCATGGATAGAATGGATGGATGGTTGGATGGATGGATGGTTTTTTTTAGATAGGCTTCAGTTTCCCCATGACCCTGTATTGGTTGGTTGGTTTAATTAATGGATGGATGGATGGATGGATGGATGGATGGATGGATGGTTGGTTGGTTGGTTGGTTGGTTGGTTGGATGGTTGGTTGGTTGTTTGGTTGGTTGGGTGGATGGATGGGTGGATGGATGGATGGTTGGTTGGGTGGGTGGTTGTATGGTTGGTTCGTTGGTTGGATGGTTGGTTGGGTGGGTGGTTGGATGGTTGGTTCGTTGGTTGGATGGTTGGATGGTTGGTTGGATGGCTTCAGTTTCCCCATGACCCTGTATTGGATGGATGGATGGATGGTTTTTTTAGATAGGCTTCAGTTTCCCCATGACCTTGTATTGGTTGGTTGGTTTAATGAATGGTTGGACTGATGGATGGATGGATGGATATTTATACCCAAGAAGAGAATGTTGACAAATAACAGCTGGGCATTTCCTCAGATCGGCCCTGGCTAATGGAACCAAGGAAAGTCCAGAAGCTTCAGGAGAAAATCTACTTGGCCCTCCAGCATATTATGCAGAAAAACCACATGGATGAGGATGCATTGACTAAGGTAGCACTGCATTCAATTCACCTCCTGTTCACCAATCCTGATGTTTGTAAACCAGTGGATTTCAAACCACCCACATTTTTCCTCTGTCCCATTTTCGCTCTGATTTAATATAACACTTGTTATAGTGTGTATCTGGCATCAAGTGGCATCAAATCAGGTGTCAGGTGTTTGATCAAAATACAAATCTGGGGTAAATAAAAGCATTTCAAAACTGAGGTTGGGAAATCGCTCAAGAGATATTTTGGCACCACAGCCATATTCACAAATAAAACAGAAAACTAAACTGGCTTTCACCATGATGTCAGCTTTACTAGGGAAGAATGGGAGCTCCATAGGTAATTATTGTAATAATTAGTTAAATTATAATAATTATAATTATGGTAAAATTACCCATGTGATAAGAGCCAAAAGATGTTAGAATTACATGAAAGAATAGTTCCCAGGATCAGTTTTGTTGTGCCAGTTGTCATGGTTATGCTGGAATCATCTCTGAACTACTTATTAAACACCCTAGTCCTGGTTTCTGTATGGTTCATTGTCAAGCTGTTGTTGTTTTCATATACATTTGTCATTGTCGTGCATTCCACAGCCTTGCATTTAACAGTCCTGTTTTCGCCTGCCGTTCAACCACTACATGTTTATCACGGATGTCGTTAGGACGCTGCTGTCTTGTGGAAGCAGCCTATTATAACGATGTCCCTTCTTTACAGCTGATTGGTCGAATCCCCACACTAGCGGCACTGTGCACCCTGCACACGGAGGAGCTTCAGGCCTTCCAGCAGCTACACCCTGAAACAGTCAACATGCTCTTCCCTCCACTCTACAAGGAGCTTTTCAATCCTGATGCGGCCAGCGTCATGTCCAAGTGACAAACGCTTTATTAAAAAAATGAATGGACACGATGGCAAGACACCACGGCAGAAATTCCAGGGGGCTGAGCCACTGAGGCAGAAGAGGCGGAGCAAACCGGGTCACGGCGGCAACACTGCAGACGACGGCGTACAGCAACCTGAGGCGACGACACAATGAGAAAACTTCAGGAATGTGCAGCACTTCAAACATTCGACTTCAGTTTCACCGAATCAGTCAAAAGAATGTATATACGCGCCTGTTAGTGAGGATCTGACCAGAAATGTACAGACTCTAGAGCATTTAATAAGCTGTTGTTTATTTGGGTAAGTTTATTTGACTTTTTTTTTATTTTGTATACAGAATTGTGAAAAGAAAAAGGGGGGCAAGGGTCAAACAAAGACGATCACATAGTAATTCCCTAGTTCTAATATATTCCAGTATTAAACCACATTCTGTTTTTTATTCTACTCATAATATATAAGCGAGAACCCGACAGGCTGGTACTTTGTGTAAATCTTTTTTTCCCCCTTTTTTTTTTCTTTGTAGTTTTACGTGTATATAATTTGAGAGCAACTTGTAAAACTATACTAGATACAATTTCATTTCGGGTACGTTTAAAAAAAAAAAAAGCCTTGTCTGGGCCATGTAGATATGTATAGACGCTACAACATTGTTTAGAAAAATTACGGAAATGTAAATGATTTTCTAAGAGAAGAACAATAATTGATTCTTGATCTTTTTCCTTACGAAGATATATAGATATATATATAGATATATATATATTTTGCAAATGCTTACGGTTGATCAATCGTGTCATCAGTCACCTCTGCAATAACGTCACTAAGCACTAGTCATTCAAGTCAAGATCAATTTAGGAAAAGCCCTTCGGAAATATCCAGAAAAATAAATAGATCTTTTATTTCTGCTGAGATGCAACCACAGCGAAGATGTTCTAATCATCAGCGTCACACTTTTAATGCTTTAATCGTTCCCTTTAAAGATGCACTGCAATATTTGCTCAGTAAGGATGTCCAAACTCGACACCTGTGAGCTGTTTAAAAACGTCCCGCTACTTTAAGTTAAAGAAGTTCTTCATTTGAACACTAGGTGTCACTGCTAGAAAATCTCATGCTAGTCTTCAACATTAACGTCATTTTGCAAGCTACAAAATCTGACGCTAGAGGAAATGCCTATTATTATAAGTTAAATATGTAAATATGAACAAACAAAAGTCTATTTTTATTGGTCACAAACCTAAAACCTGGTAGTCCCGCCCCTCTTCCGCTACGTCAGCAAAGCTGTGAGTGTTGAGTGCATAAACTGTCAAACATCCACAATTAAATTTTTTGGGCTTGAATCAGTGCATCATCGAGGTACTTAAAGTGCACATGTTGGAAATTTTAGTGTCAACACACTGCTCACATTATTTAAAGTAAAAGGAAATGGTGACAAATAGTGCATAAGTAGCTAAACTAGCGGTCGATATGCTATTACATACACTTTACTGCCAAACGTTTTGGGATGTCTGCCTTTACGTGCACCCTTTGCAGCTATAACAGCTTCAACTCTTCTGGGAAGGCTTTCCACAAGGTTTAGGAGTGTGTTTATGGGAATTTTTGACCATTCCTCTAGAAGCACATTTGTTGAAGATCTGGTTCGCAGTCTCCACTCTAATTCATCCCAGAGGTGTTCTCTCGGGTTGAGGTCAGGACTCTGTGCAGGCCAGTCAAGTTCTTCCAAACACAAACTCGCTCATCCATATCTTTATGGAGCTTGCTTTGTGCACTGGTGTGCAGTCATGTTGGAACAGGAAGGGGTCATTCCCAAACTGTTCCCACAAAGTTGGGAGCATGAAATTGTCCAAAATGTCTTGGTATGCTGAAGCATTAAGAGTTCCTTTCACTGGAACTAAGGGGCCGAGCCCAACCCCTGAGAAACAACACCTGAATTCAATGCTTTGGAGGGGTGTCCCAAAACTTTTGGCAATATAGTGTGCATACACAGGTTAACCAAGTCATGAGACTGATTAACACTGACTGATTACGCTAAAGATAAAACTAGCAGTGACTCAGACCGATCAATTATTTATATAATTGTATTATAATTTGCCCACGTAATATTCCCACAAGCAAGCACAGCAATGAGAGGAAGCTGTTAGGTTTTGTTATGTTTATTTTATTTTAATTAAGTCTGGTATGTCTGCAAGCTGAATGAAAATAATAGACGCCTTTGAAAAGCTCCACAGATTAACTCGCTTAACTAGCTTGCTAAGTATAAAGTTGCTAAGTAAATGATGATGATGAAACATATGTAATTGTTTCATTTGCGTCAAAATCATACCTCTCAACCATGCTCATGTTAATTTGGCCAGACTGATAACACCACCACTGAAATGCCACCATCATCCCAGGCATTTCAAATGGATCCTAACTCCATTCTCGTCAAGTCTCGTGTAGACGTTTTCGGCAAACAGGCGCTCTGCAGTGGCAATATGGTAGCTTTGACAATCATGTAGCATTCTACTGTTCATATTTTTAACAGTTCCAGTACTACTAAACTGAGCAGGTCCGGGTTTTAAGACTATATTTGTTCTCGCTTAGTTTACAATGTTCACGATTCTCTCAGGCAAAAGCAGTTTCTCAACAACCCCCTTTTAGTACCTCGAAGTAAAAAGCAATCGAACACCACACAAACAGCGATTTGAAAAAAAAAGCATCATAGACATTATAGCTATAACATTAAACTTCAATACAGTGATTATCAAACTGTTAAATCTGTTCCACTGACCCACAAAGTATATATGGATTTATTTATAAGAGTATTGAATTTCCCGCCACAGAGCTTTCACACTTAAAATCCCCTGGGTCTTAGTAAACTCTGGGTAAACGTTATCCTGGGTTATTGTTAGAGGTTATACGTTAGAGGCTTATCTCACGCTTTCATATCAGTGAGGAAAAAAAACTTCAGGTCTATCGTTCTCTACCTAAGCAGTTTGTTATCATTCACATTTTTGGTCTTTTTAAGATTGTTGTTTAGTTTAGTTGATTGTTGTTTAGTTTAGTTCATTAGCTGAGATCCGACATCTGCTAATTTTTCAGTATCACGTATTTCCATCTCGCTACACTGCACACGTCGGTGTTTTGCTACCTAACTCTGTGTTGCTACTTCCTGGTTTTTTGTTTGGGTGTCTGTTGCTAAGCAACTAGCCATGACATTCTAACACACTTTACACTTCTTCTAAATTACAAGTGTGAAACGTTCATGTGCCCAGGATTAAGCACAGTGTGAAAAGCTCTGTAGTTGACTTTGGTGCTTGGACCCCTTTAGCAATAAGAACCACCTTTAATGAATCAAAAAAATTGGCAGCGCTGGGACATTGCTGTAGTGTAAATGGAATCTAACCCCATAGTTGATTATTTTCCTGATTACTGATATTAGGTTTTTGATATTTTGCAATGGCCACAGAGCCATAGCAGCGGTTTCCAGGTGTAGGCATCTGAACCGCTGCTCCATCCCCCCACCGTAAGCAGATACTAGTGCGTCGTGCAATCAATAAACTCCGATGAAAATGAAGGAACGAACGAATAAGAAAGCACTTACGGATCAGGCATGGAAGGCAGAACAGGAAGTGCTGAGGATCCACACACACTTTCCATGCCGACAGCCGAACGTTCGCTTCGGCGGGCTTTTTCTGTAAGCGCTCTACTTCTTTCTTATTCAAGACAATCATCTCTGGATGCCACCTGGAAAGCATCCATCTCAGGGACTTCACCGTTTGTTATTTTCGATAAAGAAAGAGACTCCTATTTTAAAAAGAAAATGGACATTTTCGAGAAAAAAAGAACTATAATCTTTAAGATTTCGGAAATAATGCCTGACCTACCCAGACAAGGCTTTGGCATATGTGTGTGTGTGTGTCTGTGTGTGTGTGTGTGTGTGTGTAATGCTGACAGGGTAAATACTTAAAATTATTAGGCCCTACTCGTGAAAGGCCCAGAGGCCTGTAAATACTGATAAAAGTGATGAAAGCACACGATACAGAGAAAAAAAGAGGTTGGAAAAAAAAATAGAACACTGTAATTATTATTATTATTATTATTATTATGCTTTTCCTACGATCTCTATGTAAGTTAGTTTATTTATAGAGTGTATAATTATGCTGAATAAGCTCCAGATCCATTTCAACGCTCAGTAAATGTGGCGACGAAGTTTTTTGTTCTTCTTCATGGTTTCGGACCGTGTCAGAAGCGATCACACTGTAAGCGAACAGGTTGAACACTGTTTTAGGTAACTGTACTGTAGCAATAACTGGACTCTGACTTTCTGTCCCATTTGGCATTGTTATTTGAATTTTTTTTTTTTTATTTTGTTATCCTGATTTTGATATTCCTATTAAATCCTAGCCTGTTGTTCGGTTTTCCTTGCATGCTGTTTAATGGCGATGGAACGGAAGGGAAAAAAAATGTTTGGTTTCCGTGATACATTGGGGTCAGGGGGGGCGGGTTTAGGGGCGGGGTTTTGCTGTGAATGTTCTATAGTAAGAATGAATACATGTTACCCTGCTCAGTCTACTGTCACACACATAACAGGCATTTAGTTCATTTTAGGAAGGACTTGAAAGCCTCAAAAGAGGCAGAAACAGGTTTTTTTTTTAATCAATGTGATAGATTTTTTAACAACTAAAACAGAGTGTACAACAGGAACCAAAAGTCACTGAGAACTGTTTCTGTTTTATCATGTGATATTTTAAGCAATCAAAGTCAGGATGTGTGAATAATTACATCTAAGTGCTCGTTTCAATATATCCATACAGCATCGTTTTCTTATTCATGTCGCTTTTTAACAAGGCCCCAATACTTTTGTCCCCGTTTCTGCGTTCAAAGCGGGTGAGAATCTTCCCTAACTTTAACTTTTAGAGACATTTACACAGTGTTGAATGATTTTCTATAACAGTAGCTGGGACTGCTTAGGGTTTCTGGAAGGAGTCTCAAGTTTTAGTGCTTTAAATGTCGGAAGTAAATATTTCTAGAATATTGAGATAGAGAGAGACAGAGAGTTAGAGAGAGAGAAAGAAAAAGAGAGCGAGAGAGAGAGTTAGGGGGGGACAGAGAGAGAGAGAGAGGGACGGACAGAGAGGGAGTGAGGGGGGCAGAGAGAGAGTGAGGGGGGGCAGAGAGAGAGTGAGGGGGGGCAGAGAGAGAGTGAGGGGGGGCAGAGAGAGAGTGAGGGGGGGGGGCAGAGAGAGAGAGAGAGAGGGACAGAGAGAAAGAGAGAGAGACAGAGAGAGAGTTAGGGGGGGCAGAGAGAGAGTTAGAGGGGGGGGCAGAGAGAGAGTGAGAGAGAGAGAGAGAGAGCGAGAGAGAGAGAGAGAGAGTTAGAGAGAGAGCGAGAGAGAGAGAGAGAGAGTTAGAGAGAGAGGGACAGAGAGAGAGAGAGAGTTAGAGGGGGACAGAGAGGGAGAGAGAGTTAGAGGGGGAGAGAGAGAGAGTTAGAGAGAGACAGAGAATGAGAGAGAGAGAGAGAGAGAGACAGAGGGAGAGAGTTAGAGAGAGAGAAAGAGAGAGAGAGGGACAGAGAGAGAGAAAGAGGGACAGAGAGAGAAAAACAGGAACAGCTACAACAGGAAAGTTCCTTATAATTCCACATAACTGGTTCTGATTGCTGTGGTGTAAAAGGAATAAAACACAGTGATTGTTTTCCTCAAGCCTGCAGTGTTTTATTCCTTGCACACAGAATAAGATTACAGTTTAATCCACTGATTAGTACTTTCTCAAGTACTGCTTAAATAATGATTTAAATCATCTGAGCTGCTCGAGGATGTTTCCTTGATTTGATCAGTAACTGTCCAGTGACCGGGGCATTTTTCTATAACAACAGAAAATCACCTCGTTTGAATGATTTTTCATGCATACACATTTAAATACATACTGTGTTTGAGATATAAACAGTTCTGGGACGTGACTTTTGGTCTGTTTAAGCTCAAATCAAAGCGATAGTAGTGGAGTTTTGGGTTGTTGGGTTTTTTGTGTTGTTTTTTTTTCAATCAACCTTACTTCTGTCACAAAACACACTACAGAAACCCAACAAGCAGAAATATATCACACTTATATATGATTATGTTTGTATACCTCTGGAAGCTATGAGGGGCAAAAACAAACCCTTTTTTTTTTCTTTTTTTACAATCAGTTTGTGAATTAGAAAGTGCTGCTCACTGGATGTTTGTTTTTTTTCTCTGAAGTGCCATAGCTGGGGTGCAGTAAAGCTAAACGGCGCTTAAGGAGTAAATCTGACGAATGCATCGTTTACTTGTGAACCAATCAGCAACTGGGAATTAGAAAAAAACAAATCAAAAAGAGACAAAGTCTTGTCTTTGTGTATAATGACACGTCTTTGATGACACAATGCTGCAGAGAGGGGTGAGGGCAGGAAGAACAGGGTAACTTGCCAAGCGTGTGTGTGTGTGTGTTCTGTATGCATGAATTAAGAAGTTTGGAGGACTGATTGTGTAAGTGTGTGTGTGTGTGTGTGTTATGGGGTTCATCGACAGCTTGTGTGCAAGCGTAGTCGAGCTCTTAAACCGTCTCCTCCTCCGACTTGTACATAGCAGGCACAGGACTTTTGTTAAAGGACATTTTATCGCTTTTTGTAGACATTTCTTTGTGGGGGAAAGGAATTAAAGACGATTTTACGGACATCACCTCCGGCTGGGTTTTTTTTATTCCACACTCTGCTCCGTCTCTACGGAGTGATGTACAATTCTGAAAGGCGACAATATTAATAACGTGATTTAAAAATGTTCTAATTGGCACAGAATTTGTCACGTGACTAATAATGTGAATAATATCTCGTGTAGGTTCCGACATAAATGTAGTATGACAGTACTTATGCACTTACTGGCCACTTTAATAGGAACGTCTATTCTACTTCTATGTGTGCGGTTATCGAATCAGCCAATCATGTGGCAGCATGGCAGGACATATAAAAATCATGGTTAGAAATGCAGATAGATCAGATCATCAGACGCCTTGATATTTCTGTTTTTCTTGTGTACTTTGCAAACACAGGAGAAACTCCTACACGTGAAGACACATAACTGTCTGTCATCACAGACACAGATACATCAAATAACTCTTTGGCTAAACCTGCGCTGTGATGCCACGTCTTGGTCCAAATCTGCCGAAAAAAATCACGGTGAAATCCTGGAGGGACTGTTTAAGAAAATCCAGATGTTGTTGGATGTTTGCACAAATCCTTCCTGTTGATATTAATAACATCAGTGGGTAATGAAGTTGTGGCAGAAGTCACAGCTTGTCTTGATCAAACTGAGCTGACACAGTATTCGGAGGCTGGAATGTGAAGATTGCTGCTTTTCCGCAAATCTGATGACACACACACACACACACACACACACACACAAACATAATGGGCATGAATAAATGAATGACGCTCTATGAGATCCAATACGAAGATTTCCAATGAATAATTTGTTTTGATTCGGCTTCTTGTGTGTGTTTATTTGTTTCCCCGCACTTCTGAACAATGTGCTCTCTCTTCATACGAGACTCCTCGACTTGTCTCATCTTTGAGAGAGTGATTAATATCTAATCAAAGTGAACGCACAAAGGGCTATTAAATATGTAATCAAAGACAGCGCTCCACATGCCAAACATAGGAAGCCCCGCCTCCACATTGCGTGCTTTTGTAGTCATGCTGATGCAACGGTTTCCAGCTAATTAAGACTCTTTTTTTTATGTTGTTGTTGTTGTCGTTTTCACACCTTCTGGAGTAACAAAATGAACTTTTTTTACTTGTTTGAAACTAAGTTTGCTGTTCTGAGAGAGAATGTGAGTTCACCTGTAAGGCCAAGTTTCCTGCAGGATGAGTTGCAGGTATGATTGCGGACAAAATTCCAGACTGCATCGTCACTTAACTTTGTTGCGCCGAACGCCGAATCTCTGGATGAGCTGCAAAGACAAGGATTATAGTCATCCACCATACCACTTACATGAGAAGAGAAAGTCTTGTGCTTTTTGCATGTTTCAGCTGAAGGCTATAGTTAAATCAGGAAAAAAACACTTAATACTCTATAACCTGGTGGCATTTAACATTTATTCATGAAATGCAGCACCCAAGCCAAACATTTCCTCTCCGAGCCACCAGAGGGCACCGCAGACTTCTAGTTATTTCTTCTTCACACGTTTCCTGTTTGCACAATATAAAAGCACATGGACTAGATGAACACTCTCATTACAGTAAGTTCTGTAACTGTCTTGCTTTTTTCACCCTGGACTGTTCTATTCTTTCTATTCATTCACATTCATGGCATTTCAAAGGCACCATCATCCAGACTGACTTTTCATTCATTCATTGTCTACCGCTTATCCGATCTATTCTCGGGTCACGGGGAGCCTGTGCCTATCTCAGGCGTCATTGGGCATCAAGGCAGGATACACCCTGGACGGAGTGCCAACCCATCGCAGGGCACACACACGCTCTCATTCACTCACGCAATCACACACTACGGACAATTTAGAGATGCCAATCAACCTACAATGCATGTCTTTGGACCGGGGGACGAAACCGGAGTACCCGGAGGAAATCCCCGGAGAACATGCAAACTCCACACACATGGCAGAGGTGGGAATCAAACCCCAACCCTGGAGGTGTGAGGCAAACATGCTAGCCACCAAGCCACCGTGCCCCCTCCAGACTGACTTTCATTCATATAATTTATATTTATATAACTGAGCAGTCTAGAGTTAAGGGCCTTGCTCAAGCGTCTAACAGTGGTGTTGCTAAGCTTTGTGCTCATGACAATCTGAGCCACCAAGCCACACTGGGTTTATAATAATATTTGTCATAATGGAAATTTGTTGAAACAAGTTATTTCCTGTTGTTAGTTAAAGTATTATATACCTATGTCAGAGCTGCTGTTATAGACGAAGCCTTTATTATCGCCACACGAACACTACAGCACAGTGGACTTCGCGTATCCCATCTGAGGAAGTTAGGGTCAGAGCAGCTATGATACAGCTCCCCTCGAGCAGAGAAGCTCTAGGACCTTGCTCAACAGCCCAACAGTGGCAGCTTGGCAGTGCTGGGGCTTGAACCCTGACCTTTCAATCAGCAACCCAGAGCCTACAACATTGCGGGATAGCAGGTCTATAGCAAAGCTTCACAATAATATAGTGCATGTGCAGTGGTGCGTTTAACACCAGGATTAAACTGTAACCATTCGTATTTGTTCAATTCGCATGTACAAACCTAATATGTTTGCAAACTGTTCTGTCAGTAAAATGGGCTGGATGATGGAAGAATGGATCGATTTTAAGACATACAAAACACAAGCAGTTGAAAAGCTCAAGGAGAATTACGTGGCTACAAATGAAGGTGTTCACAAAGCTCATTTTGCCCCGTCGAATCTTTAACAAGGTGATATAAACTTTCCTGAAAAGGAATACATTGGATCTGAATATGTTGAGCAAAATCTGCTGAGTTGATGAGATGTTCCAGCTGAGAAATTGTGAGCTGATTGTTGAATATTGAAAGAAAGCTGAAGTGAACATCTGTATAACATATTCTACTTAAGTTGCACAATAAGTCTTCTTCGAAAACGAACCTTTTATCAACTGCCCTGATCACAGATGGTTCTGTCAACTCCACCCCCACACCTGAGAAAAGCGACAGCATGAATATAATGTTCATGGTTAACATCATATGACAAGAATTCAGTACATAGAGAGATGTATATATAGGTCAATATATTTCGATACTGGACCTTGCAAGTCTAGTACCAGCAGCTCTCTGTCTGTATACTCATAAGTCCAGTGTGAGAAAGACAGCACTGTCTCTTCGAGGCCACAAGAGGGCGTGATTTCTTCTCCTGTGGTACTGTTGTACTTCTTGAAGTCACCGTTCATGCTCCTCTCTATGGTTAGCCACTGGCCTTTAGCCTGCCAGTACACCAAGGACAAATCCACAAATCTAAGGAAGGTAACACGCACACACACACAGATTCACATACACAGACACAAAATACCACAAACTGTCATTATGTCAGTATTTCTATTATAAAGTCCCTTTAAACCCACACATACACACTTCTGCAGGGTTTTGTCTAACCTGAAAGACTGAGGAACAGAGCTAGGCTTGACTTGATTGAAGACCTGCATGAGTTTTTGGGCTGCTCTCTGCTGCTGGATTTCCTACAGGATTCAACAGTACAACCGAATAAGAGATGAGAGATAAAAGAGAAGAGAATATGAAATTAATATAAAATAAAATACAACAGAATACAGTGGAACAGAATATAATAGAATGGAATGAAAGTATGAAAGGGAATGCAACAAAAATCAATTTGAATGAATTATGATAGACTATACTTTGTAATAGAATAGGGGAGAATACATTATTAAATAAAAAGAATTGAAAACAGTATGAGAGAATAGAATGTATAATAGAATATTGTATGTCAGAATAGTACAAAATACAGAGTACAAGAGATAATTATGATACAAGAATACAGTGTAGGGGGGCACGGTGGCTTGGTGGTTAGCACGTTTGCCTCACACCTCCAGGGTTGGGGATTCGATTCCCGCCTCCGCCATGTGTGTGTGGAGTTTGCATGTTCTCCCCGTGCCTCGGGGGTTTCCTCTGGGTACTCCGGTTTCCACCCCCGGTCCAAAGACATGCATTGTAGGTTGATTGGTGTCTCTAAATTGTCCGTAGTGTGTGATTGCGTGAGTGAATGAGAGTGTGTGTGTGCCCTGCGATGGGTTGGCACGCCGTCCAAGGTGTATCCTGCCTTGATGCCCAGTGACGCCTGAGATAGGCACAGGCTCCCCATGACCAGAGAATAGATTGGATAAGCGGTAGACAATGAATGAATGAATGAATACAGTGTACAAGTATAAAAAGGAATGAAATGACAGAGATGAGAAAAAAACAACAGATGAGAAAAAAGAGAGAAGAGAGAAGAGGGTAGGATAGAATAGAATTGTTTAGGATATAATATGACTATAAATATGACATAAAGGTATACATTAAGACAAAACAAAGTATGGGCATAGAATCGATTGCACTGCCACCGAACAGAAGAGAGCAAGACATACTTTATGACTGTTAAAATGAATATATTAACAGTATGGAATCGAATGCCTTATAAGAAAATAATATAGTACGCATTATGACACAATAGAGCACATCATACTATAAGGAAGTGCATTTTGACTGAGGATAAAATTACAGAATGAAATAGTATACAAAACATTATGATGGAATGGATTAGGATAGAATAGAATAGAATAGAATAGAATAGAATAGAACACAAAACAACAAAAAAATGAATTGAGAACTCTACAAGAGGACAGGAGATATATTATGACAATAAAATAGAAAGCATATCATAGAATAGAATATTAGTACCTGTTCTATTCTGATGATAGAATAGAATACATTATAATAGAATAGAACTGCATAAATTATATATCAAAATAGATTAAAATTTATATAGAATAGATAATATAGAATACAATGTCAATATACAATACAATATGACAGAAATAGAATGGAACCAGAGAACAGGACAGAATAGAATAGAATAGAATAGAATAGAATAGAATAGAATAGAATAATTAATGCATAATAATTATGTATGATAATTATGACAATAAAATATAATCCATTACAAGAAAATACAAAGGAATTGACAGTATAGAATAGAGCAGAACAGAATAGAGACAGAATAGTAATAAAATAGAATATGACAACAGAATAGAAAGCATTATGACATTAGAAAATAGAATACCTTAGAATAGACAAAAATAGAATACACTAATTAATACATAATGATTATGTATGATAATTATGACAATATAATATAATCCATTATAAGAAAATAGAAAGGAATATGACAGTATAGAATAGAGCAGAACAGAACAGAATGACAAAATTTTTTAAAATACAATATCACAACAGAATAGAAGAGGATAACATGGAATAGAATAGAATAAAATAGAATATGACAACAGAATAGAACAGGATAGAATAGTATAACAGAATAGAACAGGGTAGAACAGGGTAATATAGAATAGAATAGAATAGAATAGAATAGAATAGAATAGAATAGAATAGAATAGAATAGAACAACAGAATAGAATATGACAACAGAATAGGACAGCGTAGTATAGAATAGAATAGAATAGAATACAATACAATACAATATCACAGCAGAATAGAAGAGGATAATATGGAATAGAATAGAATAAAACAGAATATGACAACAGAATAGAACAGGATAGAATAGTATAACAGAATAGAACAGGCTAATATAGAATAGAATAGAATATGACAACAGAATAGAACAGGCTAAAATAGAATAGAATAGAATAGAATAGAATAGAATAGAATAGAATAGAATAGAATAGAATAGAAATCATGATGGTACAGAATAGAATACCTTAAGGTGTATTATGACCGAATGGAATGGAATATGACAAAGTAGTATAAAACATTTCATGACAATAGAATATAATCTGGTTATACATAATAACAGGATAGAACAGAATTAGAGAATAGAATAAAAAAAAATAATAATAATAATGTTGAAATTACGCATATTATTCAGAAACAACTTTCTTTGAAGAGTTTTGGCTTAAAAGGAAGCATTATTCCCATGAAAATCTATGATTTCCTGAATTCAGATATTTCTTTAAAGCCGCTTTGTGACAATATCCGCTGTTAAAAGTTAAAAGTTAAAATCTAAATAAAACTGAAAGAAACAGAATTTTTTTTTTCGAAGAGCTGTACAGATGATGCCATGATGAATAAATAATATGGATAATATAAATAGATGTTCTTTTTACCCTTAAGCAGAGATGAAAGGTGGTGCTGTTGGGGAACCGTGTCTGCCACGTATGCACCACCTCCTCGTGGAAAGACTTGACCACATACACACAGCCGGGTTTGAGCACGTCTTCCTCGGCCCAGGTGCACAGCACCCACTGAGCGCTGCGCAGCCCACCGTCCAGCACTCCCTGCTCCGACACGGGCTGCAGCACGGCCGCATGACCTCTCTGACACCACGAGGAGGTGCTGGACAGCATGGAGTCTGGATCTGACTCCTCCAGAGTGTAGACGTACACCTCCTCTCCTCCTACACGGCCAGGGTGAAGATGCAGATTCAACATTCAAATCAAATCAAAGTATAAGATCATTAATTAATATCCTGTTCAGGTAAGAATCTAGTCATGGGGGTCACAGTCCAGTGACTTCTGTGCCGGTCCCAAGCCCGGATAAATAGAGAGGGTTGCGTCAGGAAGGGCATCCGGCGTAAAACATTGCCAAATTTAACCATGCGAATTGTCAGTACTCTGAATTTCATACTGGATCAGTCGAGGCCTGGGTTAACAGCGACCGCCATTGGCACCGTTGACCTACAGGGCGCCGGTGGAAATTGGGCTACTGTTAGTCGAAGAAGTAGAGGAGGGAGGAGAGTGCACAGACAGAGAGAGAAGAGGAAAGGTAAGAGTGTAGGACTGAGAATAGGAACTCTGAATGTTGGTACTATGACAGGGAAAGGTAGAGAGCTGGCTGATATGATGGAGAGAAGGAAGGTGGATATACTGTGTGTACAGGAGACCAGGTGGAAGGGTAGCAAGGCTCGTAGTATAGGAGCAGGATTCAAGCTGTTTTATTATGGTGTGGATAGTAAGAGAAATGGGGTAGGTGTGGTCCTGAAGGAGGAGTTTGTGAGGAATGTTCTGGAGGTGAAGAGAGTGTCAGACAGGGTGATGAGTCTTTAGTTAGAGATTGAAGGGGTGATGTTGAATGTTGTTAGTGGTTATGCCCCACAGGTAGGTTGTGAGTTAGAGGAGAAAGAGAGATTCTGAAGTGAATTACATAAGGTGATAGAGTATTCCCATGGGTGAGAGAGTGGTGATAGGAGCGGATTTTAATGGGCATGTTGGTGAGGGGAACACAGGTGATGAGGAGGTGATTGACAAGTTTGGAGTTAAGGAAAGGAACCTAGAAGGACAGATGGTAGTGTTCTTTGCTAAGAGGATGGACATGGCTGTGGTTAACACTTATTTTCAGAAGAGGGAGGAGCATAGAGTGACTTACAAGAGTGGAGGTAGGAGAACACAGGTAGACTACATCCTATGTAGAAGAGGCAATCTGAAAGAGATTAGTGACTGTAAAGTGGTAGTGGGAGAGAGTGTAGCCAGACAGCATAGAATGGTGGTGTGTAGGATGACTTTGATGGTCTGTAAGAAGAAGAGGTCAAAGATAGAGAGAGAAGAAAACCAAGTGGTGAAAGCTGAAAAAGGAGGAATGTTGTGAGGAATTTAGACAGAAGTTGAGGCAGGCTCTGGGTGGTCAGGTAGTGCTGCCAGATGACTGGGAAACTACAGCAGAAGTGATCAGGGAGACAGGGAGAATAAGCAGACTTGGTGGTGGAATGAGGAAGTTCAGGATAGTATCCAGAGGAAGAGGTTAGCCAAGAAGAAGTGGGACATGGACAGGACTGAAGAGAATAGACAGGAATACAAGGAGTCACAGCGCAGAGTGAAGAGGGAGGTGTCTAAGGCCAAGCAGAAGGCATATGACGAGTTGTACACTAGGTTAGACACTAGAAAAGGAGAGAAGGACTTGTACAGGTTAGCTAGGCAGAGGGATAGAGATGGGAAGGATGTGCAGCAAGTTAGAGTTATTAAGGATAGAGATGGAAGGGTGCTCACAAGTGAGGAGAGTGTACAGAGGAGATGGAAGGAGTACTTTGAGGAGCTGATGAATGAGGAAAATGAGATGGAAAAAAGAGTAGAAGGGGTGAACTCTGTGGAACAGAAAGTAGATAAGATTAGAAAGGATGAAGTCAGGAAGGCTTTGAAGAGGATGAAAAGTGGAAAGGCAGTTGGTCCTGACGACATCCCGGCGGAGGTCTGGAAGTGTCTAGGAGAGGCAGCAGTGGAATTTTTAACTAGTTTGTTCAACAGGGTTTTAGAGAGTGAGAGGATGCCTGAGGAATGGAGAAGAAGTGTGTTAGAGCAGATCTTTAAGAAGAAGGGTGACGTGCAGAGTTGCAGCAACTACAGGGTTATAAAGTTGATGAGCCATACAATGAAGCTATGGGAAAGAGTAGTGGAAGCTAGGTTAAGGAAGGTAGTGGAAATTTGTGAGCAGCAGTATGGCTTCATGCCCAGAAAGAGCACAACAGATGCAATTTTTGCTCTGAGAATTTTGATAGAGAAGTATAGGGATGGTCAGAGGGAGTTGGACTGTGTGTTTGTAGACTTGGAGAAAGCGTATGACAGGATGCCAAGAGAAGAGCTGTGGTACTGTATGAGGAAGTCAGGAGTAGCAGAGAAGTATGTCAGAGTGGTGCAGGACATGTATGAGAGGAGCAGGACAGTGGTGAGGTGTGCTGTAGGTCAGACAGAGGAGTTCAAAGTGGAGGTGGGACTGCATCAGGGATCGGCTCTGAGCCCCTTGCTGTTTGCTATAGTGATGGACCAGTTGTCAGAGGAGGTCAGACAGGAGTCTCCTTGGACAATGATGTTTGCAGATGACATTGTGATCTGTAGTGAGAGCAGGGAGCAGGTGGAGGAAAACCTGGAGAGGTGGAGGTTTGGGCTGGAGAGAAGAGGAATGAAAGTCAGTTGTAGTAAGACAGTACATGTGTGTGAATGAAAGGGAGGGAAGTGGAACAGTAAGGTTACAGGGTGAAGAGGTGAAGAAGGTACAGGAGTTTAAGTACTTGGGGTCAACAGTCCAGAGTAATGGAGAGTGTGGGAAAGAGGTAAAGAAGCGAGTGCAGGCAGGTTGGAATGGGTGGAGAAAGGTGTCGGGAGTTCTGTGTGATAGGAAAATATCAGCGAGAAT
Organism: Hemibagrus guttatus; assembly: GCA_033459395.1. Lineage (NCBI taxonomy): Eukaryota > Metazoa > Chordata > Actinopteri > Siluriformes > Bagridae > Hemibagrus > Hemibagrus guttatus. Next base: position 3,853,541 of record JAUCMX010000021.1, read on the forward strand.
CAAGGGGAAGGTGTACAGGACAGTGGTGAGACCGGCCATGCTGTATGGTTTAGAGACAGTGTCACTGAGGAAGAGACAGGAGTCAGAGCTAGAGGTAGCAGAGCTGAAGATGTTGAGGTTCTCTTTGGGAGTGACAAGATTGGACAGGATTAGGAACGAGTACATCAGAGGGACAGCTCATGTTGGACGTTTGGGGGACAAAGTTAGGGAGGCCAGATTAAGATGGTTTGGACATGTTCAGAGGAGGGAGAGTGAGTATATTGGTAGGAGAATGTTGGACATGGAGCTGCCAGGCAGGAGGCAAAGAGGAAGGCCAAAGAGGAGGTATATGGATGGAATTAATGAGGATATGAAGCTAGTGGGTGCAAGTGTTGAGGATGCAGAAGATAGGGATAGGTGGAGAGAGATGATTCGCTGTGGTGACCCCTGAAGGGAAAAGCCGAAAGAAGAAGAAGAAGATCCTGTTCAGGTAAGAAGCAGCTTCACTTATATTTAGTCTTTATTAAAGAATAAAAAAAATCCAACCAGTCAAATTTGAGAATACAACAGCAATGTGGTGAAATATACAGTACATGCATATAGTTTCTCAGATAAACAGTATCGTGTAACTCACCCAGCATGGACACCGGTGTGAAAGGGATCGTGTGAGCTAATCTCATCAGGTTGTTCCTCTCCATAGCTGCACAATCAAATCAAACAAAAGATAGTCTAGATGACATACGAAGACCAGGAGAATCAAAGAGGGCCTCTCATGACTGACAGCCAAGCGTGAAAACATAAATAGAGTGTAAACCGAGCCGAACTTGCCTGAGTAATGTGGGTCCAAATCTTCAGTTGATTTAAACACTGAAGCTCGAGCTGAAAAGGCAACAGGACAAAACGGAGACAAAGATGACGTGACGTCCAATTTCTATCATTTTAATAATGATTCAAAACTAAAGAACTCACGTTCGACTGCTACCCAGCTCTGCACCCTACGCAACGCATAAACAGTTCAGGACATATTTTAAAGTCAAATTGAAGATGAGATGTGTAAAATATCCAAAAAACACAGCATGTAAGAAACATTGTGTATGTACACTTTTCATAATATGACTTACGAGGAACGACGGCTAACTGAGCGCGTCCAGCTGTTCCAAACTGATTGGCTGGGGCTTCTTGTATTCTAGTGGAGATAAATTCAGTTATTAAACATCCACCAATCAGGATTCTCTACAATCAACATCTAAAATCCCTGCCCTGATATATTGTAAAAATTTGGGCCTCCTGGTGGTCCAGAGGCAGGATCCCTACGCTCTTATTGCCGCGGGCCGGGTTCGATTCCCGGGCAGGGCGCCCACCCAGCCAATGAAGAGTTAGCTCTCAGTGCCGGTCCCAAGCCCGGATAAAATGTGAGGGTTGCGACAGGAAGGGCATCCGGCATAAAACCTTTGCCAAATCGAGCGGACCAGAAATGATCCGCTAAAAAGAAGCGGACCCTGCCATTGCGTGGGACAAACACTAAGATAAAAAAAATTATTGTAAATATCTCACCTGACTCAAACTGAGCGATTTCTGTAAGAAATCCACATGATCGAAGGCTAGGAATAAAAAACAATGACAATAAAATGGCCGCAGAATTTAAGGTAACTGCATTAGTTCTGGCAATTCCATCAAATCACATATTTGTCATAAATAAATTATGCACACACTGAGCTGAGACAGACTGACAGATGATCGGAATTTGTGTCCAGCCATTCTCTTCCCTTTCCGTCTGCTCCTCCGGGTCAAATCCCTTTCCAGTCTTCTGACCTGCAAAGCCAATGTTACAATACAGCTTATGATGCAGTGTGGAAATAAAGGCAAAAATATGTAACAAAAAATGGCTTTTCTTACATCAGTTGCTTCTCCTTCTTTGATTTTGACACACTTTCGGCCAAATGATCGCTTTCTTTCTAAGATTCTGTAGGGATCTGTCAGTGGCAAGACAAAGAAATATAAATAAGCATAAACAGGTTCAATATTAGGTTAAGTTTCAGTAATTGAGATAACACTCTTTACTTGACTTGAACCATTGAGGTTCTTTGAGTATTGTGTTGGACTTGGGATTTTAGAATATTGATTGTAGAACTACTGTAACTCAACTATTAACCTTCATCACATGGATTCTCACATGTAAGGAATAATCAGGGTGGTGTGATGTGATGGTTTATTACTCCTATACCTCAAGGTGAATGACATGATTTGTAATAGATCTGATGTCAAATAAAGACACAATACCTCTGTTCTTCTGGCCTGGATGCAGTGGTAGGGGTTCTCCTGAAACACTATGCCTTTTTGTGGGTATGGCTAATGTCTCCACGCTAGCAGAGAGTGAGCGGCTATGTCCCAGCTCTCTCTCTGTGGCGAAAGGCAACTTCCTGCCGAAGTGGCCTTGTTTGGGCATGGCTAATTCACTATCGCCACAGAATGCTGGATTTACAATGCCCAGCACGCTGTTTCGCGTGGCTCTAGTCTCAATAAACACATCATCGTCCTCCTCCATAGACTCCTCTTGGCTGGGTGGAATTTGTGGCTCATGATCCCACACTGTGGTGAGAGAGCTGGTGCATGATTGTCCAGGTGACCCGTGCTGGTCCCACAACAAATTGGACAGAGATCCATGAGAGAGGCGGAATCCTATGGACGAATCTCCACCAAGTCTTCGTCTTGGACCGCTGTGCTCTGCCTCCAAATCACCCAGCACCCACTTGAGCTTGCTGTCAAAGAAGCTGTTTGTATGTCCTGATGCAAGCTCTGATGTGTTGCACGACTTGCCATGGGCTGAGCCGCGCAGTAGGGACGGTGGATTGCTCCAATAAGCCTTCGGAGAGAGAGGGGCATAGCTCGGGCTCAAGTTCACACCGATGGAAGATCGCTGTGAATAAGACGTAACTGTGATTCGGGGGCTGGTACAAAGGTGGACAGCTTCCTGCTGCCTGTTTTCAGATGCAGAAAGAAGGTTAAGGGTGTCAACAGCAAGAGCAGACAGGTCCTGCAGCCGGCCAAGGTGAGCGTCCAGCGTCTGAAGGTTCTCCTGGATGAACTGGACCTTCTCAGATACCTCGGCTAATGTACCCATCATCTCCTCTGCCCTGATGGACACACACACAGAGTGCAGCAGTGGTTACTGTTTTTTTAGTGTACTTGTTTTAATGTTATTACGTCTTTCATGGTCCTAAGTAGCAATGGCACTGATACCATCTTGTTTTTTAGACAATGTATTATTACATGTTTTTGGTCATACATACCAATGTATGTCATACATACCAATACCAGCTCAGTTTATGTTAGTTGCCATGTGCTGCTGGAGTTTTATTTAAGATGACTTGAGCATGACTATTTGCTAGCATGGCCATTAAAAATAAGCACAAGGTCCTTTGAATTTCACCTCGATTGATCAACAGTTTCTGGATAGTTATGTGCCATATCAAAATAAGCATACACATTATGGATATAACTGCTTTAAGGTACAAATACTAGCAGCTAGTTGACTTGTTTTTTGTTTAATACAACCCAAATTAGACACTTGTATGTAGTTTATTAATTATTAATTGAGTATGAAAATTATGCACTTGTCATAATGTGGAATAAATGCTTTGTTAGCACCTAGTTATGTAAATTATTGAGCATAAATTAAATTAAAGCATAAATCAAAATGTATTTACATAGTATCGTCTATGTGGTTAACACAAACAGGAACTTTTCACGTCTAAGTAGCTCACCACATGATCATTGACCTCTAGCTCTCTGCTCAGAGGTCACACTCTATAGGTCACCCATCACTTTGACACGTAAATGTTTTAAGTAAAAATATGTATATATGTTGAAGGTAAATAAGTGAATTTTGTCAAGTCCGTGTTCAGGGGGGAAAACACACTTGTCTGCAGCATGGCGGATCCGGTTGATCTGGCTGCAGTGCTGGCTTTCGTGTTTGTCCCGAAAATAGCCAGCCACACATCTTTCCTCAAATTCCAGCAGCTTCTTCAGATCATTAGGAGCCAAGAACAGCTCTGAGAAAGAAAGAGAGAGATAGAGAGAGAGAGAGAGAGAGAGAGAGAGAGAGAGAGAGAGAGAGAGAGAGAGAGAGAGAGAGAGACTCAGTACATATAAGCATGGCTCATGTAAAAAGTTCATGATATAGACTTTCTCATCTTAAAGATTTTTAGCACTGATATTTGTCTCATTATGACCTTCTACAGACATTATTACTAAAGCACTTGCTGGACCTCTCAATAACCACAAGGACACCTTATGGCACTTAAAATAAAGGCTACAGTTTTTGTACAAAATATGTTTTCCTCATGGGGACAAACCTAGAAGGTCAAAAACAGTCAAATATTCCTAGAATTGAAAATACATTTGCAAGATGCACCACAAACACACACACTCACTAAGGCCAGTGTCTCGGTCATGTGTAGATGTCCGTCTATGTTTCTGCCAGACTGCATTCACGCACAAGGCCATGTGACTCAGGAAGATCAAAGGCGGAGGCAGGAACGGCTTTTTGTGATAGGTCATGATGTAACGATAGCGGTTGTACCTCCACAGTTGGTTGGATATGGTCTTCATGTCAATGTAAACATTACTATGGGGAGGAAAAACATACAGAAAAGATATGACTGAGCTGTTTGTAGTGTCTTTTTCAGCATTTACAATTTCAGTTTAAATCTGACAAACTCAAAATCTTTCGATCTGGGTTCTCATTGTTGGCACTTTTGAGAAAAACAAAAGAAAAATACTTATTTCTCAGTAAACTGTGGCCCTTTGATATGCATTGTGTTTTATTTTTAGTGCCTAGTGAAAGCATTAAACATCCTTTAAAAGTTATCAGATTTGTCTGATTCATACAGATCGGTTTGGAAGAAATTTTGTGTATTGAACACCAGAAAATTGATTATTTGGCAGCAGATTTTTATTTTAAAAAAATGAAATAAATAAACTGGAGAATGTTGCTTGCTATAACTAGTCTGTTGTGGTAAATGAATACCATATGTTGCAGACTGAAGCAGGTTCTCTTGTAATATTAATACGTTATATGTATTTATTCTATCTATTATCTGTACAAGATTTCTAACAAGAATCCCAGCTTACATATATGCTTAAAAACCTTTCACTATTTCACAGGTGTTAGTTGAGGTATGGGCTGTGTTTGGTTCGTGCCAAACATAGAAATTTGAAACTTATCTCAAACAATCATCTCAATCCCAACAAAACATCTTCACTTTCTCACTCTTATGCTTTCATATAGTTCTTCTTTAGCAATGGTAAGTTTCTAGCCCTCCTCTCTTACAGTCCTCAATTATTCTCTGGTGCTCCTTCCCTCCACTCTCAGTTGCTGTATTCTGTAACTTCTTCAGAGTGGCCGGTGGCCTCGTTATGGCTTCCCTCACCAGTCACGGCTTTGTTTCTGATGGACAGCCTTGTCTAGGTAGTGCTTTGGTGGTGCGATACAGCTTCCTCTTCCTCACTATTGCTCCAACAGTACTTACTGGGAATTCCAAACTCTGAGATATAATTTTTTATATCCTAATCCTTATTGATAAAAAGGTAATAGATAATTCTATTACCTTAGCTTGGAATGCCCCTCAGTTTCTATTGTAATCATTGACACTTGTGTCCTTGTTAAGATAATAACAAAAAAAATCTGTTTCTTCAGATTTTCTTTGAAATACTTACTTACCAAAAAATTTATTAAAGAGAACATGAGTTTGGACTAAAAAAACTAACAGGAATAAGTGCATAATGTACAGATGCCTACTTGTAGAAGGCGATAAGGAGGTTGACCATGATGATGTACTGCATGAAGAGGTAGACAGCTTGCAGCAGTGGGTTGAGGAATGAACCGGGAGGACAGTCGGGATCTTCTTCACAGGCTGTAAAAAAAAAAAAAAAAAAAGAATAAAAAATTCTTATGTCCATAATTAATTAGCATACATTATTTCTACTACACAATAGAATAAATACAAAAATCCCTAAATAATGTCTATACTAAAAAAAAAAAAAAATATTAATGAATAAGTTAATAAATGTTGCACAGCAAGCTTGAGCTATTGATATGGCTTTGGAGAGGTGTAGACTTCAACCAGCTGAGTTTCTCAGTTTGTCTGTCTGTCTGTCTGCATATCCTTCTTTCTTTCTCTCTCTCTCAGGAAGTAGGTCTTTATTTCTGTTACCCACGATTAATCTCTCCGGCATAGACCTCCCCGAACATCATGAAGTAGGGCTGGAAGAGCACTTGCTTCAACAGGTTCCAGGACGGTTCCTCATGGGGATTTAGGATGGCCCACCGAGGTGTCCCAAAACTCACCAGCACGATGCCCATGATGACCACAATGTAGAGCATGTTCTTCATCTGTAACATGACCACACACACAAACACAGATGTGTGTCAAACCCAAAAAAAAAAGAAGAAGAAGAATCTGTTCCTAAAAGTAAGGATGCATCAAATCCATTTTTCAGGCCAGTAACTGATAAGAATTATTATTAAGCAATTTTCTTGAACGCTGATTAAGTGTAAATATTAGGCATGAACAGCAGGACGTGATACGCTAGGAATATTCATTCTTTATAATGATAGCTATTTGATTTTACATTAGCTGTATTCACTACATTGTTACATACAGTTACCTTGGACTGATATTGGTACTGATGCATCTCACCTGGAGTGAACAGTATCAATAAAACAAAAATGAAATACCATATTAGAGATCATGGTGAGGTAGGGTCCAGCTTGCTGGTTAATAGCCAACAGGTCTAGCAGACGCACAAACCATAAAATGATGTCCAGGCAGTAAATGATGCGCCCTGTGATGTGAGTTAGACCTGTGTACCAGCGTAGTGCCATGCCCACGAAGAAAAGTATGATGGCGACAAAGTCGTTCATGTTCCAGTATTCGCTGAACCACATTTTCAGCTTTTTGCTGAATCGTCTAGGCTCAGACGCCAACACCTGGTTAAGAATGAGTGCACATTTTCAGATGGTAGAAAACATTTAGCAGATTTAATTAGCATGTACATGTGTGAGCAAAAGCAGCAAGTGAGCTGAAAAAAAATAAATTAATTAAATATATATATATATATATATATATATATATATATATATATATATATATATATATATATATATATATATATATATATATATATATTCATATTTAGCGCTTTTCTTTTTAGTCACTGGTGTCTTGACTGACATTATGGAATGAAAAATGTCATCAAACATTGACATGTGGCTTGAAATGTAGCTAAACAGTTCCAGCCTACGAGATCAATGTTTCATTTTCTTGTTACTTCTTGCTGCTTTTCTCACAATAAAATCTGACCAATGCATATTTAAGTTTAAACAGCCTCAGTGTTTTGTCACGTTTGGAGCGCACTGTAAACAACTGCACTAGGTGAATGATTAGCAGCGCAGATGCTAATTTACACCTCCAAGACGTCCTGATAGACGTAAGAACAATCTGGTCCCTTCTAGAAAGTTGGTATAGAGATAAAACAAGACCTTTGATTCCAGTAAAACTGATAAAGTGGACGTTTAGTTTATTTTTTAACAGCTTGGGACACTGGAAGCTGTGGAAGCTGGAATAGTAAAATACATTTAACTCTCACTTGGCCCTTGAACATAGAAGACTTCAAGTTGTAAACTGAGTGAACAGAAGTAAAACAAATTATCAAAACCATTCACCTGTCAGTGAATACGTCTGAGATTTTTCACACCATAGCATAACAAATAAATCTATAAAAGATGTAAAGTTAAAACCTTGTACCTGGCCTGACATTTTGAGGATTAAAATGTCAATTATTAGTCAGATTGTCAGATAAGACATCTTATAATATTAAGTTTCTTTACTTCTTTACATTCCAGAACTAATAAAGTTTTTCCACATGCTCAAGTTTTCCCATTGTGACCTTATGGCCTTGTTTCTCTTGTAACCTCAGAGCAAATGAGTTGCATGCTGTTTGCTCTTCTAAGCCCCAGTGGTGTTGATAGGCATAAATATCATTTACCAAAGCATTTACAAACCTAATTGCAGTACGATAAGAAGCGTGATGAAGGAACGCGTCTCACAAGCTGTGGAAGAACTACAGAAAGGATCACCAGCAATGTTGAGATGGCTAAATCAGCCTACCTGCTCTTGCAGAACATGCATGTGAATGGGACAGTATAATAATCCCAGCTAAATTCAGAGCATTCTTCAGACTCACCTCACTGATCTTGTCTACAGCTGTAGATGAGATGTAGGCAAAAACCAGCCATTCGGGGATGCTGGGTCTTGGCTCCATCCGCACCAACACCGTGTAGGAGAAAAGTGCGAGGAACGTCAGGTAGGACATCTAGAAACACACAGCATATACTGCATCTCAGAGATATAGACAGAGAAGGTAGGGAAGGAGGAAAAGGCAAGGTACATGGATCACAGTGTGGGTCAGAAAAAGAAAGAAAAGTAAGAAGACATTATATTTGGTAGATGAATGGGATAAAGAGAGGGCTACAGAGGAAGGAGACTTACAGTGTGGACCCAGAATTTGACCACAGGCGCGTTGTAAAAGTCATAGACCTTCCTAGACCATGGTAGCCACCAAGCAATGAGACTTGGCTTGTGTTTCCCACGACTCCTCCCTCTCTCCGCATCACTCTCATTCTTCAGAAAAGAGCAAACACACTTACATATGCTGAGATGCTTTTCTGCTCACTACAGTTGTAAGGAGTGATTATATGAGTCTATATCCTGCCTGGCAGCTTGAACCACTCTAATCAACATGGCATTTCCACCCACAGTACTGTCACTGACTCGGTGTTTTTTGTTTTCTGCACCATTCTGTGTAAACTCTAGAGACTATTGTGTGAAGATCCCACAAAATCAGCAGTTTCTGAAATACTCAAACCAGACCCTCTGGCACCAACAACCATGCAATCAGACTTTTTCCCCATTCTGATGTTTGATGTAGACATTAACGGAAACCCTTGACCTGCATCTGCATGATTGTTTGCACTGCACTGTTGCTGCCCCATGATTGGCTGATCAGCAACTCAATTTTATCTGAACATACTGTAACCTCTGTGTGATATTGTGGTATATTGCACAGCCAAATATCAGCATGACTTTATAAAATAAATTAGCTGAACATATACAGAGGTATCTCAAGGCAGTACTGGGAAACAGATGAACGACAATGATGGAATGTTTCTCTCACTGCTTGCATCACGTTTTCAGTTCGTGGACCTCCTAAGTTCCCAGTGTCCCTCCCAAACTGAAGGGCTTCTTGAGTCTGAGGCACGTGGGACATCTCTGCCTCGCTCTTAAACTCCAGCAGTTGGATGCCCACAGGAAGCAGAATACTCACAATGATCTGTGTTAAAAGAAACAAAATAATGGTGACTAGTTAATGGTGCAAACAAAATATTTGATATTGAAATTTACCGAACACTAAAATAGATAAATGATGTATCAAAAGCAATATCCTTAATTTTAATAGAGCACAATCACAAAACACAATGATTTTTTGATGATCTTTTGTATCTTTACTGTGCTTTACCTTTGTGTACCTTTAAAACATTACTTTTAAAGCCAACTAAAGGTCCGTAAAGTCCTATTATTAACTGTAAATCATTTTTAAAGGTACAATGGCTACACACTCCCAGGTAAAAGACATACACGAAACCTACAAATGATGAAGCCTTAAAAGTACTGCGCCAATGACAAGGATTTACCATTTACCATTTAGCATCCTTCATATCTAACAATGTATAGCAAATGTCTCTAAAATGTTCACCTCGTTCTTTACAGTATTTATATAAAAATGTAATATTCTGAATCCAAAGGCCAACAAGAGACTTTGAATTTGTACGTTAGTTTGTACATAGCTTTTTGACTATAAGAACACATTCAAACACCAACACAACAGTCAACACCTTTAACCAGGAGTTCTTCCTCATGTTCAAGCGACCCATCCACAGGTCAGTGAGGAGCATCTGGGTGCATGAGTGGGTCACGAAGGGCCTGTGACCTGAGGCAACAGCCATCTGCAGACAGGTGAAATTGCTCCAATCTGTCATCTCCCAGGTCAGCAGCTTCATGGCCATGCGTTCATTCTCCTTGAAGGCCTTGTCCAGTAGATCCACAGCAAGCTGGCCAAACTCTCTTGAAGAAAAATCACATGCAGAAGTCACACTATGAAGAACAATCTTCCGATTTTAATCACTTCTCATGTCTTAGCCACATTCTTCAAAGTTACATCTGTGGCAGTCTTGGCGATATTTGCTTTGCACATGGTTAATTTATCAATTTGAAGAAACTGGTATATTTACTGTACACTAGTATACAGTCTGATAAATCAAACAGAGACTAACAGAGAGTACTTCTTGAGCTCATCAGTGATGCTGTCATCCATGTTGCTTTCCTTGGCTTCGCTGGCCATGGCCTGGTAAAGCCTGCATGCCACCACAGCTCTGGCCATGGCCTGCACACCATGCTGCCACAGGAAGAGTGCCAACTGCTGCCGCCGCTTCAATACTGCCCACACAAACAAGTCATTGAAACTGTAGACAAACAGGGATGAGTCACTGAGCTCTGCCTCTACTGTCTCCACTTTATTAGGCACGGATTCTGATTCCATCTAGAGCATAAAAAAAAAAAAACATACATATGAAGACGTTTTACTTATGTAGCACCTCTGCCTGCACTGGTCTCTCACTTCCTTACCATGCTCATGACCTCTGAGTCTCAGCTCAATGATGTTTGAGCATCTATCATCTCTACCATTTTCCCAGCACCCCCAACCTGACATTGTACCTGCTGTACAAGCTACTCTGAAGCTCCAGGACCCTGAACCAAGAACTTATTCCCATGCATTTGGCCATATAGAATAATATGTATTTGGACATCTGACCTTCATGCCCATATTTAGGCCTTCCCTAGACCTTTCTCTAAAGTCTTTGTATAATAAAGCTTTAAGATTTTCTCTCTTTTTTTAATTAAGAGGCTCTAAAACTGTTAAAGCATGACAATGCCCCTGTGCACAAAGCAAGCTCCATAAAGACCTGGTTTGCCAAGGTTGGTGTGGAAGATCTCGAGTGCCTTCCACATAACCCTGACCTCATCCCCATTGATCACTTATGGAATGCACTGGAATGTCGATTGCACCACAGACCTGTATGCCTAACCACACAAATGCTCTTGTGGACACATAGTATATGTTGGTACCTACAAATGATCTGTCACTTGGAAGTTCTTATCATGTTGCCTCTGTAGTTGAAGCCTAACCTCCCATTAGCTATACTATACTAGCCTCAGCTATCAATGACATAAACCAGTGTCATGTGCTTCATTTGATTAATATGCCTGTGATTTACAGTAACTAGCTTTTTTTTTTCTTTGTATTTGACTGACCTTGCGTCTGTAAGGATTTGCAGTTCTGTAGAATTGAGACTGTTGTTGATTTGTTTCAGATGTCTCTGCGCCAGTTCTTCTGGATAATGAACGATCCTCACTGCCTTCCTAGCCAACATGGCAACAGCTCAATAAAACAGTTCTATTAAATCTGTCATATAAATTATAACATGGACGATAATATAACTCTCATATTTATAATATGTAAAAAATCTGGATATGTGGAAATGTGGAGCTATACTTTGTTATAAATATTTCGTTTGATTTGTAAAATATTACTAATTTATTTAAATGCATCTGAGAAGAAATCTGTAGTGATCAAGGCTGTCAAACTCTTATAGGGTCACAGCGTTGTAGAGTTTAGTGAACTCATGTGCATAACTCTTGGTTAAATCCTAAATATTGCTAAAGCCTAAGCCAGAAGTGATGTTTAAACACCTGGATACCTTCTTATATGCATGCACACACACAGCAAGACCTTTGGACACTAAGTCACGTGGCGACCATAATATTAAAAGCCACAAGTAATGGGAGACATTCTCTGTTCCTCTTCTTGCCTTGTACACAAGTTCGAAGCAATCTGCGAAACAACTTGAGACTGTAGCTGGTCAACAGAGGAACCTGTCCTTCACAGCCGGAGAACTTCATATTAACTTACACTAACAAGATACACTAATCTTGTTTCAGTTTTTCTCTTTATAATTTAGTTTTGTCCAATTCCCCCTACTAGCTAACTATCATAATATACCATCATGCTTCTTCTGAGACACATGGATAACCTTTTTGACCTGCTACATCATGGGCTGGTGTAAAACACTTGGAGGAAACTGCTATCCACCCCCTTTTGCATGCACTGGGCTCAGAGATGCCTATGATTTGCTGGTGTGGCTGTGATTGATAGGGGAGAAAGAGTATGCAACGCCTCCCACCCTGACAGCATGATCAGTTTTGCTCTTCATGGCCCCGGATCACTGTGGCATCATCAGGATTCAAACGGGACATCTCTGGAAGTTAGGATGAATGCTTTTCTGTTGCAACACTCAGAGCCCTAGCAAACTCACCTACTGAGTCTAAATACTTGTATGGAATCATAGGTGAGCCAAGCTTTACAGCCTAAACATGCAGGAATAATCGCAACTGAGACCTAGACCAAATAGATGAGCATTAGATGCTGAAATGGAAGCTACACAGAGAAGCCAGTCAAGGCTCCTCTAGGGTTAGCACTAAGGTTGTCCAGGTGTTGAAACACCACTTGGTTAAAAGGGGTGAAATAGAATGCAAGGTTACCAATGTAACACCGTACTTTGAAAACAAGAACTTATTAAAACTCCCAAGAAGTCTCCAAAGGGACTGTCTGCCATTACATATGTTTTTCATAATATGGTCACTAATGTGTAAAAGTTTTTACTAAGCGTGTGTAGCCTAACTCTTTATGGAGGTTGAGTAGGATGAGTGATGTGGTGTTTATGGACAGACCTTCCTTTTACTATGAATACGGTTATATACAGCTTTGAAGCTCTTGCTCCTGTATGTGCTCCGGTAAGCTCCTCCTATCAAATATTCGATCACCATGCCGATATCGATCAGAGAGATCTTGTATCTCCTAGGAAGTCGACACTGGAGATGACACAAAGGCAAAGTAATATTTAATGGTGATCTCTAAAACAAAATAATAACTGCCTTTCAACCCAGTTCCTCCTACCTGTTTGGCATCCTCTATGATATGGCGTAAGAAGTGATCTGAGGAGCCTTGATGCCGCTGTGGAGGGAAGAAATATTTTGTATAGTGTAGTTCTAAATGTACAATGTTCTGTGTCTGTGTAACGTCAAGCAATCTGTTATAAAATAGTGAACAAAAAAAATCTGTATTTCCTATAGAAACATAATCAAATCAATTATTCCTTCACGTGCATACATTACAGCTAAAAACATTTTAAACAGCCTAACATGCAAGACAATACCATGTTATAGAGCTCCTCCAGACGAGAAACCGTCAGGAAGTGCTTCATGGTCACGCCGTTCTCAATGAGCAGCTTCACAAAACTGACCCGGTCCATCAGCAAAGCGTTCAGCATGGTGTGCTCCAGGGCCCCCATCTTAAACACACCGTCACAGCACTGCACTAGCACATCCCTGATCATATCATGCTATTATTACATTACATCCCGTATATAATACTGCACCTTCCAGTGGTGTCCATACACCAGGACATGTTGCTGAGCGATGTCAGCTCTGTCCCAGGCCAGTGTCACGCTTAATTTCTCTGCTGGTGTGCCTGATAACAAAATGCATCATGGGATAACAGAATAAGAAACAGTTCGATCAGACACACATGTACAAAAGCATTGTTCTTTTGAGAACTTCCTGTTCCTGTAGGTTCCTGTACCTCTTAGTGAAGCTGTCAAAATAGCCACATCTGCCTCCAAATGGTCCTCTGATTCAGAGTCATAAATCGTGATCTAAATAAAAAAAAAGAAAGAAAAAACAGTCTATTATTTTAAACATAGACCAGATCTTTCCTAAAGACTGTATTGTGTATAAGTCATGTATCTTTTTCTTTCTAGTTTTTGAAATAGAATTAAAATATTTTATTATATTTTCATGGCACATAAGTCTCATTTCCATATAACTCTGAAAAAATTCAAAATGAGTGAACACAGCTTTAAATTTTCTCTATAACAATCCTTTGTCTAGATGGAAGAATGCATACATCACAAAACACACACAGACATACACACACAGATACTGTATATGACTGTATATATCCACACCACAGATACCAGAGAACTGTGCTCAGAGCTGACACAGATAAACATCAACCATTCCCAGTACTAGTTACTATTTACCAACACACACACACACACACACACACACACACACACACACACACACACACAGAGGTAGAAAGTGACGGAAACATGAGAAAAGTCAAAAGCAATGATAAAGAAAGAAAAGCAGTGAAACTGCAAAGTGTGTGAGAAGTCGATAAAACATGAGAAGTATTTAAATTTCTGCCAGCAAACAGGAACAGAACAGGAAGCCTCAGTACATCTGGGGTCCTTTGTTATATATTACAGTTTTTTTAATGAAATCCTAAAGTATCCGACTTACATTAACAGAACTGTCACATTAGAGTTTGAGGTTTTCTAAACACTGTAATATTTAACCTTGTAAGGACAATGCTGTAGGTGCACTAAGCGACCACATACTCTCATAGTCCAGCACCTTAACCACTATGCTACCACATACTCTCATAGTCCAGCACCTTAACCACTATGCTACCACATACTCTCATAGTCCAGCACCTTAACCACTATGCTACCACATACTCTCATAGTCCAGCACCTTAACCACTATGCTACCACATACTCTCATAGTCCAGCACCTTAACCACTAAGCTACCACATACTCTCATAGTCCAGCACCTTAACCACTAAGCTACCACATACTCTCATAGTCCAGCACCTTAACCACTAAGCTACCACATACTCTCATAGTCCAGCACCTTAACCACTAAGCTACCACATACTCTCATAGTTCAGCACCTTAACCACTAAGCGACCACATACTCTCATAGTCCAGCACCTTAACCACTAAGCTACCACATACTCTCATAGTCCAGCACCTTAACCACTATGCTACCACATACTCTCATAGTCCAGCACCTTAACCACTAAGCTACCACATACTCTCATAGTCCAGCACCTTAACCACTATGCTACCACATACTCTCATAGTCCAGCACCTTAACCACTATGCTACCACATACTCTCATAGTCCAGCACCTTAACCACTATGCTACCACATACTCTCATAGTCCAGCACCTTAACCACTAAGCTACCACATACTCTCATAGTCCAGCACCTTAACCACTATGCTACCACATACTCTCATAGTCCAGCACCTTAACCACTAAGCGACCACATACTCTCATAGTCCAGCACCTTAACCACTATGCTACCACATACTCTCATAGTCCAGCACCTTAACCACTATGCTACCACATACTCTCATAGTCCAGCACCTTAACCACTATGCTACCACATACTCTCATAGTCCAGCACCTTAACCACTAAGCTACCACATACTCTCATAGTCCAGCACCTTAACCACTAAGCTACCACATACTCTCATAGTCCAGCACCTTAACCACTAAGACACAACTGTTGTTTATTATTAAACAAAAGAAAAGGGAAAAAAAGCAGACAAAAGAGACCAGTCAAACAAAAAACAAACGGAAAGAACGAGACAGGCTTAGTGGTTAGCACGTTTGCTTCACAACTCCAGCGTCCTGGGTTTGAGTCTCGCTCCTGCTCACTGTGTGTGTGGAGTTTGCATGTTCTCCCTGTGCTTGGTGGGTTTCCTCCGGGTGCTTCCGGTTTCCTCCCACAGTCCAAAGACATGCTTCTAGGCTGATTGGAGTAAATTGCCCATTGTGTGTGTGTGTGTGTGTGCGCACGCCCCCTGCGATGGTTTGGCACTCTGTCCAGGGTGTATCCTGCCTTGATGCTCGATGACGCCTGAGGCTCCCCGTGACCCGAGAATAGATCGGATAAGCGGTACAGACAATGGAAAAAAGAATGAGACAGACATAGGTTGTAATAAGATCACTGGGACTTCCCTGAGTTTGATAATGATATTCTGAGGATAAATTATAAGTAGAGATATAGTTTAAGAGAAGCAGAAATAAAGGGTTGAAAAGAAAATAAATCAGTTTCCTGGAAGGAATATCAGCAAATACAGCTAATCAAAAACCAAACAAAACAAACAGAAACAGGAGTCCCTAGATTGAGTGAAACGAAAAAATCGCTTTGTAAGTAATTTCTAGTTTCTGTGTGACTGTATGTCTACCCTCATGTAAAGATGTAAAGATAAGTGTCATTTGGATTCTCTGGGATTGTGTCAATCAGACAACAAATCTATATCTCATCGGAAATACATTATTTTCTAACGATTTAAAGATGCAATAATCCATTTTTTATTATTTCTTTCTATTTGCGTAGATATCCTGGAAAATACATGAACATGTATAATGTACTGTAAGTTTCTTATGTGGCTGAGAAAACCCAACTGGAAAATTGTATTGCAGTCTGGAGAGAATGTTGTTTTTGGATATGTCTCAATCATTTTATAGACACTCCCCAGAACCCCAATCATGATGTGTTTATAATGTTATAACGTGGTTTTCTCTAGCATGCTTGAACCAGGTTCTGAGGGTGGAGCTTTGTGTATACATGTGGGAAAGGGGCTCAAAGAGGAAAAAAGATCTCATCTTGCCAAATTGTGTGTATAAGTAAGTGGTGGGCTGAATGTTGCATTTCCTAGTTACGCACCACCTCTCTGTGCTCCATGCAATGTTTAAGCAGAGTAAAGAGCTGATGCGCCTTCGTTCTTGCAACACCAAATACATCCTCGATGCGCTGCAGGAAATCCTCCTTTATATTCACATCCAGCTCCCTATAGGAGATAAACATAAAAAATATAAACATTAGAGAATGTTTTAGAGATGCTATGTAAGTGGAGTACGTTTTACATTTTTAGAGTAAGAAAACACATTGTAGTGAATTAATGAAGGACTGGAAATCCCAGAATGCAATGCAGCTATATGATGGCTTGGCTAGTTTGTGATCTATAAGATGATTATATTAGCAAGAAAACTGACGTTTTAGAAGCTGACCTGTTTAGAAGCAGAGTGCACAGATGACGAGGTAAGAAAGATGGACAGACTAAAGCACTGCTGCATTGATATTACCATTGTGTTGTAAATTCTTTTAATTGAAATACGAACCAATAAAAGTATTTGTCATTGGAGATGATTTCCCCATGCATTTTCTACATATTTCTGCCCATTACACGTTTACGAACCCATCAGACCGGCTACTCTGCCAACAGGATTCCAGGACATAAAGAAATCATGAGTGTCATCCATCAGGGAGAATATACACACTCCCCAGAGGTAGGTGTAATGCAATCTACCCACACGTCTCTGTATTGCTATGTAAGGCAAAAAAAGATACAGGTATAAAACAACAATTTTGGTCAATTGATTTTTTGTTTGTTTGTTTGGGTTTTTTTTTTTTTCCCAAACTTTTGCACTTTTCACTATCATAAGTCAACTATGTTAAATGATTCTGTGCATTATCAGAAACTTTGAGGAAGGCTTTAAGCCACGTATTTTGTATATATTTATAAACTACAATATGATAGCCAATATTTTTTATAACAGTATAGTCTATTGGTCAACCAATATCTGAGGTCATTTATCAGCCCAACATGCTGTATTTTATGGAACTGGACCTTTGTCCAAAGTGCAATATTATATTAACCCCACCTGTCCACTGCTGTCTGTTTGTGGATGAGAGACAGCAGGTCTGCGGCTCGGCCAGTGCCCTCGAACACAATGACCGGCACAGGAGGAGACCTGCTCACGTACTCTAGCACTGTGGAGAGCACAGCGGGACCCCCTTCAACCACCACACACACCAGAGGAACTCTCTGACCTAGTCCTGGAAAAAAAACCCCATGCATACATGTACAGTAAATGCATCGGATCTTCCAAACATACATTTAAAGACCAGTATAATCATGCATTCATGTCACATGTCACAACCCTCATGTTCCGTCTGGTTAGAAACGTTTGCATTGAACGAGGAGGTTTTCCTCCAGCTTAAGTGAATTACATGAACTTCCTGTGTGTCCATGGAAATAAACTCAACATAGTAAATGCAGTTCATTATTACGTTTAAAACGAATGAGATTTCTTTAGTTCTATGAAAGATGTTTTTATCATGTAAACAAAATGTTAATGAACAAAGAATTCCAAGTTGTACTTAAAGGTTTTTTGCATCCTTCTGAACTCTTCTGTATGATGTGTTTAAAGTATTGGTAATAATTGCTCATAAATTACTCATAAAACTGGAATAATTACTTAGAACTTGATGTTACACCAGCAACCCATTGTTGACACACACACTAAAACAATCCCATTAACTGGACCTGCATCTGTACCCAAGATTTACACAGTGTGGCTTTATTCAATCTCATATGTTTATACCTGGTTACATACTGTATCTATTTATTGTTTGTTATATTGTTGTGTCTCAAAAAAAAAAGTTACTAATTAATAAAAGTGGACTTTGTCCCATGAGCTTCATATTTAATGGCTCACTTTCAAATGTTTAAAAAAATAAATAAACAAAACCCTTTACTCCATCCTTGTGGAATCCCAGGCCCGATGCACACTTTTATTCTTAAGCACATGCCTTGTGAGCCTTCTAAACCTGCTAAACTTTCTAAATGAAAAGAAAAATCTGAACAGCAAGTCTCCTTTTTATATCTGTATTTGTATCAGTTTAGAACACATTATCTGTTCATGCTGAATAATGTAATTTTATTCAGGTTAAATCCTTAACATGCACAGACTCACTACTGAGAATTCTCTGTTAATGAATACCTAATGAATGTGGATCTGTCTGGATTCTTACAGATCCACAGCTTTAACTCTTGCTGTGTCGTACCCACTGGATGTAGTGGATATGTTGTCTTTCTACACACTTAGAAAACTCTTATGTGTTGCCCTTGCTGAGATCATTAATGTTTCTGATGTTTCTGTATAGAATCCTACAGCAGAGTATTTCCCTATTAGAACTCACTGGGGTGGATCCGCTGCCGTTGGATATGCCTCTCCAACTTTCTCCTCAGCTCCTGCTGGCTTCCAGATTTACCCAGAGTTCCATCGTCCACTAACAGGAAGTGCGAGTGCAGGTTATTAAGACTGGAGCGCTTGCTCAGTGGATTTCCCAGAGTCTGGTAGTGCCTCAGGACCTGATGTTTCATGGGGTGCAATAATACACAGAGTGAGTCTACTGATCCAATGTAAATTCAAACATTCAGTCAATGTTATGAAGGTAACCTTTTTCTTAGGGTTAGACAGAGACTTGCTCTTATAGAGAAATAAAATATGGGGCATGCTCTTAGGAAAATAATCAACTTTAGGGCAGTAACAGTAACTCTGCCTCTTATCAGGTAACATTACACCACATTACACCATACAAAAATCGAATCGATTACTATCATCATCTCCCAGCATTATTATCATGAGATAATTATGCGATTGTAAAAAGCTCACATCTCGTCCTAGGAGGTCAGTGTGGTTCTCAATAAGCCCCCATGGTGTGATACCGATCACGGATCTCTTCCTGCGCTCGTGCGTACCGTAGACTTTCACAGCATCACCAACATACATTGATACTCCTAAGTAAAGAAAAGATAACTCAGTTACACATACACTTAAAGGAAAGAAGGAAGAACAAACAAACACTCACACACACGTACATACATGCATACCAACCTGTATTGAAGCCATCAGTGAAAATCCAGGCTCCTGCAGTCTCGGCAGCTCTGATGAGACCCTTGCTGAACGCCTGGCCCACTCTTGGGGGTAAGGGAAAGTTGTCTGTTCCTCCATGTACTGATATAAGCAGCTTGGGCTGAGCCATTTTCCACTCTTGCAGCATTAAAGAGAGAAGTTCTTCAGGTTTAGCATCGCAAGACAGACGCACATACTATGGGGGAAAACAAGACCGAGTATTAAGTCACAAATTACGTCACACGAAAAAAATGCACACAATTCATTCCTGTGATTAGCAAACCTTAGCACGGCAGGAACACTTGTTGCTCCCTGGGAAGTCGATGGAGCCGAATGCATCAGTGGGACTGGTTTTAGTGTGCTGAACAACACACCACACTTCTTCTTCCCCAGATGGAGGAAGCCAAGAACTGGAGTCGAGCTCTGAATGCTCACCGATCAGCCTCCCACAGCAGCACCTGAGAGAACGACAGATGGAAATCTATACATAAACATTTCTTCTGTTCATTCTATCAATTTTACACTTTTTATTCGCATTTGCATAAAGTTGTCATCCAGAAATAAATAGAACCCAACCGGCACTATAAACAAAACCAAATAAGGGATTTTTTTAAAAACAATAAAAATGAATGAATGAATTAATAATAATAATAATAATAATAATAATAATAATAATAATAATAATAATAATAATAATCACAGGGTCCATACCTGACTAGGTTTTGGCAAACATGGCAAACAGGGAAACACCTGAAAAATCCAGAAAAGCCTTCAATTCAAATATAAAACAATTTCAACAAACTCCAGAGGAACTGTCAGAGGAAGCAAAACATGAAGCAAAACATGAAATCTACCTGTGGTGGTCTCTTGATGCTGGTAAGAACTTCACACACTCTCTCTTATAAAATGTCATCTGGATCCATGACTTTCCAGACCGGAATAAGGAAACAGGTTAACACAGGTGACGTTAATGGCACAGCTTTGTACACTATATGTGCAAAAGTGTGTGGACACCTGACCAGTCACACTCAGACCTTGATAAATCATGTCTTCATGGAGCAAAAACAAATAAGGACAAAGTTTCTCGTACCACTTTCTGAATTCAATGGGAATGATAATATAAAAAAGACCAGCGCTGTTTGATTTCAAGAGATATTACTCTTATACCAGTTACACGACTGAGAGAGTCCTTTTGGCTGGCTTTCCATCTCTCATACAGCTTTATTTATGTTTATGTAACAGGGGTGAAGTGGAGGAGATACTTCCCACATGCTGGTGATTTGTGAAAACATCAAATTTTGTGCTCACAGATTTACCTCACAAAATCCCTCCCAGACTCAAGCATTACAGGCTTTTTTTTTTTTTTTTTTTACTGACCCATCAAATCTTCAAACGAACATCTCCCTGCACAGTAAAAACACTCTTATATCTAATACAAATTGTTGCAAATGATAACCATTAACTGCAAAATGATATTGGTAGACAGCGTCACATATACAGAGAAGCCCTAAGGCTTCATGATGAGGTATTGGTATTGCCACATCCGAATCCACTGTGGCACAGAATCAGCACTAAGGACAGCAGCCACAAAGGCTCTCTGTGCAACTCTATTAATGTCAACAAATGCACATGTACACAAGGCTGGGTCCAGGTTGTGCTGAGAGGGCAATAATTACACTAAGCCTTCTCAGTTGGTGAATTACTGCACATCAGAAAACAACAACAGAATTTCTGACTTCAAGAAGCATGATTAGAGTGTAAGATTTATCCTTTACCACCTGCACTACTTCACTACCAGTCCCATATCAGCCTTAAATGGTATGCAGTGGAGTATGGTAGCTGAGGATGTGCAGGTCTGTGTTTCCTACACTGCTATGCATGAGTTGCACCCATTTCTTCAGCCAAAGCTGCTCTGACTGCTTGACCTATCCAAGGAAGCCTGGTGGTCCTTCTATCTGTCATTCGACAAATGCAAAAACATTGGTAAAAACTGGAGTCTTGGTACAAAGTCAGGACAAGAACAGTAGAATTACAGCCAGACACAATAAACCTAGCAGATTTCAGTCTGTAGGTTTGGTTATGGTTCTAACAAAATAACAGTGAGTGTCTGGAGGCCTGGGAGATCACATATACCATTACCAGGTCCAATCCATACACCATTACTGGGTCCATTACTTGGTGACTTGACTGACCAATGGATAAGCAGACACATATTTGCCCTGCTAAAGTAAACCTGCTCTGTGACAGTGTGGGTTCTTTACAGGAGCTTTGCTTGGAGCTTTTGTCTCTTCAGCACAACCTCACATCGAGGCCAACGACTTATCCCTCTCCGCTCTCCTCCTTTATTCCTTTACACCAGGAAATTTCAATCACTGGCCTCAAAGGCCAATCAATCAGGTGCTTGTTTGGTCATTTGTCCTCTCAACATCATACTACAGAAACTCGCTACTTGCAAACGTGCCACCAGATCCCTGCAAATGATCCAGAATACAGCTGAACACTTTGTGTTGTCCCACATAAACCACTAGACATATTTAAAAGACTGTTCCTTGCTTACAAACCCACAATCCGACAAGTCCCCATCTACATAAAAGAAATGTAGGAAGGAAGACAAGTATCAAGACTCTTTCTGTTCTTGCACAAAGGTGTTAGAATAAACTTCCTGCAACTGTCCAAACAGCTGAGTCACTTACTGTCTCAATCAAAGGTTGACGACCCTACTTCTTAACATGGCTTTAGAAATATGGCTATACAGCAATTAAACAACAACTATAAAAGAAGGGGTTAAACAAAAGGATATGGCTAAGTATCATTACAGAAGCCAACATAGTACCGAAGTCACAAATTAGGGATATTTATTAATAGGACAAATTATATGACTAAGTTCAAAGCTAAAATAAACATCATCAACACAAATCTATCTATCTATCTATCTATCTATCTATCTATCTATCTATCTATCTATCTGTCTGTCTATCTATATATCTACCTATCTGTCTGTCGGTCTGTCTGTCTCTCTTCTATCTATCTATCTATCTATCTATCTATCTATCTATCTATCTATCTATCTACTATCTGTCTGTCTGTCTCTCTGTCTATCTATCTATCTATCTATCTATCTATCTATCTATCTATCTATCTATCTATCTATCTGTCTGTCTGTCTCTCTAGTCTATATATCGTCACCTATCTGTCTGTCTGTCTCTTCTGTCTATCTATCTTCTATCTATCTATCTATCTATCTATCTATCTATCTATCTATCTATCTATCTGTCTGTCTGTCTCTCTAAGCTAAAATAAACAGCATCAACACAAATCTATCTATCTATTTATCTATCTATCTATCTATCTATTTTTCTTCTTCTTCTTCTTCTGTCTGTCTGTCTGTCTGTCTGTTTCTGTCTCTCTGTCTGTCTGTCTATCTGTCTCTCTGTCTGTCTATCTATTCTGTCTGTCTGTCTGTCTGTCTGTCTATCTATCTATCTATCGATCTATTTCTGTTTGTTTGTCAGATAGATTAGATTAGAAAGATTTAGATAATATAAATAAAAAAAAAAAAAAAATAAATAAATAAATAAATAAATAAATAAAATCACTTCACTTGACGCTTCAAAGTGAAACTCAGCCGCAAACTTGATTTTTTTCCTTTCTTTTCCGGTGTCCTAAGCACTTCATTTAAGATAAACAAGCTTAAAGAGTCGTGACCAAAGCTGTTCCTGTTTTTATTTATTTATTTTAAATGATTTTCTCACCTCCATCTTGATAGACATGTGCGCGCGCGTTCAGTCAGTCATCTCCACTCACGCGACCACGGCGCTCGAGTGGGCGTGGCTCTGTAGCTCTGACTCTCTTGCAGGAACTGGACACTGCTGTGGCGTGTGCTGAGGAAACCCTAAACTTCTGCTTCAGTGCTGTGTCTAATACAAAAACACGCCTTTTGTTTATCAGAAACACTTCATAGTCACACTCA
The DNA here is from genome assembly GCA_033459395.1 of Hemibagrus guttatus. NCBI lineage: Eukaryota > Metazoa > Chordata > Actinopteri > Siluriformes > Bagridae > Hemibagrus > Hemibagrus guttatus. The sequence goes on from JAUCMX010000021.1 coordinate 3,877,291, forward strand.
TAACTTTTCTTTTCTAAAAGAAAACAAAAACAAACAACTTTCCTGCATGACTGACTGAACGTGTCCAGCCCTGTTGATGGAAGATGACTTAGGGTCAAAAGGACAAGTGGTGGAAAGGTGAAGATTAGCATCAAAGCGTGACCGTAAACAAACCTGCCCATGGCCTGTGCCCCAAGTCACATACTTAGACTACTAACTAATGATATTACTCCAAACAAGCACTAAGAGTTTCTGACTGGTGGAAATACTAGTTAAGAGGATAAAGTCCAATACAGTGGTGTGAAAAAGTGTTGGCCCCCTTCCTGATTTCTTATTGTTTTGCATGTTTGTCACACTTTAATGTTTCAGATAATCAAACACATTTAAATATTAGTCAAAGATAACACAAGTAAACACATCATGCAGTTTTTAAATGAAGGTTTTTATTATTAAGGGAAAACAAAATCCAAAACTACATGGCCCTGTGTGAAAAAGTATTTGCCCCCTAAGCCTAATAACTGGTTGGGCCACCCTTAGCAGCAACAACTGCAATCAAGCGTTTTCCATAACTGGCAATGAGTCTGTTACAGCGCTGTGGAGGAATTTTGGCCCACTCATCTTTGCAGAATTGTTGTAATTCAGCCCCATTGGAGGGTTTTCGAGCATGAACCACCTTTTTAAGGTCATGCCACGGCATCTCAGTCGGATTGAGGTCAGGACTTTGACTAGGCCACTCCAAAGTCTTCATTTTGTTTTTCTTCAGCCATTCAGAGGTGGACTTGCTGGTGTGTTTTGGATCATTGTCCTGCTGCAGAACCCAAGTTCGCTTCAGCTTGAGGTCACAAACAGATGGCCGGACATTCTCCTTCAGGATTTTTTGGTAGACAGCAGAATTCATGGTTCCATTTATCACAGCAAGTCTTCCAGGTCCTGAAGCAGCAAAACATCCCCAGACCATCACACTACCACCACCATATTTTACTGTTGGTATGATGTTCTTTTTCTGAAATGCGGTGTTACTTTTACGCCAGACGTAATGGGACACAGACCTTCCAAAAAGTTCAATTTTTGTCTCGTCAGTCCACAGAGTATTTTCCCAAAAGTCTTGGGGATCATCAAGATGTGTTCTGGCAAAACTGAGACGAGCCTTTATGTTCTTTTTGCTCAGCAGCGGTTTTCGTCTTGGAACTCTGCCATACAAACCATTTTTGACCTCCTGGATGAGTTGTCGCTGCACTCTTGGAGGGAATTTTGGTCGGCCGACCACTCCTGGGAAGGTTCTCCACTGTTCCATGTTTTCGCCATTTGTAGATAATGGCTCTCACCGTGGTTTGCGGCAGTCCCAAAGCTTTAGAAATGGCTTTATAACCTTTTCCAGACTGATAGATCGATAGGTTTGTGACCTCAAGCTGAAGCGAACTTGGGTTCTGCAGCAGGACAATGATCCAAAACACACCAGCAAGTCCACCTCTGAATGGCTGAAGAAAAATAAAATGAAGACTTTGGAGTGGCCTAGTCAAAGGCCTGACCTCAATCGATTGAGATGCTGTGGCATGATCTTAAAAAGGTGGTTCATGCTCGAAAACCCTCCAATGTGGCTGAATTACAACAATTCTGCAAAGATGAGTGGGCCAAAAAATGGTATTTGTTTATTTTGAACAAACAAATCTATTTGTTTTTTGTGGATAAATTGTAGAGTATTTTAGAGTATTTTATGTGCACGATTTACAGAACTTGATATATTACAACAGATATACAGGATCCTACCACACTAAATAGATGTTTGTTAGCAGACTGTCTTTCTAAAATCTATACCAAACCCTACAACAGAGCTATTATAGGCACCATGTAGAAATTTTGATTTTTGATTTTTAGAAAGCCACAACCGTTACACAAACAGAGAACAACCGAGGAACTCTTCGCTGTCCTAAACGTACAATGCTGTATCGCTAAGAAAGTTCAACACTAGAATACTGATAGACTACAATTATTATATTCCTAATACAGATATCGATGAGAATAGTATTCTGTAAACGTTGTTACTTTAAATGTTTAGTTATACGGCTGCTCAGGTTTGGCAACAATACAATACGTTCACAACACTATTATGAATTTGTGTAATGACTAAACTTGATTCCAGTTGCTCAGCATTTAATCTATTATTTAGAGTAACGATATAGATATGCAGGTTCGTTGCTGAAGCGCGCAATCGACATACCGCAAATACCAAATTCTAACCAAGCTAACACATTTTTAACTTCTCTTTTTAAGATTTGCCATAACCACATATGCACATGATTATGAGAACGTATCCGTAAACCAACAATTCTAGTATAAAACCGATATTCAGAGTAAAAGCAACCAATAAAAATACAGCTTACCATATTAGACACGGCTTACTAAGCAGGTTTGCTACGAAGGTGTGATAGTCGCAACGTCTGGTTTTTCACTGGCTTTGACTCGATGGGGAAAAAAAGAAAAACACAGAAGACTCTTTGACACTTCGTTGTTCCTCCTTTGTTCGGCTCAAAGGTCTCTCTGGAGGTTGACCCAAGACAGAAGATTATTTAGCTTCATTTTAAAAGTGCCGCCTTTTGTGATTAAGCAGCCGTGCGAGCTGAAACACTGTGTTCACTTTTAGCATAACTATTTGGGAATCATTGAACTTGAGTTGGATGCATAGTGAACAAGTAGCTGATTGACGATGAAGTCATGAGCAGCTGCTAATAAACTCTATCTAAAGCCATGAGCTGATTGTGTGTGTATTTCTCAATCAGAAGCCCTCACCGTATGATGTCAGATTTCAGGATGGTGGGTGATGATCACTGTGCGTGGCTCCTTTTTACGGATAAAAAAAAAAAGACATGGACTTAAACACACAAGACGAGCGGCATAGGAGTAAAGTTCAAATTTTATTGCGGCTGCAGCAGACAAACCAAATGGCAGTTTTTGTTCTATAATACACAAGCTCAGTGTAGTCGGGCTTACAGAAAGGCATAACATTTAATAAAAGTAGTAGTAGAGTATCTATTAATCTGTTCAGTATCAAAGTGATAATCAGAAATATACAAATCTGATTTCAGACCTCATATGTACAATTTTGCAGATGCTTCCTATATACAAAAGGAAGCAACCTGGACATCAGGCAGAATCCTATTCAAGCACAGAGCTGAGCTACTCAGGGTGGAAACAACTGTGTTGAGAAAAATCTTCAGTCCTCAAAGACTTCTTAGAACCTACTGAAAAATGACTACAGAAGTTCTAAAGTGTAATGCAGACTTACAATGTTAAAGTAGCTACCAAATAATAGTATTGTGTAGATTTGGCCTGGGCAAGGACACCGTCTCGCAGCTCCAGGGTTCAATCCTGATCTTCGGCTTCCTGTCCGAGTGGAACCCTACAAGTCCGTGTAGGTTCTCCGGTTTCCTTACACCTCTCCAAAAACATGTTGTAGATACAGTGCCTATGATTATCTGCCCCTAGGTGTGAGTGAGTGTGCGAATGTGTTTTCTCATTATAAACTTGGATCCTTAACCACAGACGAACTTAGTTATCTAAATCTTAAAAGCACATCATCCCATTAACAAACATTAATCAGGTTTGTGCTTTAAACAATGACTCTAATCAAAGAACATTACATTTTGCATTTATTGCAATACTCGTGAAAGAGAAAAAAAAAAAACATAAAGCAGAACTGGAATATGATACAGGAATTAGTATTCCTTCTGGTTTATTTTCTCTGGAACTCATCCATTCTCGAATCCACGTTTATAACGTGCCACAGAGCGACGTGTCGCTGCATCATGTCTCCATGTCCTCTGTGGAGTCTTTAAGAGAACTGTCCTCGCTGAGCTCGGTGATGGACGGGGCATCCAGGAGGGACAGGTCTAATGCAGGCAGGGGAGTTCTCCAGAACTGGAAGGAGTTAAACTCGCAAGGTCCGTCCTCGTTGTCGTCAGGAAGCGTCGCCTGTAAACACCAGAGACACAGTACGTCATGAAACGGTCAACACTCAACAACCCACCGTCATGTCATGTTTATAGCACAGCAGTGTTTAATTCTCGATTCAGACTTGCCAGAAGTCGTGGGGTAACCTTCCATAACAACGCAAGACAAATCATGGTCGGCGTCATCGTTACTATGGCAACAATTCCTTTATAGAAAATTGTAAGGCAAAAGCTCTAGGCAAATGAAGCCTGATACCAACTATTTAACAAAGTTAAACCGTCAGCATTCATATTGTCAAGCTTTCTGAAAGGAACTGCTTATTAAACATTTAGGGAAGCAGTCTCCAGGGTCAGCGTAAAGCCGTAACTGGAGTTTTCCGCCATGGGAAAGTCTTCAGGAAAGACTGTTTAAAGCTGACACTCATCTATTTATAGTTACATTCTATAATGAAATGGAAATAATGATAAACAGGCCTCGATGGCAAATTGTGCCTTCCTGTAACAGCGCACTCACGTATATAGATTTCCATTTCCATTAAGAGCGCTCTAAATTGTTTTCGTTTGGTATTAAAAGGTTTGCTCACTTTTTAGGCAGAAGGGGGAAAACAAAACAAAACCACGAGAAGTCATGAACCTAAATAAACATCACGGAACGAGCCTAACGATGTGGAACTTCTTTTCAGACCGAGGACCACGTTGCACAACGCACTGCTGAGTACGAAAACCACAAAATGAACAGCACGTGTGTTCTGTGGAAATCCAACCATCCTACTGCAATTAAGTGTACAAAGAACTTTAAATAAACTTTTCACATTATACCAAAAAATGGCTTCGAAACATCTTTAAATGAGTTACACTGTTTGTACACAAGTATTTGCTTTAGATCACTCCATTTTATCACATCCTACACAGCACAATATACATATTACCATTATTGTGAGAAAAGATACACACTCTTCTAACTGGATTTTTAACACTGACCAGCTAATAAATCACAAATCACACTATATTAAAGTCTATTGCGTTAATAGCAATTTTTAATTAAGTAGATCACAGACACAAGTATGTGTTAAGGATTCCAAGTACGTATCAGACTTATTTTGGAATATTACCTCTCATTTTCAATTTGTCGAGCTTCACATTGCCTTTGAAACCCCAAATCTTTGCTTTCTAAAATGCTGGAATCTTAGAAACCAACTCAAAGTAGTTGATAATATAAGCAAATGCGGTTTTACTGAGGATCAGCTGAACAACCGCATGATTGCAAGTGACGCACACAAAAAATGAATACTGCGTAAGTGACATTACAGACAGTTCTGTATTTTTTTTTTATTTATTTTTTTTTTATATAGTTTCTGAGCAGAAATACACTATATTGCCAAAAGTTTTGGGACGTCTGCCTTGACATGCACATGAATGTAATATGGAGTTGTCCCGCCCTTTGCAGCTATAACAGCTTCAACTCTTCTGGGAAGGCTTTCCACAAGGTTTAGGAGTGTGTTTATGGGAATTTTTAACCGTTCCTCTAGAAGCGCATTTGTGAGATCAGGCACTGATGTTGGACGAGAAGGCCTGGCTCGCATTCTCCGCTCTAATTCATCCCAAAGGTGTTCTATTGTGCTGAGGTCAGGACTCTGTGCAGGTCAGTCAAGTTCCTCCACACCAAACTCGCTCATCCTTGTCTTTATGGACCTTGCTTTGTGCACTGGTGTGCAGAGTGATGTTGGAACAGGAAGGGGTCATCCCCAAACTGTTCCCACAAAGTTGGGAGCATGAAATTGTCCAAAATGTCTTGGTATGCTGAAGCATTAAGAGTTCCTTTCACTGGAACTAAGGAGCCGAACCCAACCCCTGAATTCAATGATTTGGAAGGGTGTCCCAAAACATTTGGCAGTATGTTGTACCTCACAATAATTTGTACATTCCTGTGAATCACACTCCCTCTTGGAGTTCTGCGACCAAAAATACATGATTCTGCTGTGCAGAATGTGCAAGGTCTGAAGGGTGTGTTGAGTACTGAGTTGAAGGAAGAATAAACTTTGCTGGACTTTTGCACAATGGCATCAATGTGCGTCTCCCACTTTAGGTCCTGAGAGATGGTAGAGCCTAAGAATCTGAATGGGTCCAGTGTAGCCACAATGGCTGCCAGGATGGTAGTGCTAGGGGTTCCTCCTTAAGACCACCATCATCGCTACTGTTTTGAGCAGGTTGTTGTGACCGCACCAGACAGCCAACTGTTCAACTAGGTTTATAGCTGACCATGATAGCTGCAGTTCCATGCACATGCACTGAGGAGGGCTTTGTGTTGTGATGTCACATGATGTGCCTCTTCTGTAACACGGGAATAACTCTACAGGTCGCAGGATGCTTCTGTGTCAGCTTTGTAGATTCAGTGCAAATCCAAAGTCAGTGAATAGAAAGTTTGGGCTCGTGGAAAAAAAAAAAGGGTTTATTTACAACTACTGGTCTATTTGTATATGGAGGCATGATGGCGAGAAGACTGTAGGGATCACCATGATGTCCCACTGCTGAAGCTGCTGGAGTTATATGTTTTAGTTATAATAGATGTAGGCTGGACATTTGAATCCAATTTGTTGTATTATACCAATAATCTTAAAAATGTAGAAATATATAAGTAAAACATAACTGCTACATTCATAAACATTCACTAACTAAGGTTAAATGAAACTGAATACTGATGTGATTATAAGGGGACCCATGTTTGTTTGTTTTTTCCCCTGAACTAAAATGGCCGAAACCTTTCATTTTGTCTGTAACAGGTTTACAATAAGGGCTTGTTCTAATATATTACTCTTACTATAGTAACAACTCACGTGTAAAGTAGATAAGGAAGAACCTGTTTGACCAACAACATTAAAGATAAACAGATTTATAACAAGTATGTATCAGTGTAGTATCAATGAGGAAAATACATAAATCAGGCATAACATTATGACCAACTGCTTAATATTGAGTTAGTCCCCCTTTTGCTGCCAAAACAACCCTGACCCATCAAGGCATGGACTCCAATATATCCCTGAAGGTGTGCTGTGGTATCTGGCAACAAGATGTTAGCAGGAGATCCTCCATAGGCCTCAAGTCGCAACTCACAGGACCCCAAGGATACTTTTGATAGATACTGACCACTGCAGACCGGGAACACCCCATAAGAGCTGCAGTTTTGGAGATGCTCTGATCCAGTCGTCTAGCCATCACAATTTGGCCCTTCGTGAAACTCGCTCAAGTCCTTACGTTTGCCCATTTTTCCTGCTTCTAACACATCAACTTTGAGGACAAAATGTTCACTTGCTGCCTAATATATCCCACCCACTAACAGGTGCCATGATGAGGAGATCATCAGTCTTATTCACTTCACCTCTCACTGCTCATAATGTTATGCCTGATCGGTGTAAACAGCTTTAGTCTGCTTTGCCGCGTTCACACACACACACACACACACACACACACAAAAAAAGCTTGTTTTCCTGTTCCTGCAGCATTCACCCTCCAAAATCAAACCACGAGGTGCAAAGTGATAACAGACACATGAGTGAATCAGAAAACTGGAGAAAAAAAAAAAGGATTACCAAAAACATTGCATAAAATCATCACCTTTGTACACGCATCCACTTTCGACCCGCTAACGCTTTCTTCTGACGCCATCACGCATGTACGTGCGTCGCTCGCGCTTTCTTCTGACGCCATCACGCATGTGCGCGCATCACTCGCGCTTTCTTCTGACGCCGTCACGCATGTGCGTGCGTCGCTCAAGCTTCGGACCTTTCCAGAAACGCACTCATCCTCGGTCCCTTGCATCACGCCGTCTGCATCGTTACTCATGTCGCCTCCCGGTGCCTCTGTTCTTCCGTGCTCTTCATGGTCCTCGCAGCATCTCGGTCTCTTTCTGCGACGCTCTCCGACTAATGTGGTGAAAAGTGCAGGCGATGCGGCGGCGTGCAGCGCGTCAACTGCCTCCAGAACGCGCTCTGCATCACACACATATTTCTTCTGAGGAGGAGGAGGAGGAGGAGGAGGAGGCTCCTGAAGTGACGAGCTCTCAGCTTTCCGCTTTCTCATCATGTACGAGAAGTCTCCGTAAAGTTCTCCAGACCGTATTTGCTGAATTAACTAAAAGAAATCCCGGCAGACGTCAACAAGTGCGCAGCTCAGCACCTCGACTTCGCATGTACACAGTGAAACTGAGAGCAGCGCCACCGTGTGTCCGGAAGACCGAATAACTTAACAATACAATGATCAATCTTTTAAAAGAAAACACCACAATGCAATTTATTAAACATGTATTTATATTGAAATCATTTAATGTAATTGTGATTCTTTGTTTATTTGTTTGTTAGTGCTGTATTTCTATTTCTATTAGCAGATTAGCATTTATTAGCACTAATATCACAGGACATTCTTCTTCCTCTTCTTCATCTCACTATTATTATTATTATTATTAGTAGTAGTAGTAGTAGTAGTAGTAGTAGTATTTCTAGCACACAAAAAAAAGGCATTTTAACAGTCTGTGAAGTGATGGCTAATTCTGTCTTCCTTCCTAGCAAGCTAACTGTGATGAGGGGCATAAAGTTTCCTCTTCAGAAAAAGTGAACTGCATAGCTGGTGTTTGAGGTACAATATATTGCCAAAAGTTTTGGGACACCTCTCCAAATCATTGAATTCAGGGGTTGGGCTCGGCTCCTTAGTTCCAGTGAAAGGAACTCTTAATGCTTCAGCATACCAAGACATTTTGGACAATTTCATGCTCCCACCATTGTGGGAACAGTTCGGCGATGACCCCTTCCTGTTCCAACATGACTGCACACCAGTGCACAAAGCAAGGTCCATAAAGACATGGATGAGCGAGTTTGGTGTGGAGGAACTTGACTGGAACTGCAGAGTCCTGACCTCAACCTGATAGAACACCTTTGGGATGAATTAGATTGGAGACTGCGAGTCAGACCAAAACTGGGACGTCTGCCTTTACATGCACATGAATTTAATATGGAGTTGCCCCTGCCCTTTACAGCTAACATCTTCAACTCTTCTGGGAAGGCTTTCCACAAGGTTTAGGAGTGTGTTTATGGGAATTTTTGACCATTCCTCCAGAAGCGCATTTGCGAGGTCAGGCACTGATGTTGGACGAGAAGGTCTGGCTCGCAGTCTCCGCTCCAAAATGTCTTGGTATGCTGAAGAATTAAGAGTTCCTTTCACTGGAATTAAGGGGCCAAGCCCAACCCCTGAATTCAATGATTTGGAGGGGTGTCCCAAAAGTTTTGACAGTATAGTATAGTACTTGTAGCTATACACAAGCATAACAGATTTATTAATACATCGTGTTGTACACATCCCTGCTAAATAGCCCTGGGAAAGAAACCCGAAAAGAAAGTGAGAAAGCTTACCCAAAGTTGATGAATAGGAATTTCAAGCTGAGGGGTTTTTTTTTAGCTTTTTTCTGTTGTATCCTCTCAGCAAGCAGCCGAATGACATTGTGGTTAATTAAGAAACCTTCCACTTAATGTCGATGAAAGACGTTTAAACAACTAGCTGAGAATTTCATTCCAAAATAAATCTTGGATGAAGCCCAACTTGTCAGATCTGAGCAACAAGGAGTTGTATAAAAGTCCTTGGTTTCATCTTTGGAAGATTGATCCAAGTCCCGTTTGGACGAGATACAGTATGTGTTAAAAGTAATGTCGCCGGATAATGTCCGTAGTAATTGTATAGAATTGACAGAATAGAGAGTGTTAAGAATAGAGAGAGTAATAATATTCAAACCATTGTATAAATGTAATCCATCGTAATTTCAGAGAAATATTATTTTGTAAGGAATTCTGAAAAAGAAACTTTCACTGCAAAATATTCCCAGAGGGAAAAAAAAACATTTTATTAAAATATACTGACATGACAGCAGTCATTTTTTTTCACATTTCGGAAAAAAAAGAAACTCCTTTATTGTATTAAAAAAAGACAACGATACAGTAAGTTTAAAACAACTTATTTCCTTAGAGCTGTGTGAAGTGTTTTCAATTTAGACAGAAAAAAATACTCAAGGCAGCAATCATCCTATAGCAAATCTAACAGAAACGTGAAAAATAAATAATTAAAAAAAACAACATATTTGGCTGATTTTCTTGTTGCAACATGGAGCAGCTCTGAACACTCTTCTGACTGAAAATCAGTAAAAACTCAACAATATGACAAACGAGATGAGATGCTTCGAAAAGGACTGCGTGAACATCTAACAGTTGGTCTAAAATCTCAGTGGTCCACACCAGAGTGTGTTCTCAGTACGCTAACCAAGAGGTCTCGGTCTGCTTCAGTGACAGCTCGACTGCAGTGAGAATCGAGCCACTTGCTCATTTCTATAGAAGTTTCTTAAGGTTTATAGAAAAGACCCATGTGAAGGTGTGAGGCCAGTCTGAGGGTGAATCAGAGAGAATCTGAATACTTTTGGATCAAAAACTGGCTAAGCGATATGTGAGACTCAAAACAACTTGTAAAAAGTCTTTCCATCACCGGTCAGAAATACAACAATGGAAAAATGTATTTAAAAAGTGACCATCAATCCAGATCTCCCGAGCAGATCCCACTTCTGCAGTACTACAGCTCTGTCCGTTGGCTCAGTTGAACAAATGAATGTTTGACTCTTCACTGCAAACATTCACTTGGAGGCAGACTGGGACCACCACATAGACACTTCCAGACTAGTTACACTATATGACCAGAAGTTTGTGGACACTAGAGCGTCACCACATATCTGTTGAGCAGAAAGCACACAATTGTCCCAGAGCTGTTCCAGCACGACAATGCCCCTATGCACAAAGCAAGCTCTATGAAAACTAATAATGTTTTGAGAAGAACTTGAGTGTCCTGCACAGAGCCCTGACCTCGACCCCACCTTTGGGATGAACTGGAACACCGACGGCACCCCAGACCTCCTCAGCGGATATTAGTACCTGATCTCACTAATGCTCATGTATCTGAATGAACACAAATCCACACAGCAGCATGTAAAGAAATCCTTCTCAGAAGAGTGGATCTTATAATAACAGTAATGGGTAATTAATCTGTAATGAGATATTCTAAAAACACTTATAGATGTGATGGTCGGGGTGCACAAACTTTTGACCATGTAGTGTATATTAGTCCACACCATAGTGCGATTGCCGTGTTCTCACCTGCCTAAAGAACAGTACCAGGGTTCCATTCAAACTGACTCATACATATATACATATATATATATATATATATATATACATACATACATACATACATACATACATAAAACACACACACACACACATGTGAATATATTATTAAAGCAGCCTTAGAGGGTTTAAGAGCATAACAGAGTGGCCAGTGGATTGTGGTGTGCACCCATAATGCATTGCATTCATATGTCAGTTTAGGGAAACAGCTGCAATAGCGAGTTGCTTTAATGTAAAGTGTAACGTTCGCTGTTATGTGTAATGTATAAAGGCCAGGCTTTATGAGCTAAACTTGCTGATTTATGGAGGTCAAAAAGTGTCGTAAGATTTATAAAGCACTGCATTACTGAGTAATCAGCAGTCTCAGTGGTGGGTTTCAACGATAATTGCCATACAGATATATACTTGCTGTTTACATATCCAGGTATCTTTTATGCATTTTTGGTTTTGGCATTAGAGCTGTGTCCCAATCATGTTTTGAACACACACTGGTCAACTTGGTCTTACCATTTCTGTCAAGCAGCCAAACTCACATTATCAGAAGTTCAAACCCCAAACACACCGCAGGCATCCGTGACCAGGAGCAGCTGACATTTCCAGGCTATCGGCTTTTGCTTGTTTTGTTTTTTTAACGTCATCCTCTTGTACCATCAGTGATGTAACTCATCCTGAAGCGAAGTCGACAAAGGAGTGTTTTGAAAGAACTGAAACATAAAAAATACCTGCGAAAAAAAAAAAAAAAAAAAAAAAGGAAACAGGGTCTAATTCAATATCCTAGATATTAAAATGACTAAAAGTCTGAAGGCTCCCGGTGTCTGAGGTCATGTCGTTGTAGTGGCCGATTTTGAGTTTTTAAGCTCGTTGCCTTTACAGTTTTGGGAGTTGGACAGCAGCGGTGCGGGTTTCCTCGCCACGAAAAACACGCAGTCGTACAAGTACTTGAGCATGGAGCGCTCGTTCTCCGTGTACGTAGTGAGCACTGACTCTTTCTCCACCTGGTGAGATGGGAACATTAGATGCGTTCACCAAAGCACTCCATACATACAGATGAATCAGAAGCATCAGCTGTTTACATGCTGTTCACTGGTGTCGGATTGCCGTCATACCTCGAGCTGAAAGCCGCATTTCAACATGACGTCCTTTATTTCTTCGTAGCTCAGCTCGATGGACAGTTCGTTGGCCATGTTCTCGAAGTGGTACAATAGAGGCCCTGCTCAAGGACATGGCTCAATCAGCGCTTTTCAACAACCCACAGGTATTTGATTTGATGTTTAATATTCCTCTATGTCATTCAACACTCTTTACTTCCAATGAGTAAATATTTTATTCTACCTATTACCTAGATCAGAAATCATTAGCCCAGGATCAAGGAGATCTTAATCTGCCCTTTGGGCTAGCTAATAAACTGATTATTTGTCCATCCCGGTATACAGATTATTTACGTATATATACAAAAAAAATGGATCATAAAACCTTTAAGGTTCGATATATAAAATTGAGGTAAACTAAAACTCACCCAAATTGATCCACACACCACCAGGTTTGAGAATATTCCAGATTGTCTCTATATATTCTAGGACATTGTGGGCAGTGTCGATGAAAAAGCAAGTGGAGACGCAATCCCACGTGTCTGAAGGGAAAATTTTTTTTTTTTTTTTTTTTATGTAAACCTACACACCACCAAGACACATACTGTGTAGATTAATGTAATTAAATGTTACTGTAAATATTCCGAAATAATTACTTCACTAACGTTAAGCTATTAGGATATACTGATAACGTACAGATAAAATCCACAATCATTCAAATATCCGACATTTACTTTTATAAATGTTACTGTTAAACAGCATGAAGCCTTAGCGGACATCGTGATAAATCCAGCAGTGCCGCAGACAGTCACCGTGAATTTACGACTCACCTGGATCCGTGTACACTTCCAGGAAATCGCCAGCCGTCATTGAGAAGTCGGAATCAGGCGGGAGACTTTGGGGGTTAACGTCTGGGAAGGTCACGCCTCTCGTCTGGTCTCCAGACATCTTGTTGTTACTGAACTGGTGAACCCAAGGGTACAATGTCATGGCATTCTCCTTCTCGCACCTGAGCATTACAGGAGAGTTCAGGGTCAGGTTCATTTCCTCAGGCAGAAAAATGACAAGGAGTCTAGTTTACAGCTAGATTGGATGTGTCTCGATCAGCTTGCTAGCTCTCTAGGTAGTGAATCAGTATGTTGTATACACAAGTTGGGGCTCACTACACATCGGAACACTGATGACTCAATTTATGGTGAAATCCATACATAAAACATTAACGTTTTATGTCATATAAATTTGGTAGCTTATATGTTTCTATCAAGGCACTTCGAGCATGATCATAGGCTAGCTAGTGGAATTTCAAATCGCGTCACTAAACACTTAAACACATTAAACACACATTTTAGAGCTAAAACATTAATAAGAAGCTATTTTTGTTGGCTTTGAATTTGTCCACCAATTTATTTTTCAAGCTGAGTGACGTCATTTCCAGCAAGTGAACGTAATGAGCATTTATGCTCCCTGTTTTTTGCAGTGCATCGTGGGAGTTTTTTTCCAGTGCACAGGAAGGATTTAGCGATTGAGAAGGAGACCACAACTTATCCCTGATCTTACCCCTTCCTGACTGCTGAACTAAGGAGCTGACTGAGATGCACCCATGTCATGTTACTGAGAACAAGCAAAATTGCAGCTTCACCTTTGTTTTTGAATCTATTACTATAGAGCAGCCACCATGCAGGTCCCTACAGAAGTTGTAACTTACAGCTGGAACCGTGAGCAAACAAAATCAACAAGGCTGGTGTAAGAGAATTTTAAACAGAGCGTCTCCCTGCTGATAACAGCATCACCTCAAGAGGTTTGTGGACCGATTTCGGACAGGTTGGGATCTTCAAAAGAAGACTCGTTTTTGTGATGTCTTTGTACCTGTTAAGGATGAAGTTGGAGGAGAAAAGCATGAAGAAGCTCCACTCGTTGCCCTGGCAGGAGTAACCGAGGCAGGCGATTTCCCACGCTAGACGGCCCAGACCGGCTCCAGGCACCAACACCTTCACTTCAGAGACGTCGCTGTGGAGAGAGGATTCGTCTTATTATTTCTCAAATATGTTTACACATCACGTCTGAATCCTGATCTCTGGAACCTAATAATACCTCTGATGCTGTGCTTCCACACCTCCCCAAAACACCAGCTAAATTTTAACTATGACTATTTTGTCTTCGCATCATTCGTTAACAAAAACATCTTTCCAATCTGACCGAATCTTCATTTCCACTCGACAGGAAACAGATACCTATAACTATACCACTCCTTTAGATGGCAATGAAAACTAACAAATACACACTTATCAGAACTTATTGTGTAAAAGGACATTTAGCTAGTGCATCAACACTTGAACTGGAGATGAAACGATATCTTGACGATTACATTCAAGATATCGTTATTGTTGTGAAACTCGCTAACACACAATACAAAATGGCCGACATAGTAAACTCGAGTAAAAGCATAGTTAAATCATGTGACTCTGTATTATTACTCCCTGAACGTGAATCATATCTCTTAACCAGGTGTCCCGAAACCACTTATGGATATTAGAAAACACAGAAGCTCTACCCTCTCTTGACCTTATTAGAAGCTCCACCCTCTCCAGGCTTTATGGTTTGGTCTGCATGATCGGTTGTAGGGCAGAAAATAAATCAATAAATAAATAATCCCTATAATAACAATAGGGTTTCAGTGCTTTATGCTTGAACCCCTATATAGTCTGATCTACATTAAAAGTGATGCTGCTGCTTTACTAATGTTTAATTCACTATGGACTCTGTGTTACATAAAATGGATTCGAATTAAAGTTTTACTATATCCATTTGATCCGCTTGCAATACGCTGGATCATGACGGATGTATGGTGACAAATACGCACCACTTTTCAGGAGGAAACCATTTCTGTATCTCCTCAATGATGGGCGTGTAGCAGGAATCTCTCTCCATTTTACCGGCTTCGCTCCAATCCCTCACGAACTGCTTAATGGTGGACTTCAGCTTGTCCATGTCGAATGTTGAAGAAGGCCCGGCTCTCCTCGCGTTGTCCTGTCCCAACAGGAAAAAAACTGACGTTCAGCACACCACTATGTTTGATGCATCCTGTTGAAATGAACTTGTATGAAAGCAGTGGCGAATGCTTGCTTGTGTCAGCATGAGCCGCTTGTAACCAACATCTTACTTAACCCCGATTCTGACTGGGATTCACCTACATCCTCGTCATAATCCATGTTCTCGAACATGTGCGTGCAGTTCCGGACGATGGCCCGCAGGACCTGGTGGTTACACTCCATGCAGCGTCGGATCTCAGCCAGCTTATCCAGGAAGCCTGGGAGGAGCTGCTGGTGGCGCCGAGGAAGACTGAGGAACTGTCTCTCGCACCGTTTCAGAGTCTCCTCAACATGTGTCCTGGTCCCAGAGACAGAGACAAAAAAGAGAGAGAGAGGGGAGAGAGAAAAGATGGAGGCAGCAGAATCATAGTACAAAGGTTAAGGCAAGCAGTTACTGTCACCTCATCCAAAGTTGATTTGTTTCCTACATCAGCACGTATTGCACTGGTTTATTGCAAAAATTAAACTGTTAGTCTGCCTTCGCTATAGATAGTGCTGTTACTATTTTTTGTACATTCACATTTTCCGAAGCCCATTCTAATGAATAAAAAACTTTTATTGGTGAATGAAAAAATATTATTGCATTATGCAAGAACAAAATATTAAATTGTGATCAAAACTTGTTCATGTCAGATTAATGTTATAAACTAATATGTTACAGACAGATTTCTTTTCTCTCAATATAGTCCTAGCTGTTCCTATAGAAATAACAGAACAAGCTCATTAATATAAACATGTGATTAGTCTTGCAGCTGGAACTACTTTCCACTCGTGCGTTATGTAAATTAATCGACACCTTCTGACCAATCAGAACCGAGACCTCAACATGGCCGTACTATGGTTCTTTATGATATTGTAATACAATGCTTAATTTTTTTTTTTTAACTCAAAATGAAGTAATAAATGAACAACAACGTTATTATTGCTGCTATTATTATTTATCTATTACTGTAAACACTATATGTTATCTATATAATAATAATAATTATTATTATTATTATTAATAAGTTAATTTTTAATAAACGCTTGCTTCTAACTTAAACTAAGCTGGATCTCTCACAAATTAAACTCTATTGCTCATAAAGTCCACTACGTAGGCTGCAAAAATCCTTAGTTTAGAACCTAAGTAGTGCACCTGTATAGGGAGAATGGAGCCGTTTGATATGAAACCTGAGGAAACGGTAAACTGGGCAATTCGCGGTTTCATGCTAACATGAGCCTAGTCTCTTCATTTCAAGCGGTTAAATATTCACAAATATTCCCAACATTTAAAAAAAAAAAAAAAAAGTATGTATTTTTTTGTATTAATATTATAAATATATAAGTAAAGGAGGGTTTTGTTTTGTTTAGCTTACTAGCTAACAGCCTACCAAAGACTTGAAGGGTTAATAAAATGGCTTTACCTGTAATATTTAAATGCGTTAATAATTTTCCAGAAGTGCTGTCTTTCCAGTCTCGCCTCTTCCTCCGGGGAACATCTGGTTCTGCCTCGGTACAGATAGGGTTCCTCTCGTTTTGGTTCCGCAGCTTCAGTGCCCATGCTGATGTCGGCCATTGTACATGGATAACCACAGCAGACTCTTGTAATCGATAGCAGAGATAATCGATGTGCGGCGCTATGCACTGACAGTTATGAAACACTATGAAACACATACAGTGAGTCAGTGTGAATAACAGTTGGAGTCAAATAATGAGAACAACTTTAGATAAAAAAAAAAAAGAATTTGTTAGAAAGAGAGAGAGAGAAAGAGAGAGAGAGAGAAGGAGAGAGAGAGAGAAAGAAGGAGAGAGAGAGAGAGAAAAAGAGAGAGAGAGGGAGATATTGTATTGTAGTACCTTTTCCCAGAATTGTAATGGTTGTTCCCAGAAAAAGAGTCTTGTCTTTAAGATCATACTAATAGTAATGCTAGGAAACATAAAAAGAAACAATCAAAGAAAACACCCCCTCATTCGGGACGGTTTCCTCCATCAAACACACTTCCACTTCAGAGTTCAAGTCAAACAATATAAGTCTATAACATAGATAGATAAGATAGGATACATAGATACATAGATAGATAGATAGATAGATATATAGATAGATAGATAGATAGATAGATAGATAGATAGATGCTTTATTGATCCAATGAGGGAAATTCTTGTGTTACAGCAGCTATATATATATATATATATATATATATATATATATATATATATATATATATATATATATATATATATATATATATATACACACAGTGGTGTGAAAAAGTGTTGGCCCCCTTCCTGATTTCTTATTTTTTTGCATGTTTGTCACACTTTAATGTTTCAGATAATCAAACATTTAAATATTAGTCAAAGATAACACAAGTAAACACATCATGCAGTTTTTAAATGAAGGTTTTTATTATTAAGGGAAAACAAAATCCAAAACTACATGGCCCTGTGTGAAAAAGTGTTTGCCCCCTAAGCCTAATAACTGGTTGGTCCACCCTTAGCAGCAACAACTGCAATTAAGCGTTTTCCATAACTTGCAATGAGTCTGTTACAGCGCTGTGGAGGAATTTTGGCCCACTCATCTTTGCAGAATTGTTGTAATTCAGCCACATTGGAGGGTTTTTGAGCATGAACCACCTTTTTAAGGTCATGCCACAGCATCTCAATCGGATTGAGGTCAGGACTTTGACTAGGCCACTCCAAAGTCTTCATTTTGTTTTTCTTCAGCCATTCAGAGGTGGACTTGCTGGTGTGTTTTGGATCATTGTCCTGCTGCAGAACCCAAGTTCGCTTCAGCTTGAGGTCACAAACCTACGGATCTGTCAGTCCGGAAAAGGTTATAAAGCTTTATAAAGTTGCTGCTAAGGGTTGCCCAACCACACAAACTCCTACACTTCCGTTTAAAGTGGGATGCAATGACTCATGTGTACCACTAGATGTCAGTGCGGTACATCTGGAAATCTGCTCCAATTACGTTCACATTTCGGTCCAGAAGTGGCGTGTTAATTCTAAACTAGATTATATATATATATATATATATATATATATATATATATATATATATATATATATATATATATATATTATATATATATATATAATTTTATTTTTTAATTTTTTACCGGATTATAAAGAAGTAGAATCCAAACTGCAGTTTGTTTGATAGTTTTTTCCCCCTTACAAACCTTACTTGTAGCATGCGTATAGGATAGAAATATGAACTGTAAAAGGGACAATAACAATTTTCATCGTCACAGAACAGAAATCCGAACGTGGTTGATGAACAGAGCCAGAGGTGACAGCGGCGAGGGGAAAAAAACTCCCTGAGATGACATGAGGAAGAGAGAAACCAGACTAAAGAGGATCCGACACCGGATAGTGGGATTATAAATCATTACACTGTACAGGTGTAGAAGAATAAAGAGTATTAAAAGCATATCCTCTCACCTTGCAGCTGTACCCTTACACAATTCCAAGAGGTTTGCAAGTAACTCTGCGTAAGAGCGTTTTGAAAAATGACTAAATGACAAAAAGCGGACATAATAAGTTAAGCCGTTCTCTCTCTGTTTGGGCAGATCACGTAATCAAACTTCTATGCCTCATAAGCAGAACAGGGAGGTGCAAGGTCAGATATGAGATATGGCGACACTGTAAGACCCCTGTCCTTCTCTTCTGAATGACCTCCCAGTTTCCTGTGGAAAATGAACATCATATCAGTTCACTGCCTCTGAAAAAGGAGCTGATACAGCACACACACACACGCACACACACACACACACACACAGACACCACACACACACACACACACACACACACACACACACACACACACACACACACACAGTTTTAGTTTACATACCAACTATACTGTAGTTAAACACTGATATGCCCACACCTAAACCCTGACCTTGACCCGCCACTGACCAAACAAACATTTGGATGTTTACAAGTTGTTCCACATTTTTCCTTCACAGCACTTGGTTTCGATAAAGATAGCAAACACAGACACACATAGAGCTGGTAACATAACCTCTTAGTAGCTCTTAGTATGGCTCATTAGATGCCTGGCCATACACATGGTCTGAACTCTGTGCAGTTACGGCTTATCATGGTACTGAATGAGAAAGTTCAATATTCTAAAAATGTTCCTCTAACTATCCTCAAATTCTCCTGATTTTCTTTGTCCAAAGCTACAGTGAAGGAAATCCTCCTCGTTGCCAGATCTTTATGAAATCGTTATGTTTAATAACAAATCTAGACAGTAGGTTGGTTAGCTACTTTGGTGGTACTGATTTAGACTGGTAGTAACATTGTCATGGTTATGGTGTATTGCATGGGTCACAGGATCTGTTAATAATAAGCTCTATATCCAGCATTTATTCAGATTTCTCCCTTAATTTGTTCCCTTGGCATTTCCCACCTACTAGCCTGCACTTTCTGATCTGCTACCAACTGGGGAGGATGTGCTGTCAAACTCACGATCTAACAACAACAAGGAGAACACTTCTGTTTCACCATTTAATAGCCTAGCCTTCAGTTCTTCTGGAAAAAAACCCCAAAAGCAATCAGCCCTGTGTATATTTATATAATTCTGTATCGGATAAGAAGAGGTCAGATAAAACTTTAATGCAGCAGTATGAGTACACTGTGACCTCAAACACAATCACACACACACACACACACAGGTACACGTTCACACAGGGCTCCTGATCAAACAACACTGTTGAAATCACACACACACACACCCAAAATTCAGCTTTGTGTCTCGGTACCAAATCATTTGTCTCCAGCTTCCTGTTCTGTTCCACCTCAGCAGAGTAATTTTCTGTGTGCCAAAGCAATCTCCAGAGCTTTCTATCTCTATCTCTGCTACCTCTTGCACAGACTTTTTTTTTTTGTTCCCCTTTTGTTCACTGCTTTATTTGATGCATCAGCCAAATTGGCCTTGTCTCCTCTGCCTCATACACTCATCCACACTATTGTGATGCTCATACAAATGGAGATTCTTTTATTTTATTTTCTCTGAACAAAGAAGGTGCAGCAAGGAAATTGTCTAGAATGTAATGAAATTTCACCCTATTCAGTATTTAGTGCACTGTTATGGGAGCATTGTTATTTTGTAGCCATGTCTAAAAGCAAAGTGGACAATATCCAGAGCACTCATTTCACTTCAATGAGAGATTTTGTGACGTGTATATAAATTCTGTGCCCTAGAGGATACAGAATATCCCTGATACACTAGAATTTGGTTGTGAATAAGGGGCAAGGCACAATTTTTGACGGGAAACAAGTTTCTCTAGGACTTTTTGGTTAGTGATCATTCATACTGAAGAGTTCCAACAAGTTGTGGGGTTACTCATCAATCCCTGGCTGAGCGACCAACAGTTTGGATGATACCT
Organism: Hemibagrus guttatus; assembly: GCA_033459395.1. Lineage (NCBI taxonomy): Eukaryota > Metazoa > Chordata > Actinopteri > Siluriformes > Bagridae > Hemibagrus > Hemibagrus guttatus. The sequence continues at coordinate 3,897,977 of JAUCMX010000021.1, forward strand.
TCTCTTGAGTCCATGGGGGATGTTTTTTTCTCTCATCTGGGGATGATGGACATACTAGGATGAGTGGGATTGGGAGGAGCAGCCTTCCAAATCTGAACCGTTAAAGTGAAATGTTCCTCTGTGTAAGTCACAGTGTGTCAATAGCAAACACAAAAGGTTAGCCAAAGCATAGGACTAAAGTTCAATGAGAGATTTTGTGATTGAATCATCAAACTTGAGGCAACATGTTTTGGAAACTAGTTAAAGAGAGGGCCAGAGCTGTGAGCTATGCACTTGGTGGTGAGTTGGTTTCATTGCACACGGCACTGGTCTTATTTACCTGGCTTGCCACCACTTGTACATGGCTCAGTGTTGTCGTGTGTAAGATAATTTATGGTGAAGCAGTTCTCTCTTGAAGGGTTCAACAGTCGGGGACTGTGTTAGAGTCTTACAAATGCTTCTTCATCATTTACATTCATGGCTTTTAGGCAAACACCCTTATCCAGAGCAACTTACATTTATCTCATTTTTACAATTGAGCAACTGAGTGTTAAGGGCCTTGCACAAGGGCCCAGCCGTGGCAGCTTGGTAGTGCTAGGATTTGAACTCACAACCTCTCAATCAGTAGTCCAGCACCTTAACCACCAAGCTACCACTTCCCCACTGCAGATCAAGATTAAAATCAAGCCAACTTAGGCTCAAAATAAGCCTCAGGTAGAACCGTGTCGAGCACAACACACAATATGGAGACACCAGGACAGACCCAGGATTCTCTGGAGAGATTATATCTCACAGCTGGCTTGGAGCATTCCACAATAGGTGATGGACTGAGCATAGAAACGACTCGAATGACCTTCTCAGCCTGTTAATACTGTGACCAGTAAATGCAGAAGTATGACCGCAAAAGTGCATGTGCTGCCAAAATCCAGGGACTATGCCTTCAAAGCTGGAGACAAGGATGCCCTAAGAACAGCACGGGCCAAACTGTCTCGAGCCATCAGGGAGGCAAAGCGTGCACACTCCCAGAGAATCTACAGCCACTTCCAGAGCAGCGGTTACACTCGGCGCATGTGGCAAGGCATCCAGTCCATCACCAACTACAGGCCATCTCCACCTGCCTGTGACAGTGATGCCTCCCTTCCAGATGCGCTGAACAGCTTCTACGCTCGGTTTGAGGCACAGAATGACGTGACAGCGAGGAAGACCATCCCTCCTCTAGAGGACCAGGTGCTTTGTCTCACCACGCTGACATGAGGAATACTCTTTGCAGAGTTAACCCACGGAAAGCTGCTGGACCAGACAACATTCCTGGCAAAGTGCTCAGGGAATGTGCAGAACAGCTTGTGGATATCTTCACTGACATCTTCAACATCTCCCTGAGCAGCGCCGTCGTCCCAACGTGCCTAAACACCACCACCATCATCCCCGTGCCGAAGAAGTCTCCAGTGTCCTGTCTCAATGATTACCGTCCAGTTGCACTCACACCCATCATCTTGAAGTGCTTCGAGAGGCTCATCATGAGGCACATCAAGAACCTGCTGCCACCATCACTAGACCCCATGCAGTTTGCGTATCATCCAAATCGCTCCACAGACGATGCCATCAGCACAACCCTCCATCTGGCCCTCAGACACCTGGACAATAAAGACACTTATGTATGAACGTTGTTCATAGACTTCCGTTCACCTTCTACCTCCCATCCTGACCACCTTCTACAGAGGGACCATCGAGAGCATCCTGAGCAGCTGCATCACTGCCTGGTTTGGGAATTGCATGGTCTCGGATCGCAAGATCCTGCAGCGGATAGTGAGGACAACTGAGAAGATCATTGGAGTCTCTCTTCCCTCTATTACGGACATCTACTCCAAACGCTGCATCCACAAAGCCAACAGCATTGTGGATGACCCCACACACCCTCACACACCCCTCACACACACTCTACACTCTCCTGCCGTCTGGAAAGAGGTACCGTAGCATTTGGGCCCACACAACCTGACTGCTGAACAGCTTCTTCCCTCAGGCAATCAGGTGTCTCAACAGAGAACTGAACTGAACTGAACTGAGGAAGATGGACAAACACACACACACTCTGAACTGAGAACTGAACTGAATTGAGTGGAACACAAACACACACACACACACACACACACACACACATAACTGATCTTGTTTACATGCACATGTCACTTTAAATATTTGTACTACACTTTAACTATTATAACTGTAATAACTATTTCTGCTGCTCTCACTCACTGTCCCTAACCCTGTTCTTTTCTTTGCACTCACTGTACAACACTGTTCTTTTTTTTATGTTATGTGTCTTGTTTGTCTCGTCATTCCCTGTACTTATGTTGTATGTTTAGTTTAAAAATTCTGCATCTTAGTTTAGCTTCATGTTTAGGGGCATTGGCGGCTCATTGGTAGATTTCTCACCTATCATGCGGCAGGCCTGGGTTCGATTCCCAGCCACTGGATGCAGTGCTGGTCCCAAGCCCCGAAGAATGGGAGGGTTGTGTCAGGAAGGGCATCCGGCATAAAACATTTGCCAAGTTGTTGTGCGGACCAGTTGGTCCGCTGTGGTGACCCCGAACAGGGAGCAGCTGAAAGCAGTTTAGCTTCATGTTTGTCCGTGTCACCCTGTATCTTGGTTTTTTTTTTGTTCTATGTAGCACCTCTGGTCCAGGAGGAACGTTGTTTCATTTCACTGTGTACTGCATCAGCTATATATGGTTGTAGTGACAATAAAGCTCCTTTGACATTGACTTTTGACAGAAGATAAAATGAAAGAATAAATAATCTTTTCGGGGTGTCGATTTAGAAAGAATAATGGTGTGAATGATGTCACTTGCATAGTAGGTGTAGAAAACAATATGTAAATGTGGTGTTGAGGTTTCTCTCATAAATGTACTCTCATAACTCATATGCATCCCCTCTGAGTGTAAAACTGCATCCTGCATCCCTGCATATAAATTGAACAGCTTTTGGATCGTCCCAGTAACATTTGCTCTACTGTTCTTTTTAGAATGGCTATTATAATTCTGCCAGACTTCTTCTCAAATCTGTGCCCATTTTTTCCCATTTGTGTGTCTGCCAAACGTCATGCACAACCTTTTTAGATAAAATTTAGCATACAGTATTTACTACTAAAATTAGCCAAATTAATGAGAAGAAGTTGCTTTTGGCTGCTCCCTATTCGGGGTCGCCACAGCGGACCAACTGGTCCACACAACAACTTGGCACACCTGATGCCCTTCCTGATGCCACCCTCCCATTTTTCCAGGCTTGGGACCGGCATTGCATCCAATGGCTGGAATCAAATCCGGGCCTTCCGCATGATAGGCAAGCAACCTACCACTGAGCCACCAATGCCTCAGCCAAATTAATGAGAGAAATGTACAAAAGTTCTTTAGCCACTTTGGGAGTTTTAGGGGGAAATGGGAAACATCCAGAAACATAGAAAGTTTGAGTGATACTGTCTAACTTTTCCTTCTTGACAAATTTTACACAGGTACACAAAATGGAAATTTCATTGTAGATTTGTAGATGCTAATCACATTCAGGTAAGACCATTTATTCTGTTCTAATAGAATTGTAGCATGCTATCACTGTTCTGTTGTACTGTTCATTGGTTAAACAAATCAATGTATATAAGGTTAGACGGTTTAGTGGGCCACGATGTTGTTGTGTAGTGGAATTTTAATAAAGTTTAATTAAATAATAAAGTGATAAAGGTATTGCTTTAGAGAGCAGCTCAGCAGTTAGAGCTCTGAACAACCAATCAGAATGTTGGGTAGAATCCTGGTACCGTCAAGCTGTCACTGGACCTTAAGCAAGGCCGTTAACCATCATGTCCTCACCTTAATTCTAATAAAAGCTTGTTCTAAATGAGTAAATGTTGGAGTTTGCCAAAGTATGACCTACTTTTCTTGTGCAAGAAAATGCCTTTGGGAAAGCCACCGCTGAAAGCGAACATAATTCACCATCAGACACATTAAGGAAACAGTACAGAATGGAGAACCTCTTTTCTGAAGCTCTGAAACTATTTAACTGAGTGAATTCAGTCGCTTCTCTAATAAATAAAATGCATTTAATTGCAATGCAAAATGCATTTATAGTTTAAAATGTATTCAACTATGAACCATGTCTTCATGACTCGCTTAGTGCACGGGGCATTGTTATGCTGGAATAAGATTAGGTTTCTTAGTTCCAGTGAAGTGATCTAAAGTTAGTCCAGCATTACAATGTCCCTGTGCACAAAGTGAGCTTTGTGAAGACTGGTATAAATGCACAGAGCCCTGACCTTACTTGTGGCTGAATGGAGGTTATTCCTCATTAAAAGCAAAGGGGGATTAAATGTATAAAGGAAATGTTCAACATGGGTGTGATACAGGTTTTATACATAATTTTGGCTTTATAATGTATACAGCTTCTGGATACTATAGAATACTCTCTGTTGAATTGTTAGAGCAAACTTGTAATAGGCAGCTAAGACTTGATAACATATCATACAGCATACAGTCTAGCATCTTTGTTTACGCTTGTGAAACTGTTTTTGATAAAGTGAGTGTGATTTCTATTACCAGAGCTGGTGTGGTGGTCCATCACCTAGTAGATTCAACCGTGAAAGCGACACATGTGCTGCAATCCATCTAACAGGACCTAAAGGTCTGAAAATGTAAAAGGAAGAACACTTCTGCATCTTTCACTGTTACCTCATTCATTGTCTTACCTGTCTTAACTACAACTCAAAAACAACACATAAAAGACCTACCCACAAGAAATGTGGCTATTTGAAGGATGTTAACATTTTTCCTCCTTTTTCTCCTGGGGGAAAAAAGTTCACTATGCTGCACACGTTTCTCTGATGTACAGACATTATCCGCACCATAATTCCCCTTTCTCTCTTTCAAGCTTTGCAGTATATCTTCCAGTCGAAATGGTTCTGTACATCATAGACACAATTTTTTTCACAATATTTATTACATTTAAATCTGATTATCTGCTATAATCCAATGTCCTTCTAGCATGGAGCCCACTTTTGCATAAAAAAAACAAAACAAAACATGCGGCACTGGCAACAGTGATTAATTGTTCTGTCTGCAGTTCCTCCTTCGCTGAAAAATGTTTATCGAATGAGCAAGGGGCAATGTGTTTCCTGTCCAAATAAGCTCTATTATTTTGTTCAGTTCCCATTTCTTTTTTAACTATCTAGGTGCAATGGTGACAGCTGACATGAGTAGAACCTGATGTGATCTTCTGCTGTTGTACCTTGTCCACCTTAAGGTTTAAAGTATTGTGGATTCTGAGATGCTTTCACATTTACATTAATGATATTTGGTAGTGGCCCTATCCAGACCAATTTACGTTTATCGCATTTATGCACCAGAGCAATTGAGGGTTAAGGGCCTTGCTCGGGGGCCCGGTGGAGGCAGCTTGGTGGTCCTTCCAATCAAAACCTTCCCATCAGTAGTAACCACTTGAGCTACCACTTTCCCCACTTCTCTGCTCATCATAGGTTTTTTTTTGCAACTTTCTGTGTAAATTCTAGAGACTGTTGTGTGAGATCAGCTGTTTTTGAAATCCTCAAACCAGCCCATATGGCACTAAGAATCATGCCATGGATATACTTAGAGATTATTCTGTAGATAATATCACTAGGGAAGCCTTCTTTCATCTTAGAAATATTGCTAAGATAGGAAATATGATGTCACTTCATGATGCTGAAAAACTAGTTCATGCTTTTGTTACCTCTAGGTTAGATTACTGTAATGCCTTACTGTCTGGATGTTCCAGTAGGAGCATAAACAAGCTCCAGTTATTCCAGAACACAGCAGCTAGAGTCCTAACTAGAACCAGAAGATATGAACACATCACTCCTATCTTAGCCACACTGCACTGGCCCCGCAGTCAAATTCCGCATTGATTGCAAAATACTGTTACTGAACTATAAAGCACTAAATGGTCTCACGCCACAGTACCTGAGCGATCTTTTAGGGTTTTTTATGATCCGCCACGCCTACTCCGATCAAAGGGTGCAGGTTATTTGGTTTGTACCTCAAGTAGCAAAGGCTACAGCAAGGGGCAAAGCTTTTTCTTACAAAGCCCCACAGTTATGGAACAGCCTCCCAATTAGTGTTCGGGATTCAGACACAGTCTTTAATGTTTAAGTCTAGGCTGAAGATTAGTTTAATCAAGCCTTCAATGTATAGTTTTTCTTAGGTAAAGGAGCAATCTGAAAGGTTCATGGGCATAGAATGTTTGGTGTACTGGGATGTTTGGATGCTGTAACCTTACTCTCGCAAGTCGCTCAGGTTTGCCGACTGTGAAGTGGTTGGATGTTTTATGTCCCGGGAAGCCTTCATGTCTGTCAACTTCTGGATCTCGCTTTCAGTTATGCTGTCATAGCTAGTTCTGCCGGAGTCCCTGCCTGCACTTTACAGATAATCTACATTGTCTTTAAACATCACATGATCACAAGCATACTTAATATCTTTGTCTTTCTCTGTCGAGCTATACATCCTACTGCCGAAGTCCCAGTGTTCTGAGAGTCCAGTGTGACCTCTGGCTCTACCCCTGGTTGGAGTCTTGTCACTTGGTGGTGCTGTGGATGGATCTGTGTGGACAGCCTGTGACCAGGAGACAGTCGTGGACAGAGCCACTTGGGGACTATAACACCGTCACCGATCTGCCGTTACATCTGTCAGTTTCTGACAGCAAGGAATTAGTGCTTATAATTAACTCTGAAACTTCATTGACCTAATAGTTCCTCATGGGCCTTTGGTTGCTGTTGTATAAAGGACACTATTTACATTTACATTATTTACTGTCCAGTGTCACCCAAATGAGGATGGGTTCCCTTCTGAGTCTAGTTCCTCTCAAGGTTTCTTCCTCATCATCACAGGGAGTTTTTCCTCGCCACCGTCACTGCAGGCTTGCTCATTAGGGATAAATAGGGATAAAATTGTTTAATAATTTAATAATTCTTTTTTTTTCTCCTTTCTGTTTCTCTACTTTTGTAAAGCTGCTTTGAGATAATGTCCATTGTAAAAGGCGCTCTACAAATAAATTGAATTGAATAAATTGAATTGAAATTCTGGGAGGCACGGTGGCTTAGTGGCTAGCACGTTTGCCTCACACCTCTAGGGTTGGGGGTTTGATTCCTGCCTCTGCCGTGTGTGTGTGTGTGTGTGTGTGTGTGTGTGTGTGTGTGTGTGTGTGTGTGTGTGTGTGTGGGGGGCGTTTGCATGTTCTCCCCGTGCCTCGGGGATTTCCTCCGGGTACTCCGGTTTCCTCCCCCGGTCCAAAGACATGCATTGTAGGTTGATTGGCATCTCTAAATAGCCTGTTGTGTGTGTGTGCCCTGTGATGGGTTGGCACTCCGTCCAGGGTGTATCCTGCCTTGATGCCCAATGAGACCCGAGTATAGATGGGATAAGCGGTATTCAATGAATGAATTGAAGTTCTCCATTCTGATGTTTGACGTGAACATTAACTGAAGCTCTTTATATGCATGGTTTGACTGGAACGACTTTAATGAATGATCCTAATAATGTTTTGTTTTACTGTACCACAGACTTCCATCAGTTCTTCTTGAAGATCTAATGGAGTCATTTTAATTGCCACGCAGATGAAATGAACCGGGCTGATCCAGTGTTCAGTTCCTTAACTGTCTGCATGAAAGTTCTCAGTGACACAGATAAACACTGAGAGGACTTTAATCACTAGAGAGGGAAAAGGAAACGCAGATGCTGCTGATGAATATGAAATGACTGCTGTATTTTAAGCACAGAGTTATAATGAATGTCTGGCTCTCCAAGTCAGGAATCTCTGCCATACACTTGTTTTCTGTGCTCCTGCAATGCAATCATAACTTGCAACAAAAACTTTACATTTTCTGGATGTCTGAGAGCAGTAGGATCCAATTATAAGTCAGAAATATCATGTTGAATTCTACATTGTGATACATCAATGTCACCTATTAGGACCAAAAAAATGCAAGCCAGATATTTTTTGTTGATTGCTGGAGAGCTAGAGCAGCAGATTACTGAAGAGCACTTAAGATAATCTCATTATTTTTTAATCATGCTGCTAATTAATTCTGCATGTGTCTTCAATAATTCACAGGCAATTTTTTCCCCTTCTGTAGTTTTCAGCAAGAGCAGCTATGAATAATTTATTCCGACAGCTCGATCACACTCTGATGGATGTGGGCTGCTATTTCCATAAAGTCCACGGGCCACTCTCTCTCTCTCTCTCTCTCTCTCTCTCTCTCTCTCTCTCTCTCTCTCTCTCTCTCTCTCTAGCATCAGCAGCACAGAAGGTGTGAAAAGACAGAGCTCACACTCTTGCATACTTCAAAGGGCTTTAGAAGCTTGCTCAGTTCAAAAGGATCCTAATGTTTACAACATCCAATTAGAAGTTAGTTTTCTTTTTCCTTGATCCTTCATATCCTTGATAAAAAAAATTTCATTATCTTCAGCAGAAACGTCGACCTGCATCTTTTGTACCAAAATAGACTTGGATTTTTGTTAAAGCTACCCACAGTTCCTTAAATCCTGACTAGCCACAACGGAAGAGAAGCAGCCTTTTAGCATGATGCTGCCACCACCATGCTTCACCGATGATTTCATCCCAAAGCCCATATACACCGATCAGGCATAACATTATGACCTCTGACAGGTGAAGTGAATAACACTGATTATCTCCTCATCATGGCACCTGTTAGTGGGTGGGATATATTAGGCAGCAAGTGAACATTTTGTCCTCAAAGTTGATGTGTTAGAAGCAGGGAAAATGGGCAAGCATAAGGATTTGAGCGAGTTTGACGAAGGACCAAATTGTGATGGCTAGACGACTGGATTAGAACATCTCCAAAACTGCAGCTCTTGTGGGTATCTAAAGTATCCTTTAAGTCCTGTAAGTATCCTTTAAGTCCTGTAAGTTGTGAGGTGTGGCCCTTGGTAAGGTGCTAGGTGTGGCCCACATTATAACTTAGGGGGACCGCAGCAAAAGGAGGACCAACACAATATTAGCCCGGTGGTCATAATGTTATGCCTGATTGGTGTATTTGGAAAAATTCAAGAAATGTTATATGGAGTGAACAATACATGTCAGATATTTCTGCAGCTCGTTTAATGTGGCAGCTTTCTTCTTGTCCTTTAAGCAATTTTTGGAGAAAATGTCCTGTTCTTGGTGATGTCATGGTGACACCCCATTTTCTCTACTTGTCCATAATGACCTTCATGGTGCTCTATGGCACAGCTAATGTTTTGGAGATCCTGCTGATCTTTACTTGGGGTTGATCAGAATAATTTCATTGATTACAGCTGTATGATAATTACTTTTGAACAGGAGATTGAATGTGATTGGTTCATTCTGAGCACAGTCACAAGCCTCATTATAAAAGGGTGTGTATACTTATGCAACCAGGTCATAGTAAGAATTTTTTTTTCTTTTTTTCCCTACTAAAATGTGGAAATTTATTGGTTCCTACCAAAGATCACATTAATAACAACAGCAAAAAAACTGCATGATTTTGATGATAACATAAGGGGTTAAAATATCTACATTTTTAACAGGGGTGTGTAGACTTTTTTTATCCGCTGCATAAGCTTTGTGTAACATGAGAACATAGCGTGCATATGTCTATCAGTGGTGCTTGGTAGGTCTACTGGAGAAAAATAATGTCATTTGGGAATTGTCATCATGCATCGATTGCTTTCAGCAGCTTGCATTTAAATAATGTTCATGTTTCCAGGGCACACACACACACCAACACACACACACACACACACACACACACACACACACACACACATACACACACACACACACAGACACACACACACACAAGAAACCCACTCACAAAAACATAACTAAACTGTAAAATGAATAATGTTCTCATTTAATTATATACCACTCAGCAATTACAGATCTTTTATTTCCTAATGAACAATAAACCTGAGGTCAAGAGGTCAGAAAGGGTCAGAATCAGTGCATCACAATACATCAGCAGTGAAAACTTTACAAGATAAGCATAACAAAAAACAGTTCTGTAAAAAAACAGCATGCGAAAGTCTAGTGATGCCCAAAAGTTTGATTCCGACTGTGGCACAGGAGTATTGCAGACATTTTGACAGCCAGTATCTCATTACAATCTGTACTAATTAGGTTTATGTCACTTTTTCTACAGCACACACGTAACTACAGTAGAAAGTAGATAAGATTAGAAAGGATGAAGTCAGGAAGGTTTTGAAGAGGATGAAAAGTGGAAAGGCAGTTGGTCCTGACAACATCCTGGTGGAGGTCTGGAAGTGTCTAGGAGAGGCAGCAGTGGAATTTTTAACTAGTTTGTTTAACAGGGTTTTAGAGAGTGAGAGGATGCCTGAGGAATGGATAAGAAGTGTATTAGTGCCAATCTTTAAGAATAAGGGTGATGTGCAGAGTTGCAGCAACTATAGGGGGATAAAGTTGATGAGCCATACAATGAAGCTATGGGAAAGAGTAGTGGAAGCTAGGTTAAGGAAGGTAGTGGAAATTTGTGAGCTGCAGTATGGCTTCATATCTAGGACTGTTTGTTTGTATGTTTATTGTTTTTTATGTTCTGTAAAGCTGCTTTGAGACAATGCTCTTTGTTAAAAGCGCTATACAAATAAAATTGAATTGAATTGAATTGAATTGAATTCATGCCCAGAAAGAGCACAACAGATGCAATTTTTGCTCTGAGAATTTTGATGAAGTATAGGGATGGTCAGAGGGAGTTGCACTGTGTGTTTGAAGACATGTAGAAAGCGTATGGCAGGGTGCCAAGAGAAGAGCTGTGGTACTGTATGAGGAAGTCAGGAGTAGCAGAGAAGTATGTCAGAGTGGTGCAGACATGTATGAGAGGAGCAGGACAGTGGTGAGGTGTGCTGTAGGTCAGACAGAGGAGTTCAATGTGAAGGTGGGACTGCATCAGGGATCGGCTCTGAGCCCCTTCCTGTTTGCTATAGTGATGGACCAGTTGTCAGAGGAGGTCAGACTGGAGTCTTCTTGGACAATGATGTTTGCAGATGACATTGTGACCTGTAGTGAGAGCAGGGAGCAGGTGGAGGAAAACCTGGAGAGGTGGAGGTTTGCGCTGGAGAGAAGAGGAATGAAAGTCAGTCGTAGTAAGACTGAGTACATGTGTGTGAATGAAAGGGAGGGAAGTGGAACAGTAAGGTTACAGGGTGAAGAGGTGAAGAAGGTACAGGAGTTTAAGTACTTGGGGTCAGCAGTCCAGAGCAATGGAGAGTGTGGGAAAGAGGTAAAGAAGCGAGTGCAGGCAGGTTGGAATGGGTGGAGAAAGGTGGTTCTGTGTGATAGGAAAATATCAGCGAGAATCATGCTGTATGGTTTAGAGACAGTGTCACTGAGGAAGAGACAGGAGTCAGAGCTAGAGGTAGCAGAGCTGGTTACATCAACCATGAACCTACCTGCTACATCTTTCAGTATTTACTGTTTCCAGAAAACCTTAACAAGCAAGACAATAATTCATACACAACCACAAGATAGACGGGGGGACCTTCTACGCAGACAACCAGGAGGATTGATCATGATGACCTGTCCATTCACCCAAGATTTCCCACAGGGGAAATGAGAAGGCTGTTGCCTGAAAACACACTGGTCAGTTGTATGGCAAATTTTGGGTGAATGGACAGGTCATGGTGACCATTCCTCCTGGTTATCTGTATTGACAGGTTATTGTACATTTACATTACATTTCTGGCATTTGGCAGACACCCTTATCAAGAGCAACCTACAATTTATCTCGTTTTTTTAATTTTTATACAATTTAGGGTTAAGGGTTAAGTTTTTCCATTGTGCAGGAAACATCTGCACTGGCATATTTAAAATCTTTCAACATATCACCAAAGTATGTCCCAAAGTATCTCTGTCTACTCCGACAATTCTGCATTGCCACTTCCTTCCTGTCCATGCTCATGCCCTTGATCCCTGGTTCCCTGAATGAAGGAAACTTAACCACGTTGCATTTATCACAAAGGTCAGCCAACTTACATCATTAAGGAGCCCTCAGACTCTAGACATCAGGAGATAGGAAATAGAGTCTAATGGAGTGAGAGGGGTTATGATACTGAAGAGAGAAGCTGGGTCATAACATCCCTGCCCATTAAAGTGTTTCATGCCAACTGTCCTGACTGCCCTTTACCATGTCTGTGAGGCATCTTCAGCAAATTATGACCTTCATCAGTCAACGGGAACTCATTTCCTAGCTAGATCCCCAGCCAACTACCAAAATACAGACCTGTGGCCTGCTTTGTCACATGACCTCTATCCCCATACACCTGTTTCCAGTCACACTGATTCCTTTGAATAACCTGGACATAACTCCTGCTTTCTGACACTGTTAATCTGGATCCTGATACACTTTATACAGTTAGTTGTATTTTTACCCTTGATAAATGACCATAGTTTTATTTATGGTGAATGTTGATCCTACTTAGGTAGAGGTGTACATATTAAGACTGTTTTGAAGCTATGTGACTTGGTGCAACCATTAATCTTTTAGTACCACTTTCCATTTCTGTCCAAATTAGGCAGTGAAAAAAACTTGTTTGCTGCTGTAGCAACTTGCTGTTGGGCCTCAAATAAATAAAATATATGAAATGCCCTTTATGTTGCTGCTAAAGATTTATCAAGTAGGAATGGTTAGTCAGCAAGAAACCACTGGTTTCTGCTCAGTGGATCTCATGTTTCACTGGCTGATTTAAACAAATAGCTCTCACACCCCTATTGTCATAATTCCTGTAAACATGATGTGTGTTTGTGTGTGTGTGTGTTGGTGAGCAGCAAAACACAAAGTCAATACCAATCATATACACATTGCCTCATTATCTCAGATCACATTAGATATATTTGAAAAAGTCAGTCCACAAAAGATGTGTTCTCTAAAATGTTTGAAGCGAAGCAATGTTGAGCAAAGGAATGATGATATATAGAATATCTGTGCAAGAACTTGAAATTTTCAAAGTAGTTCTTTTCAGCTGGTAATTGTGCATGCTAACTCACAACCTCTCTGTTGCCTTTTTCAACACCAAAGGTGAAGTTCTCATCTAGAAAAATGAAAGGGGAAGAGAAAAACAAAGATGTCATTGTAGTTGGAGGCTGTAGACTACACTAGTTGAATTCACCCATTATTATGCTTGTCTTGAGGACAATATGGTCTCACATGGAACATTACAAAAACTACAACCTGGCCATTAAAACTCGCATGGTTGTTACTACATTGATTGAGGAGTTTGAACTGTTAAGACTGAGTGCAGAGACAAAGGAGCATACAGTATTTCTAATACAAACCCGATTCCAAAAAAGTTGGGACACTGTACAAATTGTGAATAAAAAAGGAATGCAATAATTTACAAATCTCATAAACTTATATTTTATTCACAATAGAATATAGATAAAATATCAAATGTTGAAAGTGAGACATTTTGAAATGTCATGCCAAATATTGGCTCATTTTTGATTTCATGAGAGCTACACATTCCAAAAAAATTGGGACAGGTAGCAATAAGAGGCCGGAAAAGTTAAATGTACATATAAGGAACAGCTGGAGGACCAATTTGCAACTTATTAGGTCAATTGGCAACATGATTGGGTATAAAAAGAGCCTCTCAGTGTGGCAGTGTCTCTCAGAAGTCAAGATGAGCAGAGGATCACCAATTCCCCCAATGCTGCGGCGAAAAATAGTGGAGCAATATCAGAAAGGAGTTTCAAAGAGTTTGAAGTTATCATCATCTGCAGTGCATAATATCATCCAAAGATTCAGAGAATCTGGAACAATCTCTGTGCGTAAGGGTCAAGGCCGGAAAACCATACTGGATGCCCGTGATCTTCGGGCCCTTAGACGGCACTGCATCACATACAGGAATGCTACTGTAATGGAAATCACAACATGGGCTCAGGAATACTTCCAGAAAACATTGTCAGTGAGCACAATCCACCGTGCCATTCGCCGTTGCCGGCTAAAACTCTATAGGTCAAAAAAGAAGCCATATCTTAACATGATCCAGAAGCGCAGGCGTTTTCTCTGGGCCAAGGCTCATTTAAAATATACTGTGGCAAAGTGGAAAACTATTCTGTGGTCAGACGAATCAAAATTTGAAGTTCTTTTTGGAAAACTGGGACGCCATGTCATCCGGACTAAAGAGGACAAGGACAACCCAAGTTGTTATCAGCGCTCAGTCCAGAAGCCTGCATCTCTGATAGTATGGGGTTGCATGAGTGCGTGTGGCATGGGCAGCTTACACATCTGGAAAGGCACCATCAATGCTGAAAGGTATATCCAAGTTCTAGAACAACATATGCTCCCATCCAGACGTTGTCTCTTTCAGGGAAGACCTTGCATTTTCCAACATGACAATGCCAGACCATATATTGCATCAATTATAACATCATGGCTGCGTAGAAGAAGGATCCGGGTACTGAAATGGCCAGCCTGCAGTCCAGATCTTTCACCCATAGAAAACATTTGGCGCATCATAAAGAGGAAGATGCGACAAAGAAGACCTAAGACAGTTGAGCAACTAGAAGCCTGTATTAGACAAGAATGGGACAACATTCCTATTCCTAAACTTGAGCAACTTGTCTCCTCAGTCCCCAGACGTTTGCAGACTGTTATAAAAAGAAGAGGGGATGCCACACAGTGATAAACATGGCCTTGTCCCAACTTTTTTGAGATGTGTTGATGCCATGAAATTTAATATCAACTTATTTTTCCCTTAAAATGATCCATTTTCTCAGTTTAAACATTTGATATGCCATCTATGTTGTATTCTGAATAAAATATTGAAATTTGAAACTTCCACATCATTGCATTCTGTTTTTATTCACAATTTGTACAGTGTCCCAACTTTTTTGGAATCGGGTTTGTAGTCCTTGTATATCACTAAAATGTCAAGAAAATATCCTGCCTCCAAAACAGCCACACTTCAACAGTGGTGAATCACTGTGTGTATGTGACATTTCATATAATATAAAAATGAATGAATCAGTAAATCAATATGAATAACTCATGACAAGCTTCAGGAAAATAGCTCATGTACATAAGGGGGCAAAAAAGACTTTCCACTGAGTGTGTTTCACAGCATGAGCAGGAGTTGCCCTACCCTCGCTAGCTGGTAGTTCCTGTTAGGTGCCTATCCTCCCAGCATTTGCCAATCTATTCAACCAACAGGTCTGTGGCTTATCACCACTATTGTGTTGAGATGCTGCTCATAGCTAAACTACTACATTCTACATTAGTTGGATTGCTACAATGCACTAGGGCTGGAGCTACTGTTCCTGTTTCCATATACCCTGCTGTCTGAGGACTAGCAGATCCTGTCTGATTCTCCCATGAGCTACTCATCTGCAGGGATGCAAAAGATGCTTAGATTAGCAACATGCTAGAGACATGTTAATTATATTTCATGTTTTTTCTCAAAAAAGGTCCTGGGACAGACACCCCATTGGAAGGAGATAGTCACCATGGACACCCCATAGCTGGCCGGCGCCAGTGTTGGTCAAAAGAGGCACAGAAGCCAAGTGGATCATTGTTTTCACCTACAGGTGGCGCAGATGCTGAGCCTCTACCCTGACATGCAACTATAAAGTGGTGTCTCCAAGTCTACCTACACCATTCTACATGCAGTAGTCATCTCCTCTTTATCTCGTGGGTGATCAAGGTGATTCTTATTGTCTCATGTAGTTAGAAGTGGTGAAATAGAATGCTAGGAATGTATGTTGTTACATGAACAGCACCATTAGTTTTTACTCATTACTCACTATTACTGCATTGTTCCCTGTTATTCAGAACTAGTACCAAGGAGGAACTGAGTGGGATAGCATTTATATCAAATACTATGTCGTATGATCACAATGTGACATTGTTTAAGATCTCAATATGTTTTTATGTGTGCACAAAAAGGTATCCAGGTGATTCTCACGGTTCCTGGCAGCCGTCTATTAAAAGAATCACAGTGATATGCGTAACCAAATGTTTTTAATAAAAGGTTTCATAATTACTTTGTTACTTTCCCTCATCCCAAACTGTATGCATAATGCTACATCATCAAAGTGTCTAGAATCAATTAATTTAATTTCAATTATATTTGTCTAGCACCTTTAACATAAAACATTGTCATTAAAACTGCTTTCCAGATATCCAGATTTAGGTCAAATTACCAACCAAACAACACATGCAACAACAGTGAGGCAAAAAAAAAAAAACCCTGACATGGCGTGAGTAAGAACCTTGAGCAGAATCAAACTCAAAAGAAGAACAGTCCTGAAGGACACATGATAGTGAGATTTTGATCAATCAAATAATGAAAAGCAAAAAAGCATATTCTGAATAAGAGTCTTGAGATGAACCTGCATTATACGAGCATACTCTGAATAGAAGTGTACTAACAAAAATAAGTATAGACTTGAAAATTAAGAATTCCAGGAAGCATTGTTAGAAAGAAAACATAGACAAATCCCTGTGACCTTCATCTGTTAAATAGATGGCCTAAGCAAAGTATTAGGATAGCTTTTCCTTCCAAGGGCTGGGAGATATTTCCTAAAGGACGGAAGAGGAGATAGAGTGTCACATATTTTTTGTTTGACCTGGCAGAGCAATGGCATATTCTATTTATGATCACAGGAGATGATATCTATACACATATCAGTAAAAAGATGGATGCATTGATGCATGTGATCAATGACTAGGATTAATGTGATTAATGTGATGAATTATTAAACAGTGAATTCCAAAGTCTTTCATAATTCTTTGCCTTTTAAAGTGTGTTTTCTCCAGGCATAACATTGCTTCTATTATACCAAAGGCTTATTTTTGCTTATGCAACCTGTATGCCTAAGCCTGGATCATGCTGACTGATGATGTAAGCAGAAAATAGAACATATAATTTTCTTTAAATCACAGGTCTATGGCTCAAGGATCTTCATTATACACATTACAGTACACAGGACATTTTCATTTAGATAATTCATAACTGTAAAATACAAGGCCAGTGTAATTACACACTCTGGATTAGTTGTCTCCTGAACATCTTTGATCAATGTTGGCTGAAAGAATATTATATCTTTTATAATAAATAGTTATATAATAAATAGATATAATAAATACTATATCTTATATCTTTAGTAGATCCAGTGATCTTGCTGTTAGATTCTTCTGTACTCTGAGTGCAATAACTGAGTTGTAACTGCTTTATAGTGTTTTTCTAAGCCTAGGGTGCTATATGAATTGATTTTCTGAGACTGTCATGAAATTACCTCGTACTGCTCCATGTAATTGCTTTAATGAATCATAGTTTGAGTTTGAGATGGTCTGTCTGAATGTTTAGTATTATTGAGCCATGGTACTAGATACCTATGAATTTATTTAAATGCGTCTTGTATGTTTGGAGTAGCTCTCATGACATTAAATTGAAGAACAAATCTTTCAAAATAATTAGCCATGCCACGAAAGCCTTGGAGTTTAGCCATATCTGTATTTAGTGACATTTTGCAAATCGATTTAGTCTTAGACATTTGTCTATGTGAATATTGGAACTGCTTTTACATATTGTAACAGTTTGTAATGTGTTTGTACAGACATTTTATCTTTACATGTGCATTTTTCCTGGATTTGAGCAGATTTGTTTTTAGTTAAGTTCCCTTGTCAGTCTTTTTTACTTCCTTTGCGTGGACCAACAAACATTCCTGTTTACTGACTTCAGCTTCGACGAATTAAGAGTTTATGCTTCTGTACATTGGGATTTTGGGGAGCATTTGCACCTGCAATGACAATCTCATATTTACTATATACTCAGAGGCAACTTTATTAGCTAACCATACCCGGTAGCTACTCTCAATATCCATTTTGTCAGGTAAACCTGGTAATCATATCAAGGGTACAGTTACTGAAAGAGACCATCTGTTGATGTACACAGTGGAAAGTACCATCAGTGGAACTGAAAGACCAGAACTCTGAACAGATCAGTCCACTGACATGGCAGTGTGTGTGAGATGCTGATAGGAGTGGATCAGTTTGCATTAGAGTTTGGAGTCAGTTGTGCTACGATGGAGGTAGAGAGGGACCGTCAAACTGTACATTGGGCTACAGTTCACTTTTGGTAGGTGAACTAATCAATCGAGCATAGATGCAAGGTACGTGTAGCTAATAAAGTGGCTTTCAAGTGGTCTAACATCATGTTATATTCAGTCAAAGAGAATTGCATAATTACTTCCACATAGTGAGTGACTCTGAGGTCCAGACTCCATATCTGAACTGCCACATACATGCCTGTTCAGCCAACTTCTGCTGGTGGTAATAGTAGATATGATCTAATATGAAAATCTAATTTCTATCAATATTAGAAAAAGGAATGAGATTAAATATTGCATCTCATTCACGTTCATTACAAGCATTATTGTATTCCACATGCAGCGTATTAATCTGTGTAATTCATGACACAACTGTCACTGATAGGCTGAATGACTCCACAGTCTGGGCTAGAGAGAAATCAGCCTCAGTTTTACTTCTTCATACTATTCTGTGTATATTCCTTGATTTATTATGACTGCTTGCAAGTCGTTCAGCAACCATCAAAAACAATCTGCCTTAAGGCATTTGTTAACAGCAAATAATCTGATATAGACGCTGAAAAATGACCTCTTACTTATACTGACGTCTCGCTATCACTGAAACGCAAGCTATGCTTAGCGTTGCCGCTTCATTTATTTCAACTTGCTTCTTTTAACACGAGATTCAAGGATTGTAAATTAAACACAATCCTTACATCGGATGGATTTCAACTTTTATCCTCACTCCTCAAGATCTTTGTGCTCGTAGGACCTGACAGACATGATGAATTGTGGGAAACGTGCCAAAAAAAGGTGAAGAGTGGCGAGTGAAGTGTTACGTGTACACTGCTGTGTTGTGCCTCTTTAAAAGCTGTAGGCAGTGCTGTGGGGCTGCAGAGCCGGCTGAGGACACACACACACACACACACACACACACACACACACACACATACAAACACACAAACACAGAAAACTTGTCACACTATCCATATGAGGACCTTCTAATGTTATTAGAAATTATTAATGTAGCTAATTAATGCTATATCTACCCCTAAATCTATCCCCAAGCTTACTCTCAGAAGAGAACTTGTTTTTCTCTCAATATAAAAGCATTATTCTTGTAAAACTAACAAACAAACAACAAACAACTTTGTGGGGACCAGCCGAATTCCTGTCAGATACTCAGATATACATAACCTTGTGGGGACATTTGGTCCCCATTAAGATATCAAAACACACACACACACACACACACACACACACACACACACACACACACACAGAGAAACACTTGTCACACTATCCATATGAGGACCTTCTAATGTTATTAGAAATTATTAATGTAGCTAATTAATGCTATATCCACACCTAAATCTATCCCCAAGCTTACTCTCAGAAGAGAACTTGTTTTTCTCTCAATATAAAAGCATTATTCTTGTAAAACTAACAAACAAACAACAAACAACTTTGTGGAGACCAGCCGAATTCCTGTCAGATACTCAGATATACATAACCTTGTGGGGACATTTGGTCCCCATTAAGATATCAAAACACACACACACACACACACACACACACACACACACACACACACACACAGAGAAACACTTGTCACACTATCCATATGAGGACCTTCTAATGTTATTAGAAATTATTAATGTAGCTAATTAATGCTATATCCACACCTAAATCTATCCCCAAGCTTACTCTCAGAAGAGAACTTGTTTTTCTCTCAATATAAAAGCATTATTCTTGTAAAACTAACAAACAAACAACAAACAACTTTGTGGAGACCAGCCGAATTCCTGTCAGATACTCAGATATACATAACCTTGTGGGGACATTTGGTCCCCATTAAGATATCAAAACACACACACACACACACACACACACACACACACACACACACACACACACACACACAGAGAAACACTTGTCACACTATCCATATGAGGACCTTCTAATGTTATTAGAAATTATTAATGTAGCTAATTAATGCTATATCCACACCTAAATCTATCCCCAAGCTTACTCTCAGAAGAGAACTTGTTTTTCTCTCAATATTAAAGCATTATTTTTGTAAAACTAACAAACAACAAAAAAAACTTTGTGGGGACCGGCCGAATTCCTGTCAGATACTCAGATATACATATCCTTGTGAGGACATTTGGTCCCCATTAGGATATCAAAACACACACACACACACACACACACACACACACAGGCAGAGAGAGAGAGAGAGAGAGAGAGAGAGAGAGAGAGAGAGAATAAGGACAAACAGGTCCTCAGACAGCAGCGGTGTGTCTATCTTCTCAAGAGGATGTTTCACCAGGACCCGATTTCAATGCAGAGGTGAAACCGGGGACCGCAAAACACACACACACACACACACACACACGCACGCACGCACGCACGCGCGCTCGCTCGCTCTCTGCGGCAGTAATCATCAGAGATAACGGGTCGGTAGGCGTGCGCTTGTTCCGGGGCTGACGGCAGAATCGCGACATTGTTTTGTCCTCGTTGTTGACTCAAAGCGATCGGGGGAGAAAAGAGCAAAACCGAGAGAGAAGCAGCACGCCCGCAGGAAACCAATGTAGTTTTTTTTTTTTTTTTTTTTTTTTTTTTTTGCAAGCAAGAGCCCTGACTTCAGGTAAATCAGTGCAAACACGCGTGTTAAAGCGAACACTAATGCAAGTGCGCTTGATGATTTCACACACACATTTTAACCAATGCTATCATTTTGAACGCAGGTCCTATGTAAAAGACTAACTTATCAATTACTGATCATAATTCTATTGATTTCATGCTGTCATTTTTTTTTTAATTTTATTCTATTTTTTTTTTTGCACGCTGTCAATTGAGACTGTTGGTGAGTTATTCTATACATTAAGTACAGTGATGCTTCTCTGTGGTTCAATGCCATGTTTTATTTCTATTTTTTTTATTTTTGCAGTGCAGGGCTTTGAGTCTCCCCACACATTTTGTTTTGTGCCATTTCTTCTCATTTTGAATCATCTCTGAGAAACCCATGAAGCATATCATGAGTAAAAATGAGCAAGAATGAATCAAGTCTGTACTTACCTAAAATATTTACATGACTTATCCGTGTGAAAAAGAATCAAGAGATTATAAATGAGTTTAGAGAAGTCAGAAAGTACTGAGAGAACTCATTTGGAGAAATTAGAATTGCATACTTGTACGTACGTCTTTCTGTGTCATTTGTGAACGAGAAACTCTTAACGTGGACCTGTGGGAAATGAGTCAGATTTGTTTTGACAGATCACCTAATGAAGTGATTTCTAATTTCTGGAATCTGTGTATTCACAGCAAAACCTGTAGTGTTGGGTTAACGCTCAGCTTTGTGTCGTGTTTCTGTTGCTGCAATTCGAGCTGGAGGCAAATTAAAACTGTAGGTTTTCTCTTCAGCACGGTGGATTTGCGCTGTTTGTGTGTGTAAAGTGCAATGCAGTTTTAAAAAAAGGTTTTGGAGGCTGTTTTCAGCTCATATTTAATGAACTCTTCTAGCGATTAATCTGTTGTGTTGCAATCTACTTGGAATGAACACTGCTTTTATTAATGCAGGATTTTCTGTCATTCCAAAACAATTGGCAGTGGAACAGTGCAGAAAATTTAGGAAGGCTTGTGCTTCCAGAGGACAGTGCTAGCATCTGGATTAAAAGATTAGAGAAAGACAGGGAGATGGTCAGTTCATGGTTGGAGGCTGCTGATTCTTAGTTGCTCGGCTGAAATTTGACCTGTCATAACTTTTCTTCTAGAATTGTCCTCATTCTTTGTGTCTTTCCTGGATCTTATTCTGATTCAAAGTCTCTTTTTGTCTTTATATCTCTCCGTATCTTTCTCCATGGGTGTGTTAAAACACGTCGCTGAAATGTAATTATACACTGTTAATGCTTTACTCACAGTCTAGTAATGAAGGACCTGATGCGTGTTCACACTCACGTCCTTTCTCTCGTGTCGTAAACGCATGCCAGGTCACGATTTCTACAGAGACACTGTGAAAGGCTAAAATCTTCCCGACCCTGTAATGCAGTGCTGTGTAGAGACTTAAACCTCGCTACATAACTCAGGGTGACTCGCTAAATTCAGTAAGTAGGCCAGTAAGAAAGACATGACATGTACTGGGTGAATACATTTGCGACGAAATGCCGCTCGAGATTTTGTTTGTCCTGCTATTCTTTCAGTTTTGTCTGCTCCTTTCCCATTTAAGCATTGAGGGGGACATTTTTGCATTTACGATAAAGTGAATGCTGACAGATACCCATACTCAGCTTTAATGTCTAGTGGAATCTTCCACGTTGTAGCTTGTATCTGTCAGTATTCATTTTCTCAATGTTCTTTTTTTGGTTTTGCACATCATTCTGTGTTAAAGTCTACAAACTGTTATGAATGCAATTCTCAGGTTTTCAGGAGTTTATGAAACTCTATCACCAGAAACCGTACCACAATGAAAAAGTCGCAGAGCTAGAACAGTCACAGACAGCACTTTGTCTTAATCGGGATGTTTGACGTAAACATAAACTGAAGCTTGTGGCCTGTAGCTGTATGACTCCATTGCACCGCTGCAACATGATATGCCGATTAGATAACGACATGTCTTCCTAATAAAGTGGCCAGGGAGTATATGTACTGTGTACAATTATACATTTATAAAAAAAATTGGCATCTGCAGGAGGTACATTTTAATTGTAAGTAAAGTAAAGTCTTTATTCTGATGTCTTTTAATCTGAGAGCATAATTAATCTAATATATTATATAATATAAATATATATATATATATATATATATATATATATATATATATATATATATATATATTTTGGAAGTGTAGTCACTCTCTCTGATTTAGGACTGAGTTAGGGCTTCCACTTAGCTTATCAGCTAGTTGATATCTTTATAATTTGTCTGCCCTTGAATTATTTTTTTTTTAATTGGCAACACAACAAACAGTCTTAGCAGCGACCAAATACGGTATGTAGTCTTAAGAATTTTATTGCACAACAAGGACAGATTACCCAGTCCATTATGACATGAGTAAACACAATGAATATAAAAAACTAAGCAACTAAAAAAAAAAACCAAAAACCTGCAGTTTGAGTATGGTCTTATGGTTCGGGACTCGTCGCAGGACTATGAAGTCTGTCTTGGCTGTAAAAGTTAAACAGACCGTGATGTTTCCTCTTGAATAAGTATCACTGAGTGGCACAAATCGAATCCGACAGCATTCTGCAAACCTGAAGATGACTTAGAAGCTGAAGCTTTTGGAAACGGCAGTGATTTAGTCACTAATTGGCGTTTTTTCATCATCCACAAGCAGCAGGCCTGCGGGACGGTGGTCAGTTTGGTCAGGCTGAGTTTACAGTTCACTGAACAGACTGATGGATCTCATCTGTTCCGGTACACGGCAGAGGGCTTTTCATTAGCAAAGAAAAATGAAGCTTTTCATTTAATAATACATTATTCAGAATAGTACAATATCGAATGACAAATTATTGTGTTATTTTTATACCCGTATCGAAACCTAATATGAAATATATCTTTCTTTTCTTTTTTTAAAAAGGAAATTGCTATGATGCTGTGATGTTTGTGTGCTTCTGATACAGGATGTAATACAATGTATGTGGGTGTTAACAAACTGCCAACAAAACCATATAGTTACTATAATAAAAAGTCTTCAGGATGGCGAGATCTGTGGTTTCTCAGTAATAAGTAAAACACTATCATATTCTAATTGTAACGATTTGGAACTTTGTGAAAACTTTTTCAAGATTGTTTTGTTAAAAATGAATAAAGGCAACATAAAATAGATTGCACAATACAAGTCAAAAGGGTCTGTGCCATAAATGATCAGGATATCAATGTCATATCTCCTAGCCCTACAGAACCTATTCAGAAAGTACTTCATCTTCACTCCAACCACAGTGTTACTCTCTGAACAGATAATCCCTGTAATATCACCTCAAGTGGTACGACCCTGCATGTACCACCATACACTGGAGTTCTATTCCAAGTCTGTAAGATAAGATTAATCAGGACTGGTTGGGTTTCTGTACATAGAGTACCGTGAATCTGTTTTTAGCTGCTGGTGAATAGTGTGATGGGAAAGAGGATGATTATGTGTATCCTGCTGAGCAAACAATTTACTGTAAAATAATATTATAAACTTTAAACCTAGAAGGCTAGGTAAAAAAAGAGACATTTTTACAAACAACCTCGAATTTAAAAAAAGCCCTGATTGTCTACTTTAATGAGGCATTAACCACTACTCATATGAACCCCAAGATAGGCAGAAATTCCCTTTCCTGCTCTGTGGTAAAAAGGGTTAAAGCTTATTCAGCAAAGTGAACACTTAGAAAAAAGTCTCTACTATATTGAAAAGAGCTTGAATATCTGGGAATGGGCATGTCATGGGGGACAGGGTGGCTTAGTCAGTAGCATATTTGCCTTGTACCTCCAGGGTTGGGGGTTTGATTCTGGGGCAAGTTCTCTCTGTGATTCGGGGGTTTCCTCTGGGTACTCTGGTTTTCTCCCTAGTCTCTTGTCATCTCTAAATTGTTTGAGTGTATGATTGTGAAGGTTAGCATCCCATCCAAGGTATACCCTGAGTCACCTGGGATAGACTTCAGGTTATCTGTAGTGGATGGATGGATGGATGGATGGATGTCCTGATTGATTGATTGATGGATGGATGGATGTCCTGTTTGATGGATGGACGTCCTGATTGATTTTGTCGAAAGCATGAAATTGTGTTTCTATTCAATTCTGTGTATATTCATGTAAGCATAAAATTTTTTTTTTGCTGTCTGTTTTTCACATCGGAAATATGAACATCTTCATAACCTCAGGCATGCTGTTTAAGGCTTTGAGCAGTGCTACCGTATTTGACATCGAGACTCTCGTGATACAAATATTTGCCAAGTGCTCAGCAGTGGGTGTGTCATAGCCCCAGAGCTCTGCGCTATTAAGGACAGAGTAACCAAGGCTCAATACACAGTGGTGATGGAAAATCTATTCTTTATTGAGCACGAGATCGAACGCAGCCCAGCAGGCGATTCACAAGGGTCATCACATCATGAGGCATTCTATCAGCGAAACAAGATATGTGAGGATAATCATGCTGCTTTTTCTTTTGCCTCTGTAGCAATTTTATGATTTATTGTTGATTGGCTGCTTTAGTCAGTGTCCTTAAGTGAATGATTTGTAGTTGATTTTATAGCTAATTGTTTTGCGATACTTTTTTATGATTTTTAACTATATAATCGTTTTTTTGTCCTGGATTTAAACTTAACATGGAAATGTAGCTTGAAAAAATTAAACAGCTTGTATAAAAATATCTTTTTATGTTTGGCTGCTTTCACACCTGACTTTTTTTTTTCCCTCAACCGCCAACGCACATGTAAGAAGCATCTGCAAGGTGGGAAGTGCCTGAGGCATTATTTTTGGTCTCGCTGTGAGACCCAGGACTTCTTAGTCTTTTTAACCTCCTGACCAATCAGGTTGGGGGCAAGCAAGCAAGCAATAAATAAACAAACAAGCAAACAAACAAGCAAGCAAATAAATAAATAAATAAATAAATAAATAAATAAATAAATAAATAAATAGACAGATAAACAAGAACTGCTGGTAAAAATAAAAAAGGCTTGTTGTGAGCAAATAAATGAAGAATATAAAATTAAATAAAAAAACAACTCAAATTTTTAATAATTATTGAAATTATTTTAATAATAATTGTTAAATAATAATATATATATATAAAAAATAATCATAATAATAATATAGGGCATGGTGGCTTAGTGGTTAGCTTGTTTGCCTCACACCTCCAGGGTTGGGGGTTTGATTTTCGCCTCCGCCATGTGTGTGTGGAGTTTGCATGTACTCTGGTTTTCTCCCCTGGTCCAAAGACATGCATTGTAGGTTGATTGGCATCTCTAAATTGTCCATAGTGTGTGAATGAGAGTGTGTGTGTGTGTGTGCCCTGCGATGGGTTGGCACTCCGTCCAGGGTGTATCCTGCCTTGATGCCCAATGACGCCTGAGATAGGCACAGGCTCCCCGTGACCTGAGAATCGGATAAGCGGTAGACAATGAATGAATGAATGAATAATAATATAAATGAAATTATATTATTTATTTATCTTCATTTCATCCTTATTACTTATTATTTTATCTTGAGCACAAGCCAAGCTAGTTAGATGATACTAGCTATGACTAATAAGAACGTTTGTGGTTTTGTTGGGTGTTTGGGGAAACACAAGTTCTTAAAAAAAACATCTGTGATGTGGCCCTCATGGGAAAAAAGATTCAGTACGTCTTAGTGTGCTTTTTTGGTTTTTAATAAACAGACATGTCATAAAAACATCTCGGGCTTTAACACTGAACAGTTTTGGAACTACACAAATGAGAGAGTGAGAGAGAAGAAGAGAGAGAGAAGGATCAAAGATAGACAGACAAGCTGCTGACATTTTCAAATCTATTTCCA
The DNA here is from genome assembly GCA_033459395.1 of Hemibagrus guttatus. Taxonomy (NCBI): domain Eukaryota; kingdom Metazoa; phylum Chordata; class Actinopteri; order Siluriformes; family Bagridae; genus Hemibagrus; species Hemibagrus guttatus. Next base: position 3,924,545 of record JAUCMX010000021.1, read on the forward strand.
TTTCTAAATGGATTTCAGTGATGTTATAACCCACAATATTGCATGCATTTGTCAAAATACAGCTCTACGAGGTTCAAACAAAGTTAGATTTTCTTCTCTGATCCTCCACATCTGCACATTAACCACCAAATGACCCAAAATATCAAAAGCTCATGGAACAGCAAAGCAAACAGCAAGGAAAATGTCTCCATGCTAAGAGAGCTGATCTGCATGTAATATGTACAGAGATGAAAAATGACTCGGCTTTAATAGGAGGAGCTCACTGCTTATACACAAATGTGTAACCGTTATACGTGAGAACTTGGTGACATGACAAGCTGCCTTTCTGTCTTTTTTTTTTATTTTCGTTATAGCTGTTGTAGCATGTGTGATAACAGGAAGAAACATTTTTTATTAATTATGACTATACACTAAAAAGTATGATGTGTCATTCATGAGAAATTTAAAAATAATAATCACAGACATAAAAATAATAACAATTAAGGTCCTAGGGAAATAATCTTGAGGTTTTTTTTTTTTAAAGATTATTTTTAAAGAAATTAATCTACACTTCTGGGTCTCAGCCCAGACCCATGTTTTTTTTTTTTTCGCTCCCTATTTTTACAAAATTAAAATCTTGTTTTTCTTCAGTTAAATTTAACAATGCCAATGTTTTGTAACCCTCTGTGGATTTGTGTAACAAAAATTGTGCTTTCAAATTTGTTTGATACAAGAAAATACAATTTTTAGAAGCTACACTAGCTGCCTTTATTTATGTTGCTTTTCGATGAAACAAAGCTAAGTATGAAAGCAAGTTCTTGTATATTTCCTGGAAGCCAGTCAGTTTTACAATTTTTTTGTGTTCTGTAGCTGAGTAAGTGTCTCTGCTGGCTCTCGAGCTTTGACTGATGCTGAGTGTGGGCAGTATCACTGCACCTTTGCTGATTGATGCTCGTGGCTGAAGGGTTCTCTAGGGGCAGCCCAGATAGAGCCTTAATGGAGGCTGGGGATTTGTGGCTGTGAGGGTGAAGGATGTAGCCACTAACAAGGTCTTATTAAAGGCAACAGACAAGGAGGCTTTTTAGGGAATGATTATCACCAAGATGGATTTTCTGTTGCACAAATAAAGCATTAAAGCCTGTGATCTGTTATCTGGCAGTAATGGAGAGGTAATAGTTAAAAGCGACAATGTCAATATCATTACATTATAACATTACATTAGAGAAAAATGCTATATATACCTACATAAAAGGGCTTTTTTATCACACTTTGCTTAACCCCAGATTATTCCAAACCCTGCTCCAAAGCTTTTGCGGTATTAACCCCACATTACGTTACCAAACAATGCGAAACGATGTGGTGTTTGAATGTAATGGCTAGTTGCTAAGCAACAGACACCCGATCAGAAATTGAGCAGGGCGTTTTGTACATTCATTGAAAAACCTGCAACAGTAGTGGTGGGGAAAATTTCAAAACAATGTCAAATACTGACAGAAAACACATCAGTGAGCATTAGACTTTTTTTTTAAATTACAATTATTGCTATTGCTGTTCAGGAAATCTAGGTGGCACAGTCAGAAATAACCAAGTATTTAATTATTTTGAACTAAGCTGTATTTGTAACTAAACTACAAATGGCACAGAATAACACACATTTCCTTTGTTTTCAATTTTAGACTTGATTCTTAAAGATCAAACAAGTGTAGAGCCTATTTTCCTCACTGCTGTGATTAACATCGGCCAGTATGTAACGTACAGTGTGAAACGTCCGATTCTGAATAACCAGGATGAGACAAGATATCCCAGGATTCCTTTTACCCAGGGGTAACTATTTCAAGTGTAAAAAGCCCTATAGAAAAAGGAGTTAGCTCTTAATTAGCTCTAGATTCACAAAGTAAAAAAAATAACAACTGGGCAACAAGTTCAAACAACATTGATTTAAAGTTCTTGAATGGTTAGGAGTCTAAGGGAGTGTAATTGGTATCGCTCTGCTGGTTGGGATGAATGGCATTACTCTCTACCCAGTCAATGAGAATGTAGATGAGAGTGAGAAACCATGCAGTGGTTTGAAAAGCCGTCCTGGCAGTCTTCGGAGGTTTTTGTCATACTTTAATCCCTGCTTTGCCTGCTTGGTAACTGGCATTGGATAGGTTAGAGCTATAATAGCTAGTGTGTGGAAACTGGTAGGAAATGATCATATTGTTATCATATAAACCATATTCACTATTGGCACGCTTCATGAAAATTGATTGAGAAAATAGGAGAAAAATAGTTCTCTTAAAAAACATGTGGCAGCATTATTAACAATTTATTATGATTATAAATTACTTTCAGCCTCCAGCAACTCCAGGAAGTTGTTTCCTTTGATCTTGATATTTCATCGCAAATGAAACTTGAAAACTGCATACATCAGTCCTGACTATAAAAAACGTCTCAGCATAGCTGCAAGAGCAGCGATTAGCGGGCCCAAGCATCATAAGTGGTGCAGAAAATGGACTTTGAGCCATGTTGTATGTTGTACAATTGATTCACATCGTGAACTGACATCATGGTGACTCAATGGGACGGGAATCTGATCTTAACTAGGACGAATGACTTGGTCAAAGTTTGGTACCTGTCAAAATGCACAAAATCTTAAATGCTAACTTCCTGTTAATGAGTATAATGGATCATGAAGTTTGTCTGTCCAAAATAAAGAAGATTCTCATACATTTAGATGAAAATAATGCCAAATCTCAAAGGGGGGTTGCAGTGGAGGCCCTGAAACATGAGCCCTGAGCCCTAAGACTTGCCAAGCATCTCAAAAATGCAAAAATGTCTGGAAAAAAATCCTAAGCGATATAGTCCTGTCTGAAAAGGAAAAAACTGAATTTGAAATGTGCTGCATGAACAAAGTGTTCAATAGAAACTGCACCTAATTACGCATCATTACGCGTTATTAGAAAAAGGTCACGGACTTGTCTAAAAATGGCTTGATTAACTGATTGTTGTCATGTTTGTTTTGGTTATAGTTTTGTCTCACTAGGGGCCTTTTTGCCTCATAAGGAATGAAGCAGAAATTGATACAGGGTGCTGTGTGTATGTGTGTGCTAGAGCTTGCAGAAAAAAAAGACAGATGGAGAGAGTGGGCCAGAGGCAGTGCGAATGTGAAAAAAGAAAAAAACATTATTTTGTGGAAAAGGGACAGTAATATCGAATAAAAAATAGGGTGAGCCGCTCATAGTAGTGCAGCTTCCCCTGAGTCGCTTATGAACTCAAAATGAAAGCAGTTTTCGTCCCGTTAATATTTAATATACCGCCCAATATCACAACAATTTCACTATATTTAAGGAGTCGTATAACAAATTGAAATAAAATGTACTTAAAGCAACAAAACTTGAAACAGAATCAAATTACAAATAGAAGGAAAAAATTGAAATGAACCAATCAGGGTGAAGAATGATGCAAAAACTGGAAGGAAGCAGAGAACAAATATAGACTTTATTCTTTTCTCTATTCAGCGTTACATGAACTGAACTGCAGGAAAGAAGAAGCTCTTTGTGAGAGACTCGCACTATATGCAGCACTTAAAGTTCACCAAGTTTCAGTGAGTCACTGGAGGTAGAATAACATGCTGTGACCAAAATCCACTGGACTTTTTGGTTGATCTTAAAATGTTTGGACTGTGTGCAAAGAAATATCCAAATCCACTGTATACAACAATGGTGCATCATTAATTTGATCGGTAGTCATCAATATTTCAACGAGTTTCAGCCTAAAGGCTGGTTGCCTCTTCCAGGAGGTTAAAATAAGTGGATCGGACTCCAGATGTAGTTTGAGCAAAGCAATCAGGGCAATTTTCAAGTTGGATCATTTGTTTCAGAACCTGGTGTGTTTTCCTCTCTTGGCTCGGGTTGTTTAGTCATATATTCTCGTTCAGCTCGGCTTGTGGTGAGAAAGCAATCTGAGCCAACGGACCAGCCATTTTATAACACTGTATAACGGCTCTTCTCCAGAAAAAAAAAGCCGAACTAAAAGATGATAAAACCTCAATTTTTGCTCAAACTGTTAAATTATATGATCTACAGCTAAGCCACAATAAGCTCACAGAGCTGCTTACTGTCCACCTTATATGGATGACATAAACATGCACACTCTGACCAATGAGAAGGCAGTTTACTCACATGTTACCTAAATAAACCCATTTTGCAACTGAGCCAAACTGAGAAAAGGCAATAATTTAAGTCCTCCAATTCAGAACAAAGTGCATATCTACAGATCTGAAAACGCCCCCAGGCTTTGGATTTAAACCCTATAGACAAAACATAGTCTTATAGACTTTATTATCTTATTAAGCTTTAATGTTATTAAAACAAACTGATTGGAAGTAGAAAGACTGACTGTTATTTAGTCGGCTTCTCTGTTGATCTTTTGCTAATGCTGCCGTAAGCCTCAGCTGCAAAGCCCTATTAAAATTAAGTGCACAGCTCCTCAAATCGTTATCACAGTAAATTCACACAAATTAAGTTCCATATTGGATTAATTAATTCTCTCTCTCTCTCTCTCTCTCTGTCTCTCTGTCTCTCTTCTCTCTCTCTCTCTCTCTCTCTCTCTCTCCTCTCTCTCTCTCTCTCTCTCTCTCTCTCTCTCTCTCTCTCGCTTTCTCTCTCTCTCTCTTTGTGGCATATCTGGGATTCATTATAAATCTCTAACTACATTCAACTGGCACAAGGAGAAAGCCAAAATGCAGACAAACATAAACTACATCTTAACTGTCTTAATATTTCTGTGTATTCATTTTTTTTATAAAATATTTTACAAATCACATCAGCACAGCACAGATAGAATGAGCTCTTACCTGGCTGGTGTGTGTGTGTATGTGTGTGTGTGTGTGTGTGTGTGTTTACTTGTTTTGCAAGTACCTGAAACTCGAAACCTGTGTTTTGTATTATTGCAACTTTTGTTTCATCGTTTTTCCGCCCACTGTAGTTACGGGTGTGATGAAGTACCGCTGGACCGATTGGAAGTTTTTTCTCCCATCCAAATTTCCTTCAAGGTTTTTTTCCCAAGCAAATTTAACTGTGTCTAATTTTCCTTTCAGTTAAGGAGACATGCAGAAAGTTAAATGAAACTATAAATGGTTAAAAGTATTAATAGATGAATAGATTTGTCAGGAAAAAGAAATGTCAGGCCACATCGCGCCATCTGGTCACCGATTCATTTCCTGTAACAGCATCGCCATGGCGACCACATACAAATATTCCTGAAAATGTAATCTGGTTTGAATAGGGCTTTAGGTGTTTTTCTCATTTGCAAAACAAACAAACAAATGAAAAGTGGAATTTGAAATCTCCTAAAAACTGCAGTTTAGCTGTACAAGTTAACGCACATCATTATTCCTCATCCTATGACGTCGGAAAGACGAAATTTCCACACCTGGATTAGACATTCCTCATACCTCCAGCACATCTGTTTCTAAAATGAAATCATCGAGCACGTGAGGACGGGGCAGTCCCTAGAGCAAGCAGGGCGATGTGGTAAATATTTCAGTGCTTGTAGTAATCAGTGATGTGTAATATTCAGTTTTATTCTAGTTACAGAAGAACCTGGATGTTAACTGTAGCAGCTACGGTAGTGAACTTCAGGCCTCAGAGAGAACAGTGTAGTGTCTCTGCTTGGGTACGGGATAATCTTCTTCTTTAAAGAAGTAACTTACAGTTCAGTGTGTGTGTGTGTGTGTGTGTGTTTAGTGGTAAATTAACAAATTTCTCTCTCTCACAGGCACACACATACATTTTGTGTGTAAAAATTTTTTATTCATCTTAGTGCATATGTATTATTTATTAATTCATGCTCAGAGGTTTACATAAGGAAGTATTAAGTGCTTTTATTACAAATAATGATTATATCCACATACCAGATCTCCAGTTATGAAGCAACGAAGATCTTTATGACTAAAGACTAACACGTAGATAATAGTCAAGCTTTATTAAACAAATAATAAGCCCTTTCTCTCCTTCTGTATTTGTCTTCTGTTTTCCTTCGTATAATTTACAGAGTAAAGTATACTCTCTCTCTCTCTCTCTCTCTCTCTCTCTCTCACTCTCTCTCACTCTCATCCCTTTGTCTGGATTCTTAGTTTGACTTTGACTTTCTCTCTCTGCCTGTATTGTGTGTCTGTGCAGCTCATATTTAATTCATGTTTAGAAAGGTTCCTGAACAGAGGCTTTGGCAGTGCTGCAAGCGTGCACACACGCAAACACACACACACACGCACACACGCACACAAACTTGTGACTTACTGACTGCCATGCTTTATCAAATGCACACCACACACGCACACACACACGCCACACACACACACACACACACACACACACACACACACACACCCACACCCACACACACACTATGTAAACAACCATAAAAAGGCTCCTAGCCACCTGTCATTAGTTTTCTCGGCTCTGCATTCTGTACTCTCACTCTCTCTCTCTCTCTCTCTCTCTCTCTCTCTCTCTCTCTCTCTCTCTCTCTCTCTCTCTCTCTCTCTCTGTGTCATGGCTATCTATCAGTTTCTTTCTCTCTGTATTTCTCTCTCTCTCTGTCTCTCTCTCACTTTCTACCTATCTATCTGTCTGGCTATTTCCATTTCCCTCTCTCTCTCTCTCTCTCTCTCTCTCTCTCTCTCTCCTCCTCTCTCTCTCTCTCTCTCTCTGTCATGGCTATCTATCAGTTTCTTTCTCTCTGTATTTCTCTCCCTCTGTCTCTCTCTCTCTTTCTACCTATCTATCTGTCTGGCTAGCCCCTCCCCCCTCCCCCCCCCCCCTCCCCCCTCCCCTCTCTCTCTCTCCTCTCTCTCTCTCTCTCTCTCTCTCTCTCTCTCTCTCTCTCTCTCTCTCTCTCTCTCTCTCTCTCTCTCTCTCTCTGTTATATAAGCTATAATAAGCTGTTCTGGCAGCTCGGATAGCCACAGTGCCCTTCAGTGCCTGACACACAGATCCAGACTGAATTGCGCCTCCTGTATGCTCGGCTTTACTCAGACTGAAGTAAGCGTTCTTCTTGGAGCCCTTTCTGACAGAAGGAACTTCATGTAAAGCCTTTAAAGAATCCTCCAAATGTACAAAAACCCTTTAACAGGTAGTAAAACCCCAACTGTAGACAACATGACTCTTGACTAGAATCATAAGCCATGTCAGAGTCTCCTGTTGATTTACGTCACTGAATTTCTACCCCAGAGATGAAAAGATAGCATCTGTACGGACTGGAGAGAAGGAAGAATGAGAAGAAGAGATCTTTTTATAGGAAATTGCAGATAAGTGACGGATATGAGCTGCCGAGAAGTGAGTGAACGAGAAATCAAGCTGTGTTCATGAAAAGTGAAATGCAGATAGAATTTGGAAAGAAACACACTCTTTAAATGGGTAGAAAAATGTCGGTTTATACGTAATGAATAAAGCACAATTGGGGGCATGTTGCAGTCAGAAAAGAATCAACAATGGTGTAGTGTAATCATAGCAGTTTGTTGGATATAACATTTTTATAAAAAGCGACACGTCATAGTTTTTATTTGTTGACACGTTGTCCATGTGCTTTTGTTTGTCTTAGAATTCCTGGCTCCACCACTGCTCTTTTAGATAGATAGATAGATAGATAGATAGATAGATAGATAGATAGATAGATAGATAGTAGATAGATAGATAGATAGATAGATAGATAGATAGATAGGATAGATAGATAGATAGATAGATAGATAGATAGATAGATAGATAGATAGATAGATAGATAGATAGATAGATTGATCGATAGATAGATAGATAGGTAGATTGATAGATAGATCTTAACTATCTTGCACTCCTATATCCTTCGTGTCTTGTCAGCTGCTTCATTATTTTTACCAAGCCATATTTTCCTTTGTTGTAGCATGTTTGTTGTTGGGGGCAATGGTGGCTCAGTGGTAGGTTTCTCGCCTATCATGCAGAAGGCCTGGGTTTGATCCCCAGCCACTGGATGCAGTGCCGGTCCCAAGTCCGGAAAAATGGGAGGGTTGTGTCAGGAAACACATCTGGCGTTAAAAAAAAAAAAAGCACTTACACTGGAGACTCCTCAAAGCTTCACCTATATTAACAATCACACAAGTCACAGTGAATTAGCTGTTACTATGGAAATGATAACGTTTTGGAACAACACACTGATATTAAGAGTCGTTTGCAATAAAAGTAACCAGAAAATGTACCTGTGAAAATCTGGAACCATTGATATGTTAAATAACAAACAGAATTTCTCAATTAAAAAAAAAAAAGTAAAAATTTATGCCGATCATGTATTTAGTGTAGGGGGGCACGGTGGCTTAGTGGTTAGCACGTTTGCCTCACACTTCCAGGGTTGGGGGGGTCGATTCCCACCTCCGCCGTGTGTGTGGAGTTTGCATGTTCTCCCTGTGCCTCGGGGGTTTTCTCCGGGTACTCTGGTTTCCTCCCCAAGTCCAAAGACATGCATTGTAGGTTGATTGGCATCTCTAAATTGTCCGTATGGCATGAGTGAATGAGAGTGTGCGTGTGCCCTGTGATGGGTTGACATTCTGTCCAGGGTGTATCCTGCCTTGATGCCCAATGATGCCTGAGATAGGCACAGGCTCCCCGTGACCTGAGTGTAGATCGGATAAGCGGTAGACAATGAATGTATTTAGTGTTTTGATGGTGATGAAAACAGACATGACTGTGAGTCGTTCCTTTTAGAAAAGATTTCATTCAGGGAATTAAAGCTTTAAAAATAATGAAGTACACACACACACACACACACACACACACACACACACACACACACACACACACACACATTCATTTGGCAGATGCTTTTATCCAAAGTGCTTTACAAAAGAGGGAGAATCCAACAAACAAAAATAGATGTAAAAGGAATGAAGGCTAATTATTACGCCACGTTGCACGGCAGAGAAAGAATAGGAGGCAAATGTGCAACGTGGGTTTGAGCATGACTAAATCACGCATCATTTCCAGAGACGCAAGTATTACAGAATGAATATGAAGAGGTGTCAGCGAGGAGAAAAAAAGAAATTCACATGCTGAAGCAGTGACTGCAATTGTAGAGAAAGTGGGTTTCATACTGAACACACTCTTGACACTGCACAGTAGATGATGTAGGTTTGTTAGACACAAAGGGAAATTCAGCAGCTTCAGCGATGAAAGAGAAACCGGAGATGAGAAAAGACGAGAAAGAAAGTGGGAGAGCTGTGAAGAGGTGTGAGAGATGGAAGACGGTCATTTCCTGTCATTTTTCTCATCGAAGTTTCACTTCCTTTCTGTTGAAAGGCAGTTGAAGTTGTCGCAGTTAGGAAACGTTCCGAACGTCATATGATATGCCAGCGTTTGTTAAAACCAATTTTAGATTTTAGCCTCGAGTTTCAGTACTGTATTTGATGAAATAGGATCACAGCTAGGAGGTGTGTATCAGCTACATCGCGAACGTACACAGTGCATTGAAAGAGGGGAAATACACAAGGGGATTTAAAAAAAATAAGAAGAACAAGAAGAATGCTGAAGTGTAGTTAAAGCAAATTGGAATATAACTTTTGTAGAGTATAACTGCTTAATTCTCTGGATTTACATGTTAAGTTACACGATTTTTCTACTTACATTTAATATCTAGCAGCTATAAATAGTAATTTCCTCAGCAGCGTCTCACATTTCTTCTCTCAGCGCACGGTTGCAGCATGTCATTTGTTTTGTTGTGCTTTTGTTTATTATTACCAAGTGCTTTTGTTTCTATTGTAAGTTAAATAAAAATAGATTTCAAAGTCAAATTAACTTAAAATTAATAAGGAAATAAAGTGGAATTAGCTAAACAATACAATGGGATTAGCTGTACAAGGAAAAATAACTAGACGAACATTAGAAATAAGTGCTCTGTTACCGATTGTGTTCACCTGTACTGTATTTGATTCTTAGTTATATTGTGCATTTACATCCTCTTTGTGTTGCTGGTTTTTTCTACAAATGTGTTGTGCTCCAACGAGCGTATAGTTTCCTGTGTTGTAATTTAAAAAAAAAACCCTAAAATGTAGAAATGGCAGTGCTGTCAATATGCTGTGAGGATTGTGTCTATGGCAGTTCCTCAATCTCAGCTACTTCAGAAATGTTTTCATCCAGAGATATTGTTTGTTTGTTTGTTTGTTTGTTTGTTTAATGTTTCTACCTGAATGTGATATTTTGGTTTGCTTTAAACCAATTTTTTCAGCTAAAGCAACAGACAAACCAAACCAAAATTGGAGACAAAATTAGTTCACTGAAGGGGAAAGGACATAAAAGACATTTTTAACCTGTGAATTCACAAGGGTTGATTTTGTGAGTGAGTAGAAAACAAGGACTGTGGTCTGTTTTGTTTGTAAAATAATGGCCGATTGCTTAAGGCACACCTGAGCAAAGCTAGCTGGCTAACACTTACCTGAAATTCCCAAATCACCTACAAATCAGGATAGAAGAAATTTCTTTTAAATAACAGCAAATTTCTTTCATTTGTGCTATTGACAGTTTATTATTATGTGATATAACATGGTCTGGCCTGCAGACTGGACTGCACATAAGATATATTTATAAACAGGATTGTCAGGTCACAGCTAAGTTTCTAGCAGAACTTAATTTAATAAAAAAAAAGCACATAAAAAAATCCCAGAAACAGTCCCAAAAGGATCAAAAGATCTTCTCGTTGTTTTTTTATCAGCATCCATCCATCCATCCATCCATCCATCCATCCATCCATCCATCCATCCATCCATCCATCCATCCATCCATCCTCCATCCATCCATCCATCCATCCATCCATCCATCCATCCATCCATCCCTCCATCCATCCATCCATCCATCCATGTTCTGTAGTGCTTATCCCTCACAGGGAGCCTGGAGTCTGTACCAGGGGATTCAGGGCACATGGCATTGGACACCCTGGACTGACTGTCAACTCATCACAGGGCACACAAACAAACAACCTCACACACACACACAAACAACCACACACACTACGGATGATTTAGGGATGCCAATCAGCCTACAACAAATGTTTTGGGATAGTTGGTGGAAACGGGAGAGCCTGGAGTAAATTCCATACACATAGGGTGGAGAAGGGAAACGTCTTCCCAACCCTGGAGTCACAAGGCAAATGTCAACCACTAAGCCAACGTTCCCCCATCATCATTCATATCAACAAAAAACCCACTACTGATATATTTGTTCCAAAACTAGGTCAGTTTGTGAGTAAAGGCCATGGTCTTGGCAACCCTGTTTGCAACGGCTGTATAAAATAAGCTGATGTATGCTAAGGGTTTTTTTTGTGGTAAAATTCTTCTGTGTTTATTTTTTGTCTCTGCCTGCTAGGATTTATCTTGTTAGCATTGTTGGCATCTCTGCTTCAGTCCTGTTGACTCAGTGCCTCCACCCTTTTGCAAGTTCATCTAACTAGCTTCATTTAAGTATTGCAAAAAGCTTTAACACTGAGACAGAAACTGTCCCATGAGGGCATGTTAACAGTATTGGAATGCAGGCTTGTATGTCAATGTTAGCCAAGAAGTTTTAGACTTTGAGTATCATTTTCATGTTTTCATGGATAATAAAGACATGGACATCTCCTAGGGAGCTGCTTGAAAGTTCTAGATTTCCAAAACATTTCCGATGGCAATGTTGCCTGCACTTTCTCCATTTAATTATAACAATTCAAACAAGTATACACAAAACACATGTTTAGTTTGTGGTCGGATCAAATCTGCGACCTGCGGTGCCTCAGTAAAGCTTGCCAAGAGAAGAAGGTTCCACCGTCGGGCGAACCAATCACACTGGCACTGTGTGTTTCTTAATCAGCTGGAAGTCGGAGCATATCCAGTTCATACACACATCTCTAACATCCGATGAGAAAGTTATTGCTTTGTTTAGGATCTTTTAGAATGTCTAGTGTTCTCTAAACCATTAGATGCCAACGTTGCAAATGTGGATAGGGTTTGTGAGTGTGTACCTCTAGCATTTCCTGTCTTGACTGGGAATCTTTTATTCTTGAACCTGGAGTTGGGGGGGATAGATTTTTTTCTTCGTGCCTTGGGCATTATAACTGTGAAGAGGCTAGTGATTAGCTACCTATAGCAAGTTTCTCCACTCAGGGTAAAAGTGTGATGGCTACAACAGCTTTGATTGGTTAGCACTTTAACTTCACACTCCAGGGTTTGGGGTTCAATTCCCACCTTGCTTTTTCTCCCTGTGCTACAGGAGTTTCCTCTAGGTACTCCAGTTCCCTTTGGCTAGTCCAAAAACATGAGTTGTGGGCTGAATGGCATGTCTAAATTGTCAGATATAGGTGTGCGGTTGTGTCCTGCGATGGACTGGCATCCTATAAGGGGTACCCCATCTACCTTGTACCTCAAGTCCAATGGTTTAGACTCTATGTTCCCCTTGAGCATATATTGGATAAGTAGAACACAAAATGGATGGATGACCACAAGTGACACAAGATCCCATTCCTTTCTTTTCAACACCATTTACTTTTATTTAATTTAGCTGTATTGACTTCCTTCAATTCTTTATTCAATTTGTTCTTATGGAATCTCTTTCTTTTTTTTTTTTCCTTCTGCTGCTCTCTGCTAGTCTACTTCCTGGTGAGATGACTAATCTCTGTCAAATCAGATTACTGGCAGATCATCTCATTTCACAGGTCCACATTTCTCCATATGCCGGATTGCATCTAGTGCTAGCTGAGAGATCCAATTGGACCAGGATGAGATGAGAGGTGAGAGGAAATGGAATAATGGAACAGAAAAGTGGTGCATAGGCTACTGTTAAAGAAAAAGATTGTAGGTGTAGCTGAGCTAAGTGAAAGGACTTCTCACATGAAGCCAGCTGTGTTCTTTATAATTATATATAGATCATCTTTCCATCAATCCGATTTCAATTAGAAGCACTTATCCTACACAGGGTTGTGGAGAACCTGGAGTCTATACAGGTACACAAGGTGTGGGACACAGTGGATGGGTGCAAATCCATTACATGAAACATGGGGAGAAAATTCAAACTCCACACACAGGTTGGAGGTGGGAATTGAACCCGAGTTCTGGTGGTGCAAGGCAGGCGTACTAAAAACTAGCAGCATTACAGTGAATAATGACGTTTGCCTTACTATGTGATTACATTACCAACATGTTATTAAAGCTTTACAAGCTGTTCTACATAGTCTACAAAAATGCTTGCAACAAAATTGTAGTTATGAATGTTGGCTTTATAGAAAGTGCTATTTCATTTGTTAAAAAAATGGCTTCTAATGGTGTTTCTAGTTTATTTGACCCCTTACAGCTCATATCTGTTTTTCAGCCCTGCCTCTTTTATAATCATACTTCTTATCTATGCAAGGAGCAAGATTTGTTAAATAGCCCAGTGAATTAACTAGTATGTGTCAATCACAATAGATACATAAAAGATGATTTGTAATTATTTAAATGGACTCTAGACCAAAGCTCTACAGTTCATTACTACGTAATTTAATGAGAAAAAAATTTCCAATCAGGGATATTGTTTCCATCCTGGCGGATTTGCTCTCATCATTTTGATTAGAATCAAAATGTTATTACACCAGTGTGCCACATGTGCACACATCAGATTTATGTGCCAATGAATGTTTGTTTTGTTAATAAAAATAAAAGTGTGTCAGCTCGAACAACGCAAAAAAACGTGTTCTCTTTACTTTTTTTAGTAACACCTGGCACAACAGGACATTGTATGGTGGATGGTTCACATGAAAGTATTTAAATAACATGAGTAATTGTTGATATGGTGAGGTTCCTGTTCCATGAGTCTCCAGTTTCTGCACTTTGTATCAGGACATTCAATCTCTTGTACATTTTCACTGCAAACACAACTTAAAAAAATAATAAAACTATTCATGAAACTTAATCTTAAATGAAGACAAATAATAGCTACGTTAATAAAGGATTTAAATTACGGCAGCATTCTTTCACCATTTAGTCACCATTTTGTTGTCAGCTCTCCGTGAGATTTGAGGATAAATCAGTTGTCCATAAAAATGTTAGATAACTTAGGGGCCTTTATGTGTTTTTTGGACATAGTTTTGTAAATCTGGGAACAACTTTTCACTTAGGTTAAACTTTAATATCCAGTTATATTAGCTACCATGTTGAAATATTGTTGCACTGAGAATCTTGGACCCCAAAGCAACCTCGTGGTATAAAGTTTCAAGTGAATTAAAACTAAAAGCTTGTTCAAATTTCTTCTCACTTTTAAGGATTTTGTCATAAATGGCTGTCTTCCCTCAGGGTGAGTGCTTGATTGGCCTGTGCTATAAACACTTCTCTCTACTGACACTGTATCACCTGCAAACTGAAGCTAATCTTTAGCTTGTGAAAGCGTAGCTTTGAAGGATGAGACTGAAAAGCTCCTCAGGACGGATACACCATGAAGCAGGCCTTTTTTTCTGTGACTCAAAGACAGTCTTTGTTCTTTATAGTGGCTGGAAGACATCATCTGACCTCTTGCTAACAGATTGGTCTCTATTCATTGGTCATGGATGATAATTAGCCCAAATTGAGAACCAGTGAAGGGGATGTTTTTTTTTGACATCACTTTGGCGATGGATCTATTTTCTTCCTCTTGAACGATCTGAACGATCCTTGAGACAATGTACGAGTTGAACACGTTTAACAAAACAGAATTGGTTTGTATTAAACCATTTGTTTGTAGTATTTATAAATTGTAATAATTTTAGCACTGATAAACTTCTTCAAGCCAAGCCATTTCACAGCTAATGATGGTGAAAAAGTCAAAATGTCAGTGAGACCCTAAAGAGCCACTGTCTCAGTTTAATTGGAACTGAATTTTGCAGGAAGGTTTAGACTTTTTGGCCATGCATTGACCTGCCTTGTTTCCATCCTGGTGTTATATTTCAATATCTTTGAATTACAGAAAACGTAAATGAAGGTTCTGAGTGAATATTTTTTACATTAATTTGTAATGAAAACTGGTTGATTTAACAGTTTGACCTAATGATATTAGATATTTAAAGCTTTTTATCCAGTTTTTGACGTGCTAAAATGCTTAAGCTTGTTTGGATTTATCTACCCAGATACAGCCACATTAAAAAAAAAAGGTAAATTTTTTTTTCTTTTGGTATTTCAAGAGTTTATTCTTAACCAAGCGTAACCATGCAATGAGGCTAGAAACCCCTGGAGTTTATTATTTTCCTATGTTTTGTCCGCGTTTTCCTGTGTTTTGTCTCCCAGCAGTTGGTACATTTTTGAATAATAACAAAGCTTTTTGAAATGCGTATTAAAGAACTACACATTATACCATTAATATGTTTAGTTATGCTTAATGTTATGAAATGTCAGCAAATTAAGTTTTTGATATGTTGTATGCCATAGGGGCATATATACTTATAAAATAAACTTTCTGTCCTAAAGATTTCAGAAAACTAAGTTTTACACAGCTCTGATACTGGAGACTCCTTTAATTTCTTTACAGAAGATTTCACCATGTCAGCAATTAAGCATGTGAAATCCTTTGTGTGAAGCATCTCTGTTTTACACACACACAAGATTCTGTGATTTCTGAAAAAAAAAAAAAACCCAGTGATTTTTACATGAAAATTGAATAATTTACTTACTTAAAAGTTCTGTGTCAAATTAACTTGTGTGTTGCTATGAAACTGCTCACCAAACCAGGGAAAAAAGATGATTTCACACAATTTCTTTTTTTTTTCTTTTTTTTTTTTTGCATTTTTATAACTTTAGAACTGATTTTATTTGGCGTGTTATGAATGGGTTGCTTTCATTATTGGTTGTTTATCCTTTGTGTTATAGGTCAATGGTGTGTGTGTGTGTGTGTGTGTGTGTGTGTGTGTGTGTGTGTGTGAGTCATCTTGGGTTTGCCAGTTTTTATGAAGGCTGATGTAAATGCAATAATCCACTGCCGTTCTACTTGTGGTTGGAAACCGTTTCATAACTGTTTAATAATGATAACATGGATATATGTATGTGTATTTCTTAAAATGTTGAGATTTATGTAGTCCAATTAAGCTCTTTTGTAATCCTCAACCATGAAAACGCTCCTTGAAATACGCTTAGTTAAATTTACAGTGTGGAAATTGTTACCATGCTTTTCTGAAGTAAATGCCCCAGTCTTTCAGTTTTTTTTCAAGAAACATATTAGACAGAGCTCTATCCTTTTTCTTCTACATGGAACCACAGTCAGAGAAAATTACACCTTCTGATGAATCCAGCAGCTTTTTCAGCTGATTTTGCAATGCCTTTTTAATTATTTTTTTTACAAAATCTGCATTGCAACTTTTTTGCAAAAAACTACTTGAAATGGTGAAATTGCAGGCTTCTTTTAACCTCCTACCAGGGAAGACATGTATAATTACTTTCTGTGAGAGCTGTACAATTGTACATGAATTTGAACAGTGATTTGGCTTAATGCGCATTGTTATGATGCCACACAACAAGTCTTGGGCCAGATCTGTAACAGATCTGCGGGAATTTTGATAAATTGAAAGCTCAGACAAAATTATTATTCTAATAATTCTAATAGAAGTTGCTTTCAGCTGCTCCCTGTTCGGGGTCACCACAGCGGACCAACTGGTCCGCACAACAATTTGGCACAGGTTTTACACCGGAGGCCCTTCCTGACACAACCCTCCCATTTTTCCGGGCTTGGGACCAGCACTGCATCCAGTGGCTAGGGTTTGAACCCGGGCCTTCTGCATGGTAGGTGAGAACCCTACCACTGAGCCGCCAATGCCTAAAATTGCTGTTATAATAATAATATAATAATAATAATATGACATTATTATTATTATTATTATTATTTGAGTTGCTCTATTATACTGGTTTCAGAAGTCTGAAACTGGCTGCTAAATCCAGTAGAAACCCTGATCACTTAGCCCTCTGACAGCACACACTGAAATCATTGGCACTCTATGGGATATAAGGGAATATGTATTAGTGGATTACTAAAAGTCTTTTTTTTTAAATTTACCACACTGTTCCTCATTTTCCCCATTTCAGTTTCTTTCTCTGGATTGAATAAAAGCATGGGCACTTAATGGACTGTGGAGTATTACGCAGATTACAAAGGGATGCTCGTGGCTGATCCTTTTGCTAAGCTTTCAGAGTCATTGAGTTTGGCTCATCTCGAGTAGGAGTGCTGTGTGGGCGGAGGCTTTGCTTTTGTTGGTGGTTCATCTAATAGTTTTAATGGTTTTGTTGCCTTTGTGATTTGCAGAGCTTCTAGTATCTGTGGTTTTGCCGTAGTCAATGGCTTTTTCTATGGCGATGCACTTTTCTGCGTTTTACAAGCCTCGGTTTTGTGAATCAATAGAAAATTTGGATTGTGCTCTCTGGACAGTCGCAGTGGAGAGTAGGTTTGTGTGACATTGATTTTTTTCCCTGCAAGGATATATATTGTCGGATTCTTCTGATTTATTATTATGAAGTTCTGTGTACCTCAGTATTATGCCTAAATGTAAAAATGGGCCTTTTGATTAATGTTGACGGCATGAAGATATATGTTATATGCAGGGATATCAGGCAAGATTATGTTTCAAATGGAATTTACTGTTTTCCAAAAATTTCTTTTGATTACTAACATTTACAGAAAGATAAAACTTTTTGGTATTTTGATGCATGGTGTGAAGAGATTCTCTAAAAATCTGCCTCAGCTGTGGATTTCCTAGCACAAATCTAAGCGAGGTCCGGTTCTCTTAAAAAGAGGAGAAACAAGGGTTATTTCAATTCAATTCAATTTATTTGTATAGCGCCTTTTACAATGGACATTGTCTCAAAGCAGCTTTACGAAAATAGAGAAACAGAAAGGAGAAAAAAAAAAAGAATTATTAAATTAAATTATTAAACTATTTTATCCCTATTTATCCCTAATTAGCAAGCCTGTGGCGACGGTGCTGAGGAAAAACTCCCTGTGATGATATGAGGAAGAAATCTTGAGAGGAACTAGATTCAGAAGGGAACCCAACCTCATTTGGGTGACACTAGACAGTAAATAATGTAAATGTAAATAGTGTCCTTTCTACAACAGCAACCAAGGGCCCAGGAGGAACTATTAGGTCAATGTAGTTTCTGAGTTCATTATAGACACTAATTCCTTGCTGTCAAAGATGACAGATTTCAGCCATGTTGCTCTAATTTATATAAAATGTACATCTGTTTCTTCCATAATATTAAATGTAAATAAAATAACCCTGCATGCTAAATCCACATTATCATGAATAGCACAGTAATTCCATTAGAAATACATTTTTAACTATTGCTATGGTGCAGTGGTGAGTTCAGTATTTTTATGACTTATTTTCAAGATCAGGGTTCAGCAGCGACAACGTCTCGGAACGTTTGAGATTCAGAATCTGTGTAAACGGGAAGCTGTGTAAAGTGTAAACAATCACACCAATTTAAAACCATCAGAATTTGAGGATAACCAGACACAAGGTAGGAGGAATTACAGATCAGACATTGGTTCAGATCCCCATACCACAAAAAGCACCACTTCCCAGCCATTACTCTATACTGGTCACTTACTGTGTATACTGGTATAAAAAACATTAGGGTTTCTGCCAACTGCCAAATATATCAGTGTAAATGAGGTGTACAGTAAACACCATCAGTTGGCCTTTGCTAAACTCAATATTCGAAGCCACAAAATTCTAATTTCTTACTGAATGATATTCAAAGGAGGGGGGGGGGTGTTATTACGGTGGCTTAGTGGTTAGCACGTTTGCCTCACACCTCCAGGGTTGGGGGTTTGATTCCCGCCTCCACCATGTGTGTGGAGTTTGCATGTTCTCCCCGTGCCTCAGGGGTTTCCTCCAGGTACTCCGGTTTCCTCCTCCAGGTACTCCGGTTTCCTCCCCCAGTCCAAAGCCATGCGTGGTAGGTTGATTGGCATCTCTAAATTGTCCGTATTGTGTGTGTGTGTGTGTGCCCTGCGATGGGTTGGCACTCCGTCCAGGGTGTATCCTGCCTTGATGCCCAATGTCGCCTGAGATAGGCACAGGCTCCCCGTGACCCAAGAATAGTTCAGATAAGCGGTAGACAATGAATGAATGAATGATATTCAAAGGTTAGGTTAGAGGTTTTCACCACCTCTCTTTTTTAGATGGTCACAGCATGAAGATTTTCTAACCCTTTAACTTCAACATCTTTATTTAAAAAGCATTTGTTAAACCAAGAGGAATTGCTATTTGAAGAATAATATCAAGTTGTAACAAGAAGAAAATTAAATTAGGAAGCAAAACTACAAGCATTCAGTTGGAGTGTTTAGATCATTTAAATTCGGCCAAGCTGTTCTTCATGAAGAATTTCGCTGTAATATTAAATGTTCAAACCAGCGCCATAGACTGTGTGCTAGACTGGAAAAAAATTATAATACAAAAAAAAAAAAAAACCCTGTTATGCAGAGCGCATAATTTAATAAGATGTGGGAAAGTCAAAGGAGAATCATCAGCTTGGGAAAACCAGATGAAAGAATTTACCCCTGGGTTACATTCACAGTGGAATAGTACACAAGTCTTATTACTGACTCCACTGTTTTGGTTAAAATATCTGGGATACAGTCTGAATAAGCGGTAGAGGTGACCTGTAATATTACTTTTATGTTGTGTATCTCGATTATCATTATATCACACAAACCTAGAGCAGGATATAGACCCTGCAGTTAGCATTGATTCAGCAGTTGTGTTAATGTTGCTTACCTCAAAAAAAAAGTATATTTTTTTACATACAGTAGATTTTTGTCAGGATTTTTTTTTTTTTTGCATGAAAAAGGGTTCAACATTTTAAATGATGTTATTTAAATTGAAATCAATTAAAACATTCTCATTTTTTTTTGTGATAGATATTTCTGTAAGGGAGGTTTAGCAGGATCCATTTGCGGGCCACAGGTTTTATTAGAGAAGGCAGTACAATCAAAACGTAAGGGAAAGCAGAGTCGGGAAACAGGCAGGAAGTCACAACAACCGGGAAAGTGGTCCGTGATGCAAACAAATCCAAAAGGGCAAAAAACACAACGGGTAATCCAAATCACAGAAGCAGAAGTCATATGTGGAAGAAACAATATAGGCAGAATAACAAAGGCTTGGTATGCAGCACGAGTCTGACGATACTTCGCGTAGAAGCAATAGCGTGAGCATGTTAAATATGCTAGAACCCGGAAATGAAAGTCCGGCAAGGATATATATATATATATATAAAATTGACAAGCATGCAATAAAATAAGGAATCAGGAAGCGTGATCTGAAACATTAGTGTGACAAGCATGCAAAAAAATAAGAAATCAGGAAGGGGGCCAACACTTTTTTTGCATGCTTGTCACACTAATGTTTCAGATAATCATTCATTCATTCATTGTCTACCGCTTATCCGAACTATTTTTGGGTCACTGGGAGCCTGTGCCTATCTCAGGCGTCATTGTGCATCAAGGCAGGATACACCCTGGATGGAGTGCCAAACCATCGCAGGGCACACACACACACACTCTCTTTCACTCGCGCAATCACACACTACGGACAATTTAGAGATGCCAATCAACCTACCACGCATGTCTTTGGACCGGGGGAGGAAACTGGAGTACCCGGAGGAAACCCCCGAGGCACGGGGAGAACATGCGTTTCAGATAATCAAACACATTTAAATATTAGTCAAAGATAACACAAGTAAACACATCATGCAGTTTTTAAATGAAGGTTTTTATTATTAAGGGAAAACAAAATCCAAAACTACATGGCCCTGTGTTAAAAAGTATTTTCCCCCTAAGCCTAATAACTGGTTGGGCCACCCTTAGCAGCAACAACTGCAATCAAGCGTTTTCCATAACTTGCAATGAGTCTGTTACAGCGCTGTGGAGGAATTTTGGCCCACTCATCTTTGCAGAATTGTTGTAATTCAGCCACATTGGAGGGTTTTCGAGCATGAACCACCTTTTTAAGGTCATGCCACAGCATCTCAATCGGATTGAGGTCAGGCTATATATGTGTGTGTGTGTGTGTGTGTGTATGTGTGAAAAAGGTTTAATTTCTAATCAGGAACCTTTACCTTAAATATCTGTAAATTGCAATCCGAGTTAGTTTCTGTAAGTTCTTATGAATTTGCTATCATGAGATCATGTTAAATCTAAAAGCTACACCAGTTTTCATGTTGCAAATTTCATCTCAGTGTTGCTAAGCCTCTGAACGCTGACGTTCTGGCAAATAATCATCTGGCTTCCGGCCTGGAGCCATTTCACTGCTAATTTCAGGACTGTCATTCTGTTCTGCCAAATATAATTAAAGCCTGAGTGAAATACACTAAAGAAAACGCGCATCTTTTCTCTCCATATACATCTGCAAATCCAGCCAAGCGCAGATCATTAGGTTATGCAACATGAATGTAATATTACAGCTTACATTTCTTTCTATTGCATTCACTTCACGGTAAGTGAGTTCAGTCCGAGATTACAGCTGAACAGTTCTCTCAGCTGGTTCTTTCAGGCGCTAAAATGTTTGAGTGCTAAGCTATCAATGGCCGCTTGTATAAATGTCCATCTGCTCACACCGCTGTCCATTATTTAAATGTAGTTTTGTTCGAGCTGGCAATCCATCACCCGTAAAAGCTTCCTGTCCTTTACCTTACCCTTTACTCTCCAAATGCTGCCTGATTTTGTTTAGCGGCAGAGGCCACTAGATCACATCTGGAAATGTGGCTTTCGATAACTAACAAGCAAACCAGAGGTGCAAATGGCAAAGGAAGACAGCCTGACAGAAACTGGTGACAGGAAGTGAGAAGAACCAGACGCATAAAAGGGAATCCACTGGACAAAATATTAGAGTAAATATAGTAATAGATAGTCCCACTAATAAGATCTGTCCAATGATATTTATTTTGGTATAAAAAACAGAAGAAGAGGTTCAAAAATGCTGGTACAAAATCTGAATCCGACAAGAAATACAGGATATTGGTGTCATTTTTGGTTGTTTCCAGACAAATTTTGCCTATTAATCAACAACATGGGGAGAGTGTTTCTACACATTTTTCAAGTTTGAGACAGTTTGGACCAGTTTGGACTGGTGATTAATTTCACCCTGGATGTGAACATGTATGTATAAGGTGCACTGGCACTGGACTAGCGTTCCATGAGAACTAAAACTTGTTTTAACAACTAGAACTCAGTTTTAACCTTGTAAAAGTCCTGAGAACTGGTGTCAGATCCTGACATAATTAATACCTTTCCTATAAGTGTCTCTGTAGGTACAAATCAATTCAGAGCACTGATGAGTGACCTGGGGGTTTAGGGGGCTGTTTTACTTTCAGCTTTATGTTCTTGGAGATATTTACGATTGCATTGAAGTGCTTTGTAGTTTAAACCCCTTTAGGCACAAGAAGCTCAGGATCTAAAGGTTTCATTAATCTAAACCCACCTTGAGAGAAGTTAGGGTAGAAGGTGTTTACATAAGATATTTCCTTTTAAAATTAATTGCTGCAATAGTTAGTGATTCAGGCATTTTTGGACAGTAACTCTGAGTTTATTCCAACAGATTCGTGTCAGGGCACAGAAGAGTGTTGATGCATGACGCCCTTGTGTCTTGAGTGATGCTCGAGGCGTACTTGTGGCTTTATGGGAACGCAGCCTTGTGGTCTGGTTTCTTGGCATTTTGTGCAAGCATCTGTGTTTTAAGAAAGTCCAAAGACTGAACACAGCGATGGGGTGAAGTGGGAAAATCTGGGGACATTGAGAACAAAGTACACAGCTGAATTTTGGATCAGTCACAGAGGTCTGGTGGCAGTTCAAGCTTAAGATGACAAGAAAGTGCCTGAGTGATCTCTGAGGGCAGTACCTGGATTCTCCTGTAAAGAAAAAATGAGGTGGTTCCTCAGTTCTAAAGGTTTTGAACTTTGGCCTAAACTCTAAACTGCTCCAGGGGTCATGGGTCATAGACTTTGTGCTTTGACCCCAGCTTTCGAAACCATATGAGGAATTGTACTGTACATGTACAGTTTTGCAGAAAATAATAAGGGGTTGTCCAGAACCACACCATGGTTAAAAATGAGAAATGCCATGACAAAGAATTTAATCAGGTCAAGCATCACATTAGTAACTAATGTGAGCTCCATCTGACTCATTTAAACACTGAATCTTTCTTGTTTTAAATGAGTAACATGCTTAAAAGAGTGTGCTATGTTATAAAAAAAAAATCTTAATGTAAAAAAAAAATTATGGAGTTAATGTAATAGAGAATATTCAGGAAAGCTGAGTGGAGTGGAACAGATTTGATCAGGAAATGTAGGCTGTGAGCTAAATTTACTGGCAGCAAAGACACGTGCACAGGCTTACACACACACACACACACACACCCACACCCACACACACACACACACACGGTTAGAAGCTGCTGGGGCAGAAAAATCTAATGTAAACATCACTGTGCTTGGAGTTTATTTGATTTAATCTAATGATAGCTGACCTGCTGAACAGACTCTGGAAACAAAAGAATGATCTGCAGAGAGAGAGAGAGAGAGAGAGAGAGAGAGAGAGAGAGAGAAGAGAGAGAGAGAGAGAGAGAGAGAGAGAGAGAGAGAGAGAGAGAGAGAGAGAGGCTTTTATAGATGAACATAGAAAGAGAAAACTAGCAGTCTATCACAATTAAATAAAAAAAATAAAAAAAATTTATTTAATTACTGTCTAGAAGCAGATGATGTTAAAATTCTGCACTTAATTATCATAGTCATATCATAGACATGTCTAGACGGTTGAGATGCACATAAGCACTGGCAAGGTGTGGGAGCAGGCAAACAAATCCAAAACAGCAAGCAAGTTCAAAGTCAAAATGTGAACAATACTTCCCATTTTATCAGACAAACACAAGACAAATATCCAATCAAAGGGCAAACTTAAAACAGCTGCGAATATTCAGGACAAACAAGTATTCAAGATAACCAATGACAGGACATGGGTGGGGACAAGACATGAACCAAAATAAAAACACACGAGGCAATGTAAACAAGCACACAACAAACTGATAGTTCTGTGGGTGGTTTTATTGACTGAGTGCTTCCACAGCGCTTGGCAGGAAAGGGAATTTCCTTACAGATGGAATGGATGCAATACTCCCCTCAGCTGTCTGGCCGCTCAGGGTAAAATGTCCAAGCAGAACCCACGGTCTCAAGGCAGGGCCTATTGTGTTGACTCTTTCCAGTGGAGTCGGGATCACACATAAGGCGTACTGTCGGTCTCTGGAGGTACCTCTGTAGGAGAGGCCACTCTGTCAGGCACTGGCTAGAGTTTGCCAGGGGACTTCCTACCTCTTCCTCTTTTTCTTCTATCTTCTATCTCCAGCGTTCTCTTCCTTGTAGTGATTCGAAAACAGGCAGCCCACTCCCCAAAATGTTTCCAGATCAGGTTTAGACTACCCAAACACCATTCTCAGTAGATACACAAATTTGGCTACGCTTTCTAGGTCTAGTGTTCCCATGGTGACCAGGAGCTTGGAAAGTAAACTGGAACAACATGAACCTCAGCTTCTGCTTCTCTATGAGCATGGGGTTCAGTAGGCTCTCAAAATAAAACAGGAATCTGTGGAAAGGAGCAGGGGTATCTAGGTTCATCCACTAGGGGAAGTGCACCTAGTACATTTGAGTGACATCATGATAATACTGGCATGACACCCCCTCACTTCCCTGCTGCATTGCAAGTATTGTTATGTGAGGAAGGTTGAGGGGGATAGTCCTGGAAATTGTGCAGTTTAGAAATACCGTTGAGAACACACCCTTTAAAACAACAACAAACTATAATCTACTACCAAGAGTTATTGTTTGTTTGAAAACTCTTGGTAGTAGATTTTTTGGACTCTACTTTAGGAACCATTTAATGCTGTCTATGATGCAACTTCCACTAAGCAAGACTAAGCATCTAACTAACTCCTATCCATATAGTGATGATATACAGTTTTTATAAGTATTTATACTAAGAATTATCACTTGCTATGCATACATTATATTGTGGAGGTATGAACGCCACAAATGGAAAATATACAAAATTAGATGTTTGTTAAAGTGCTGTATGGTTTTCCATCTGTTTGGCTGTTCGAGAAATCCTAAATTCAGACTATGGTGAACTATGGCTTTTAATTTTTCTCCAGCCAAAATATCTTAAAAAAAAACCACAAAAAGAGGAAGAGTGACTTTCTGACATTTGAAGGGTGCTTTCCAATGTCCTTCTCTTAAGTGTAGCAAACTTTGAGCGTGGAAGTGTAAACTATGCTAAAATAATGCACATGTGCGGTCAGATTAGTGAACCCACGTGCCTGCTCAGGAAACCATGGGTGGAAAAGGTCTCCTGTGGTAATGCACTGACAGCTGAAGGAAAGCTCGAACTGAAATGAGTCAAATCGAAAAAACAGCACACATGTGAAATGTATTAGCTACATGATTTACTATGGGAGATAATCTTTTTGTCCAAACTCACATATTTCACATATTCCCCTGATTTCTCGCATTCGGAACAAGTTTGCTTTATTTGCATCCTTATTAAATCCCATCTTATAGCAATTATTTAATTGCTGAGTTGCTGAGTTAGCAAAACACACTGTTTCTGCGCTTTTTATTCTGGATAGTGAGAGCGTTTTTTCAGGTGTGAAAATGTTTTTGCACATGGGAGCAGTTCAGGAAACTTATGTTATATCAAAATATCTTGGTTTAGGGTTTTGAGTTTAAAAGAACTCAGACTATACCACGCGTGAATGCAATCTGGGTCATCAAAATATATTTGGCTCGTTGGTTATCATATGTGCCCACATCTTTAGGATCAAGGGTTCAATTTCTGTCTCCACCCTCATGTGTGTTTGGAGTTTGCATGCTGTCCCCGTGCCTAGGGGGTTTCCTCCAGGTACTCCAGTTTCCTCCCTCTTTTCTAAGACATGTATTGTAAGCTGATTTGCATCTCTAAATTGTGTGTGTGTGTGTGTGTAATTGTGTCATGAGATAGACTGGCATCCTGTCCAGGGTGTCCTCTGCATTATGTTCTGAGTCTCCTGGTTGCCGTGACCCAGTAGGATAAACAGTGAATAGAACAGATGAATAGTTGGAGGACTTTTGATACCACTACATACCCGGGGAACACCACACAAGACCTGCTGTTTAAGAAGCTCTTACACACACCCTCAATACTTATGCTTACCCATTTTTCCTGCTTCCAAACACAACAACTTTAAGAACTTGGTGCCACTGTAACAAAATGATTTATTCTGTTAAAGTCACCTTTCAGTGATTTATAGCTGATTGGGCTGGACACAGGATGGTTAAAAAGCTTGTTAAAAACAGTGCACTCCCATGCTTTATAAAATTATTTGGAAATTTTTTAGTCTTTCTGTAAATAGATCAGTATCAAGCCTTTTGCATTCATCTTCCTTGTTCTGACCCCATGGGACTCTTTGACTCACATCCTTTGTTTATCAGACCCACTGACCCTCTTTTCCTTTCATTGAGCAAAACAAGATTTTTTGCTTCACATTTAATAAAATTCAAAGGAAAAAGGGAAAATAAAAAGCACGAGATGTATTTTTATCTTGGTGTTGGACAGATTTATATATTCGGTGTTGAGAAAGAACATTACTGAAATGCGTTGGTTTAAAAATGGGGAATCTAGGAAAAGCCTAGGATTGTAGTGAAGAATTTTTTTTTTTCAGTTTACCTGCGTGATGTATCCTGATGCTCTACTTCTGCACTTTGTAGATTATTGAAATCTTTCAATAGAAAGATTTCCACTTCCCAAAAACAGTAAAGTCACACAGATACTGTAGATTTGTACCCGAGTGACTATAAAGAACAAAGTCCTGTTGTTCATCCCTGCATTTGATTACATGGGGAAATAACTAATAACATAAATATAATATGTTGTTTTAATAATAATTGAACAATTTTGATTGGAATCATCGAAAGGGACTGATATATCTTTTAAAGGACTGAAATATTTTCCAGATGCTAGCAGTGATTATTTAGAAACACCTGGTCTGGTTCTTGTGCTCATCTGACAGTGGTGCTCATGATCACTGTACCACCTTTAATGAGACTAACCACACATGCATCATGGAGGCTTGAGAAGGGAAAATACGCAGCCGTTTTAGACCTCATCATGCTGCTGGGAAAGAACCCCAGCTGTGCTGCATGTATAATCGAGCTCACATGGTTTTAGTCATTGTTTCTACTTTGAATTTAAATGTGACTCTGTGTGTTGTGTACAGTGATGCCCAGATTTGTGCCTGAAGGAGAAAGAAGAGTGAATGTGAGAGAAAATTCAAATGACAGATAAGAACAACACATTAACTTTAAATGAATTTAATTCATTCATTGTCTACCGCTTATCTGATCTACTCTCGGGTCACGGGGAGCCTGTGCCTATCTCAGGCGTCATCGGGCATCAAGGCAGGATACACCCTGTGTGCAGGGCACACACACACACACACTACGGACAATTTAGAGATGCCAATCAACCTACAATGCATGTCTTTGGACCGGGGGAGGAAACCAGAGTACCCAGAAGAAACCCCTGAGGCACAGGGAGAACATGCAAACTCCACACACACATGGCAGAGGTGGGAATCAAACCCCCAGTCCGGGAGGTGTGAGGCAAACGTGCTAACCACCAAGCCACCGTACCCCCCTTCAATTCAATTCAATTCAATTCAATTCAATTCAATTCAATTCAATTCAATTCAATTCAATTCAATGCCTCTGTCGTGTGTGTGGAGTTTGCATGTTCTCCCCGTGCCTCGGGGGTTTCCTCCGGGTACTCTGGTTTCCTCCCCTGGTCCAGAGACATGCATTGTAGGTTGATTGGCATCTGTAAATTGTCTGTAGTGTGTGATTGTGTGAATGAATGAGAGTGTGTGTGTGCCCTGCGATGGGTTGGCACTCTGTCCAGGGTATATCCTGCCTTGATGCCCAATGACGCCTGAGATAGGCACAGGCTCCCCGTGACCCGAGAATAGTTCGGATAAGTGGTAGACAATGAATGAATGAATAAATGAATAATTTAACTTAACTTAAATTAAATTAAATTAAATTAAATTAAATTAAATTAAATTAAATTAAATTAACTTTAATTTAATTAAATTAAATTAAATGTAATTAAATTTAATTAAATTTAATTTAATTTAATTTAATTAATTAAACAAATAAATAAATAATAAATAAATGTCATTCTTTTATTTCTCTTTTCTTGACATACAGTACATAATAGAATTTTCTTTTAATTAAGAGTTTGTACTTGTTTGACCACCCAAATTCTAGAATTTAAAAGAAATTAAAATTTAAAGAATGTAAAGTTTTTGTTTATAAAACTGTTTAATTTGTTTTTTTTAGTTGGCATTAACACACAAAATGACATCTTAGAAGCTTAAAATATCTTGAATTTAGTGAAACTCATCTACTATTTCTTATTATAAGATTTAGATTTTTCTAGACATATCTTCATATTTTACTATTTTAAACTTTACGTTATTGTATTTTTTCTTTCTTTCTTTCTTTCTTTCTTTCTTTCTTTCTTTCTTTCTTTCTTTCTTTCTTTCTTTCTTTCTTTCTTTTTCTTTCTTTCTTTCTTTCTTTCTTTCTTTCTTTCTTTCTTTCTTTCTTTCTTTCTTTCTTTCTCAGAAATAGTAACATTTGACAAGATATAGGTTTCATAATCATTAAATTAGATGAATGACTAGATTCACAGATATTTGATGTAAAGATGTTTACACACACACACACACACACACACACACACACACACACACACACAATAGGGAGGTTTTGGTTATGGAAAATTCCACTGTCCTTTTAGTAGTGGAGTCTAAGTAGCTTAAACATTCTCCAAGAGTGTGTGTGTGTGTTTGTGTGTGTGTGTGTGAGTGAGTGAGGGTGTGTGTGTGTTCTTACAACCTCCACACACTGCAGCCTTTGAGAGACAGAGGGAACGAAAACTCCATCTCCTCTCAAAACGATCCATCCATTCTAGAAGCACAACACAGACAAGTGTGAAATACAGCTGCATCGACTCAAGTGTGTTCGTTTTAGACATAAAAAACATACTTTGATGTGCTTTTAGCATGGTAAATTGTACGTTTTATAAATAAATAGCTACCGAGTCACAAAAGATTGATATAAAAGGACAGCTTGAGCGAGCACAAGCTTGAGCGAGCACAATTTTGACAGATTGAGTTTATCAGAAAGAAAGCTGAAGAAGTGAATCGTCTACTGAGATCTTATTATGTAGTGTGTGTAGCTGATGAGCGCTTTTAATTAACAAATGACTACTATGTGATTAAGTGAAATTGAGTGAGTCCATCTCCCTTAGGGTTTCTTTTTGCATTCTCTCTCTCTCTCTCTCTCTCTCTCTCTCTCTCTCTCTCTCTCTCTCTCTCTCTGTCTCTCTCTCTGTCTCTCTCTCTCTCTCAAACCATATCTGAAACCCAGCTCCAAACACTGAACAAATGCAATATCAAGTGCGATATTATATTAAAAACAATAGAGAGAACAGAGTGTACTAGGATTCCAAATCTGTTATTTCAGCACTTATTGAAAACTAAAGATTTGGTCTCATTATAAGAAAAAAAATGTTTCAAGGTAATAAAGCACAGTACAGTTGAGCCGATCTTAATATTTTCTGCTCCAGATTTCTCTAAAGTTGAATCAATTTCTTTCTTAGTGTGTAAACCACTGCCTTTAAACACAGGCACTTTCCTTTACCCTTCAAGAAAATAGTCAGGATAGAAAATGTGGACTGGTATTTCAAACAAGAAGTATAGTTTTTCGTTTGATGTCACATATCAGATGTAAAACATGGACTTTGTAGTACTCGAGTAAATGTCAAGTCTGAGGTCAGAAACTCACATCCCTGAGACACGTCTTTGACATTAGCTGTAGGTGCAGGAAAGTCTATAGCTCCACCTGAAGTCCAAATAAAAGTGACATTAAAATCCTCACTACACTCTGAGAAATAAAGGTAGCAAACTTTTTCTTGCCACTGGGGTGATAGCATTGAGAGAAAGTGTTTAGTGTCTATTATACTCAGAAAAGTTAACAAAAATAAGAGAATAAATGTCTTATAGCATTGCATATTTTGAGTTAATGATATAAATTTATGTTATAGACCTTAGCTTTCACTGGGCCTTTTGCAGGAATAGTGCAGCTGTGGACTATCCAGAGGTTTCCCCCAGAGAAGCATTACCTCTCAGCTTGTTAATGGAATCATCTGGGACACAACAGACATGTGGATTGTTCTAGATTTGTGTCCGGAAAATGTGCTAAAGTTTCACGTTGCCCTAAAAGAAAGAAGAGCTTTTCTTGCACCCTTTAGATTACTCTGAGAAAATCAGATATCTCTCTGTGAAAAGAAATCTGAATTAACTGCCTTTGGCAAAGTGATTGAACAAATGCACTCTAGAGCACTTGCTTGTGCTTACTTACTCTCTTTTTTTTCTTCCTCTCTCTGTTTTTTAGTCTGACTCAGGCTTGATTGACGGCTGGCTCGGTGGGAAAGAGACCTCGAGAGAAAGATAGCGTCAGGGAAAGCGCTATCGGCTTTCGTCTCGTCTTTCACAACATGGCGTCCACACACACCCACACAATGGCAGAGAAAAAGTACTGGAGTTGACTTTTTGTTCTTTAGCACATCACCGGCTTAAAGCCTTCAATGTCCTCTTGTAGCAGCATCAGTCCTCAGGGCTGTGGAAGGAACCATTCAAGCTGCTATTTTTAGAGAAAGAACGGCTGCTAGAACTTTTTCATGTCTGTTCGTGAGCCTAGAGGCCATGGCACGGCCTTTGCTGAAGATCCAGCGTTATTTCCGCCGCAAACCTGTGCGCTTCTTCTCCTTCATCCTCCTCTACCTCACAGCCGGCAGTCTCGTCTTCCTCCATTCGGGCTTCTCGGGAGATTCGGGCTCCGGTGGTAGACACGGACCGTTAGCCTCAGTTGAAGGGGGCACGGCTACGTCCACTGAGGGCTTGGGCATCGTCAGGAGGGCATTTAGTGACATGCGAACCACACGGAGGTTGGGGCTCACCTGGACGAAAGCAAAAATCAGCAAAGAACCCGAGGAGGGCAGAGGTAGAGTCAGTCCCACCAACACATCAATATATTTCACATCAATAGCACTGTTTACAATGATTTTACCATTGACCCAATAAGTGCTCTATAATGTTTTTACACTTGTTTTAAAATACACAATTAATTGTAATATTTTGGGTTAAGGAACAATCCTTTCCCATGTTTGGGGATCCATTTGATCCAGTGATAAAAAAAAACAACAACTAGTGATACAGTAACATCATAAAACAAATCACTTGAAATAATCTCTGAATTTAAAAGAAATCAAGAAATTAAGCCAAGATGTGATTAAGTTTAAATTGAAAAAAAAGTAAAACTCAGTATTAATTTAATTCTTTGCACAATACAGGACATTCTGCAAATTTAAAGAAATCACATTTGACCCTCGATACAATCCTTTCAAATTCTTGTGAGATGAAGCTGTAAAATAAATCTGTAATAAATCTGTAAAGCTCAGAACCTTATCGTTTAAACAGTTCAGTGTATTGTTTGAGTTAAGCTTGACATTTAAAGAATCAAAGAATCAAACTACTGTACAGTGTGTCATGTAGCCTTTGTGTAAAATCCAAAGTAAAAGATAAAATCTGTGGGTAGGAAAAGAAAGAAGGAACTAAAGTTTTAGATGCTGCTGCGAAAAGGTTTTTTTGGTGAAGGTGCAATTTCTTACCTGCATTCACACACGTCAAAAAAAATCAGCAAGTTAAAATATCCTAATATTTATACCGAAACACATTCGACAAATTTAGGATTATTAAGCCTATTTCTATACGTTTCCACTTGCTTGAAATCGTCTTATTTTAGAGCCAGATAAATTTGTTTTTAAGAAATGATTTGCCATTGTTATTTGTTATTGGGAAAAAATGGCATCATCTGCGCATACACAAGGAAATGTGAATTTATCTGAGCAACATCATGTATCATTTTTCATCATACATCAATATATCGTGCTTTAATCGATTCAAAAAAACATGTATCCATGTAAATAATCGGCAAATTCCTACAATGTATGAGGAATAAATCTTCAGGTTGTTCTGTTATTATAAAATAATCAACTCTGCTTTGCTGATTATTTTCCTAGAACTGCACAGCATGCCATGGTTTATCCTTTACAAATACTCATAAACGAACACGAAGTGTGATTAACTAGCGTAATTTGAGGTTGGAACAGTTTTAAGAAAAAGGTTGATGAGCTCATTAAGGGTCTGAACAGCAAGGTCACATATCTTTTGTCAATTGCTTTTATGCAGTAATGACCCAGCACAGACTTGGTAATTGCTGCCTCACTCATTCTCAGTGTCTGGGGAGAAAACTCAGCATGGCTCTCTTTCCTTTTTTTCACTGTGTTTAATGGAAAGAGCAGTGTTTGTGCCAGCCTCTGTGGAACAGGCTTAATTGCCAGAACGAGGTTGGCAGTGGCCACAGCCTCATGCTGGACACTGTACAGATAGATAGAGGCAGCGATAACAAAGAGAAGATTCATGGCTTTATAGGATTGGAATTCGGACATGTCGCCAACTAGGCAGGAAATGGAGGGAAAAATTCCTGACAGATCATTTCTATCTACTCAGGATCTTATTTGTTAGTTAAGGCAAATGTAATTCTTTCTTTTTTTTTAATCTAGATATTCTATATACTGTATGTCCAAAAGTATACGGACACTCCTCTTAAGGTGTTTCAACCAAACCCATTGCTACCAAGTGTAAAATATTCAAAGGCATATCCAAGCAATCCGTATAGATAAATGTAAGGAGTTTAAACATGCCAGTTTTCTAGGATTCCTTATACTCTCTACCCTGCTACATCTGCCCCAGTCAGATGTAAGTGCTATTATTGGAAAATGGAAATTGAAGCATCTAGAAGCAACAACAGCACAAGAACTATGCCACATGAGATTTGTTAGATTAGATTCAAGCAGCTATACACAAGTCTAGGATCACTCTGAGTGGTGTGAAGGGTAGAGTGGAGAGTCTTTCACTGGAGGAGTAGAAATGTGTTCTCTGGTCACTGATGAATCTGCTAGTCTAAAAGATGAATCTTGGTTTAGAGAATGCCAGGAGAAAGCTACCCTCCAGAATTCATGGTCAAGCTTGGTGAAGGTGGGATCATGTTCTGGGGCTGTTTTTCAGGGGCCCACTGAAGAGTAATGTTTATGCAAGAGCAATATGGTTCAACCCAGTACATGCTTTTAGAACAATCTTAGCTAATCTTGGCTTTTATTACTGTCATTGTTTATTAACGCTGATTTATTCTGCTGGTGTTTTCACTGACTTAATTAATGAGCTTAGAGATCAGAAGTCTCTCCACGCTTTTATTAAATTATCTTGGAGCTTATTATTGGAATACACAGTGTACAGATTGTTATATATTTTGAACCAGATTGCTGTGCACAGCTGGGCCTATTTCTAGAGTTAAAAAAAAAAAGCAATAATTCACATCTGGCTCCATCCCAGAGGTGGAGTGGTCTTCTTAATAGAATTTATTCTAATATGATTCTGATAGTTGTAGCTAATGTAGTCTCATAGGCCAAGAGATTTAATTAGTGTGTCATGACATAAAATGTCCTACATTATCTTCAGCATAAAGCTAGAGGTCATACATGTCTAGTGACTTTGTGTATCCTGTCAGATCTTTTAGTAACTGTTTCTTTTTTTTTTTGCATACAAACTGCTAATTAGCTAATCATACTGTCTCTTCAAATCCATTGTAGCTTTCTATGAAATATTTCTGTTCTCAGTGGGAGCTCTGAAGATCTTTTTTGGTGACTGTAGTGCAGTAATTACAGTAAAATGACTTGGTTACTATTTTTAAAAGGACCACTCATTTCCAATTTGTTGGCAGGTGTACATTAACTCCTAATATTAGATATTTTTAACTAGATATTATACCTCAGCTCAATAATAAAAGCCGAAGTGTCAGGAACTACTGGGACAGTTCCTTGCCAGATGCTGGCAGGTGATTCATCATAGCCTTTTATTTGTGCATTCCACACATGTTTTGTGCCACGCCCCTATTGTTCTGCTTTCCTGCCATGTCACCTGTTCCCCATTTACCCTAATGTTCTGTCCTATATATATCAGTCCTTTTGTACTTGTCTTGGTCAGTCATTGTTTGGTGTTTGTTTGTTTGTTGTTTGTTCAGGCGCTGTCATGTTCTAGGTTTCCATGTTACCGTTGTATTTTGTTAATCATGTTTTATTTGTCCCATGTCTTGCGTCAGTTTCATGTGAGTTATGTTAATAACGCAGCATTTTATTTATCCTGCATATGGGTCTGTTACACTGTATGACCTCCTGGTTGTCCAGCAGCAGGATCCCGCGCTCTCATTGCCGCGGCCCGGGTTCGATTCCCGGGCAGGGCGCCCACCCAGCCACTGAAGAGTTAACTCTCGGTGCCGGTCCCAAGCCCGGATAAAATGGGAGGGTTGCGACAGGAAGGGCATCCGGCATAAAACCTGTGCTAAATCGAGCGGACCAGAAATGATCTGCTATAAAGAAGCGGACCCTGCCATTGTGCGGGACAAACGCTAAGAGAAAAAAAAAGCGACATCACTAACATATATAATTTAGGGGCATTGGTGGCTCAGTGTTAGGTTTCTCGCCTACTATGCAGAAGGCCTGGGTTCAATGCCCCAACCCCAGCCACTGGATGCAGTGTCGGTCCCAAGCCCGGAAAAAATGGGAGGGTTGGATCAGGAAGGGCATCCAGTATAAAACCTGTGCCAAGTTGTTGTGCAGACCAGTTGGTCTGCTGTGGCGACCCCAAACAGGGAGCAGATGAAAGTTTTCTCTATGGGTCTGTTACACTGTGCGCGGGAGCGTGCGACTACCACAGAGCTCTGGGTTCGATTCTTGCTTCGGGCAGTGTCTCCCGATTGTTACACTAAACCTATTAGGTGTATAAATTAGTGCTGCAACTGTGTCATATTCTTCTTTCCATCTATTTATAGAATAAATAACTTGTGAATGGAATGCTATTCTCTATACACATGGTAGTAGTGGGAATTGAACCCCAAATACATTAAGCCATTGTGGCCCCACCCACAATGAATGTTTTAAATCCTCTTATACCTGCGGCAACTTTCATTCATTCATTCATTGTCTACCGCTTATTCAATCTATTCTCGGGTCACGGGGAGCCTGTGCTTATCTCAGGCGTCATCGGGCATCAAGGAAGGATACACCCTGGACGGAGTGCCAACCCATCACAGGGCACACACACTCATTCAATCACACACTACGGACAATTTAGAGACGCCAATCAACCTACAATGCATGTCTTTGGACTGGGGAGGAAACCAGAGTACCCAGAGGAAACCCCCGAGGCACGGGGAGAACATGCAAACTCCACACACATGGCGGAGGTGGGAATCGAACCCCCAACCCTGGAGGTGTGAGGCAAACGTGCTAACCACCAAGCCCACAACAACTTTTTTTTGTTTATTCATACTGTTATTCTAAATATTTTGCTTTCACCCCATTCTCTCTTTATGCTTATAAGACAAAATTGCCACTTGGCATGACACTAAGAAGTTTAAAACTCAAATTTTACAAAGTGATGACACTGAAGGCTCCTTTCAAATATGCTACAGTATATAAAGTCTAGTCACAAAAAACGTCCTTATATTAACACAGATTTACATAAACAGTTAGCACTTGAGCCGGCATGGACTCCTCAGGTTTGTGTCCCTTTAAAGGGTCCCTTTAACACGTGCTTCAATGGAAGGATTTTCAGTTTTCAATGTAAAAATAAAGCAATAGATGTCTCTGACTTTGGCTTGCAGAACACTTTGTTAGTTGCTTTTTTTTCTTATAAAGCATTTAGTAAGAAGGGTTTCAAATTTACCCAAAGCTTTTACAATTCTCTACTTAATTTTACTTAATTATTAATTCGAGGCAGCACTTTCTCTCTCGTTTTTGCTGTTTTACTTTATGCACTCCTTGGAACACTGCCATCAAGATAATTCTATTTAGTTCCAATTAAGCCAGACTGGCTCCTAAATCCATGAGTGCAACAGTTGAAGAACCTCAGACAGAAGCTAAGAAAATAAAAAATGGTAGCTGGGAGTTCTGCTCATCTCTTCTCATTAAGATGATCCTCAATAAGGTTTAAGTATTAAGAACAGATGGCTTTGGATGGTAAACCTTTTAGTCTTGCGCCACTGGCTCTCCCCAGCCATATGTGAGATGTCATTTACAATTAACCTCTGATAATAAAATCAGGAAGAAAAAAAAAAAACAGGACAGTTTTAAGATTAAAAAAGTCAGCTTTAAGATTATACTTGACTCATTGTTTATGGAGTTTTTTTTTTTTGCTTGCTGTTTTAAAAAAATCAACTCCAAACCATGGCCTGTGATCGAGCTTGTTTATTCTTCTGTAACAAATCCGAAAACAGTTCTTTTAGCACAATGACATAGCTGGAAACAGCCCTTTTAGCAAAATGATTCCTCATTCAATTCATGAACCGCTATGATGTGATTATGCAAAACAAGAAAAAAGAAAAACCTCCACATGTTCTCACAGGAATGTCAGCTTTATCAACAAGCAGAAGAAAGGCCACGCAGTCTCACATTCAAAGTCGATGAAAATGTCGTATATTGGATCTTAATGCGCCTTATTCATTCTCCATGAGTTCGAATAATACACACACTGAAATTACAGACGGCGAGCTCTTTTATCATCATGCCCTTCTCCCTGCACTGTCTTCCTATGGCTACATTTTAAAAAATGTATCTAAAAAAATTAGCTCAAAGTTCACCGCCTCCACTCTGCCTCCCTGTGGTCCTTCAGTAGCTCACTTCAATAATCTGCGATCAGCTGCATCTCATTTCCTGATGAGTAAACCTGCAGTAAAGGGCAGGAGCTTTATTTTAGACCTCTATTTCTGTTTCTCATGAAATGAAACACATATTTCGCAGTAGACTTGCATATTCTTACATATTGCATAATGCAAAATATTAATATATCAGTATATGCCCCGTTTCCGGTTATCCTACACCTACACAGGGTTGCAGGCTGTCTGGAGCCTTTCCCAAAGGGCGCAAAACCCCTCAAAACATTTATCCACTCATTCACATGCTACGCTCTATTTTTACATGCCAATCAGGCTACAACACATCTTTAGGGTTTCTCTCTGTCTCTTAAAGACTAAACTTGTTGCTTTTCATGTTACAGAAAAACCAGAAAGCAAAAGTCCTGTTCTGAGGAAACCTTATCAACTTATCAAATTCACACTTTAGCTTATATTATGTAATTCATTCACCACATCACAGATGAGTTCTCCGAAGCTGAACATTTTGGCTTTGTAAAGGTCAGTACATTCCCTGACCGGGGGAGAGGAGAGGAGAGAGAGAGAGAGGGGAGAGAGAGGAGAGAAGGGGAAAAGAGAGAGGAAGAGAGAGAGGGAGAAGGGGAGAGAGAGAGAGAGAGAGAGAGAGAGAGAGAGAGAGAGAGAGAGAGAGAGAGAGAGAGAGAGAGAGAGAGAGAGAGATTGCACTTTCTGGTTTTTCAGTCACATGCCTGCTAAAGCTGCATGTTTTTTGTCTCAGACTGCAAGAGGGAGGAAAAAAATGAGGCTGGTGAGGAAATGACTGTTTATGTCTACAACATAAGCGATAACAAGAACTCACTTGTCTCACAGACGTTCCAGAACATTACATTAATATTAATAGTTAAAAAAAGCATGATGTCTCATTTGCTAAGAAGATTATCCAAAACCCCAAATTCTGATAAGTCTAAAATTAGACCAGGGACATAGACAATGATGCTAGATGCAATGGATAGAGATTCAGAAATCCAATTTTAAGACTCTAATCCAAAAGGGGGGGGCATGGTGGCTAGCACGTTTGCCTCACACCTCCAGAGTTGGGGGTTCGTTTCCCCCGCCTCCGCCATGTGTGTGGAGGGTGCATGTTCTCCCTGTGCCTCGGGGATTTCCTCCAGGTACTCTTTTTTCCCTCCCCCAGTCCAAAGACATGCATAGTAGGTTGATTGGCATCTCTAAATTGTCTGTAGTGAGTGAATGAGAGTGTGTGTGCCCTGTGATGGGTTGGCACTCCGTCCAGGGTGTATCCTGCCTTGATGCCCAATGAGCCTGAGATAGGCACAGGCTCCCCGTGACCCCAGGATAGATTAGATAAGCAGTAGACAATGAATGAATGAATGATAATCCAAAAGGAAGGGGGAAGTCGTGAAGCTCACAGATTAGACAGAGAGTAAAAAAATCGCTAAGAACTTACACAAAAAGGTAGCAGTCATAAGCATGTGCTTTATGTAGTACTTGTACTTGATAATTGAGGGTGCTCTTGTCCCCCAAAATTTATGGGGGCTTTCATTTTTGACAAATCGCAGCAGTATAAGCAGAAAAAACTGGTAAAGGAAACACATCCTATCAAGAGCTTGGATTATTTTTTCCAGAACAGCACACTCTTTTAAATTTCACTCTGCAGGTTCTGTATTGAACCTAATAAAACTGGCCCGCTGGAACACAGCTGCACGGCAGTAGAAGAGGAAGAGAAAGAGACGTCACGTTCTGTCTGTGCAGAAAATCATGAGACCGAAATGGGGTTAGCTGAGTCGTGAAATGTAACTTGTGGTAAAAAAAAAGAAAACAGCGTTCGTGATGCATTCAGGTGTAAGAACATAACATTTGCATTGCTTTGAACCTGGTGCAGTGACTCAGAACAGCCGCAGAGATACACAGCGCTTTATTTGACATGACGGCTTATTCTGGTACCCTTTCAACCTTTTTGCACGGCTGCCTTCCCCTATTTTACTGTTTCCTTCTCCTGGCAATCTAAGCCTAAATCTCCTGATGAGACTAACAATCATTAGCATATGCACCAGAGTCCAACTTGAGAAACTCCAATAATCCTATCCCTTTAATCGTTTCTGGAACATTCCTTTTCTAGTCTTCTCATGGGATGTTGAGACGTGGTTATTTTAGTGTGTGTATATATATATATATATATTAGAAAAATTGATTCCTAAATGACTCAGTTAAGCATTGTTCAAATGAATCATTTTTAATCATTTGATTTCATTCAGGGGCACGGTGGTTTGGGGGCACGTTTGCCTCACACCTCCGGGGGTGGGGGTTCGATTCCCGCCTCGCCGTGTGTGTGGAGTTTGCATGTTCTCCCCGTGCCTTGGGGGTTTCCTCCCCCAGTCCAAAGACATGCATTGTAGGTTGATTGGCATCTCAAAATTGTCCGGGTGTGTGTGGGGCCCTGGATGGGTTGGCACTCTGTCCAGGGTGTATCCTGCCTTGATGCCCAATGACGCCTGCATAGGCACAGGCTCCCTGTGACCCGAGTGTAGATCGGATAAGGGTAGACAATGAATGAATGATTTCATTCAAATGAATCATTTGTGGAATTCACTTTTCTGTTAGTCACGTGGTGTTGATTATTCTATATAACCACACCACATTACCATATTTTTTACTCCTTACGCACCTATACAATTCAGTATGGTACAATGAGATTAATTTTTTCAAATATTTTAGCTTGTTGGAACGTTATGGTACATGGAGCAAAGAGGGTTAAGGGGCTAAGCAGTGACGTTTAGCAGATTTGAACTTCTGACCTTTTGATCAGTGTAAATTGAGAGCTCTCACTATTGGGTTGTTAAATAAAGGAATTCCCCTGAGTTCCTTAAAATCTCATTGTTTTTGGTCTAGCTTGCTAGATTAGATTATTCGATTTATTCTCTCTGGTGACGAGGAGGATGTTTACTTTCGTTAGAGAATTGCTTGTGTGTCTTGACAGTGGGTAGTTGAAGTGGGATCCCAATAAATAGACATGTTGCAATATTGGCAATAAACTATTTTGCATTCACCGCTCACAAGACAAAATTTTTACTGGTGCTCCATGTTTCCATCTCGATGTTTGTTTTTCTCTCTTGCTCATGCGAATGTGCAAATTGTTTTGGGGAAAGTTTTTGGATGGAAGCTCTACTGTGACAGCAGCGTTCTGCTTTTGTTGTCTTGCTACCCATAGAATTCGATGTTACTGGCACTTGAATAATAAAAAAAAAAATCAGGCAAAAACAACAAAGCAGGCTTGTGAAACCTTTTAGTAATACGTAACATTTAAAGCGCTGCTATAAGGATTCCTTTTGAAATTAAGCTATACATGAATGAACTACTTACAGCTTTGCTAGTGTTTCATTCATCTGGCTAGTGTTTTTGATTTTAACCTTGTTCTCTTATTTCTTTCTCTCTGAATTTCTCACAAAGCAGAGGCACAAATCCCTCACAAAGCTGTAAATAAAGCAGATTAGCAGTCTTGGCAATGTGACTGTTTTGCAGCATGGCTACTGTAATTATCAAAATGCTTATGGGTTAAGGGCATGTATAATAAAATCCATCTCTTTTTAAAGCCAGCTCTTAGAAAAGGCTTTAAAGTTTAATGGAGATGGATGACTGTATAAGAGGATGGGAGTAAGTGTCTTTTGAGAGTTTTTTTCCTGATATTTGAACCTTTATATCTACAGATGTAAACAGATTACTCAAGGTGTTGATGATTGAGCTGAAGACGGACATAACCGCTTAACAGTTTCTCTTAACATTTAACATTTCTCAACATTTGCATTGACCCGCTTGTTGTAATATGTTGATGTTTCTACGGTAACAAATGACACAAGTAAATATAAATATAAATTGAACTGAAAGACCCCCTTTTCTCTCAATCTCTCTCTCTCTCTCTCTCTCTCTCTCTCTCTCTCTTCCTCTCTCTCTCTCGCTCTAGCAAAGCTCATCGGCTGCTATGTAGATGACACCCACCAGAGGGCGCTCAGAGGCATCTCCTTCTTCGACTACAAAAAGATGACTGTCTTCCGCTGTCAGGATAATTGTGCTGAAAGGTTTGAGTTTTCAGCAGCAGTACTTCAGTTTCCACAAAACACACACACACACACACACACACACACACACACACAACACACACACACACACACACACACACACACACACACACAAATATTTAATAGAATTTACGATTAGGTGCTTTTGTTTCATGCTTGCTCACGTAAAAGATCTGACATATATACTGATCAGTGATAACATTCTGAGCAGTGACAGGTGATGTGAATAACACTGATTATCTCTTCATCATGGCACCTGTTAGTGGGTGGGATATATTAGGCAGCAAGTGAACATTTTGTCCTCTAAGTTGATGTGTTAGCAGCAGGAAAAATGGAGTGTCAGGATTTGAGCGAGTTTGAAGGGCCAGATTGTGATGGCTAGACCACTGGATCAGAGCATCTCCAAAACTGCAGCCCTTGTGTGGTGTTCCCGTTCTGCAGTGGTCAGTATCTATCAAAAATGGTCCAAGGAAGGAACAGTGGTGAACTAGTGACAGGGTCATGGGCGGCCACTGTTGCTCAAATTGCTGAAGAAGATAATGCTGGTTCTGATAGAAAGGTGTCAGAATACACAGTGCATCACAGTTTGTTGCGTATGGGGCTGCATAGCCGCAGACCAGTCAGGGTGCCCATGCTGACCCCTGTGCACTGCCAAAAGTGTCAACAATGGGAACATGAGCATCAGAACAGGACCATGGAGCAATGGTAGAAGGTGGCCTGGTCTGATGAATTACGTTTTCTTTTACATCATGTGGATGGCCGAGTGCGTGTGCGTCGCTTACCTGAGGAACACATGGCACCAGGATGCACTATGGGAAGAAGGCAAGCCGGTGGAGGCAGTGTCATGCTTTAGTAATGTTCTGCTGTGAAACCTTGGGTCCTGCCATCCATGTGGATGTTACTTTGACACGTACCACTTACCTAAGAATAGTTGCAGACCATGTACACACTTTCATGGAAACGGTATTCCCTGATGGCTGTAGCCTCTTTCAGCAGGATAATGCGCCGTGCCACAAAGCAGAAATGGTTCAGGAATGGATTGATGAGTCCAACAATGAGTTTGAGGTGTTGACTTGGCCTCCAAATTCCCCAGATCTCAATTCAGTCAAGCATCTGTGGGATGTGCTGGACAAACAAGTCTGATCCATGGAGGGCCCACCTCAGAACTTACAGGACTTAAAGGATCTGCTGCTAACATCTTGGTGCTAGAAACCACAGCACACCTTCAGGGATCTAGTGGAGTCCATGCATCGACGGGTCAGGGCTGTTTTGGCAGCGAAAGGCGGACCAACACAATATTAGGCAGGTGGTCATAATGTTATGCTTGATCGGTGTAGATTTGTGCTGGATATGATTCATATTTATATATTAAACGTATGTAGACATGATTTTGTACATGTTAAAAAGCACCAATGGCATACATTTCCAGCCAGATGGTTGGTGCAATTAGAGGATTTTAAGTAACTACTTTACACATATACTTTATTTACACCGTCCCCTAACAACCTACCAAAAATAGCAGAAACGATGAGCTTGTGTGCCCTCTAGTGGTCATCGTTGGCTATGACAACGTGACCTTTATTCTCTAATAAATCATTTTTAACTCTTTAAAGTTTACAGTTATTGAGCTTACTCCAAATTATCCACCAGCTATGTATGTTAGTTGCTTAGGAAGATTTTACTTTGATGTTTATGTCATTTCTATGTATCACATTATGAGTTTCTTGACTATATATCTGTATCAATCTAAAACCTATGTATTGTATTCAATTACAATTTTATATGTTTAGCACTTTTTTAAAAAAACAAACAAAAACAAAGCAGCTTTAGAGAAATATATATATAAATTCAGGATGTAAATTGAATTTTAATGATCACTTGTTAGTAAATGCAGGATAACTTACTTACACTCACTTGCACACGGTTGGAGTAAATGATATGAATTAAATGCTAACATGAGGCAAAACCCTGCATACTGTACATCTGCTTGTGTGTGGTTTACTAAAGCTGTGCTGTCATTTTACTATAACACTTACTCTGCAGAAAAAAGGTTTAGCATGGGCTAAAACATCCGCTTTTGAAAACGTGCCTGTGGTAAAAGACAGGAAAAGACAAAATAGCTGCACTGACTGACTTCCACACTGCCACTGTTTAAATGAAGTCACTAAAATTACTACTGCACAGTAATAGAAATAGGAATATTGCTGAATTAGAAAAGAAATTATATTATAGAATCTACTGGCATATTCGTTAGCATCCAGTAGAAAACCGAGTGCACTTTTTATAGAGAAAAAAAAATTGTCTATACAAGCAAGTTGTATATGAACAAACGAACCAGTATTGAATTGATAGTGTGGTATTTAGTCTACATAATGTGACTCATCAATAAGAGTCACTCACAAACCAACAGCCCATGCAAACCTCTTCTCTGTCTCGCATGTGCATACACACACACACACACACACTGTTACGTTCCCATACCAAGTCTAGGGGACGTTAGGTCACGTAACAGAATAAAAATGGTGTTGTGTGTGAGCAATGAGGCAAAGTAAAAAAAAAACAAAAAAACTCAAGAGTAAATTACCAAAGAAAACCCCACTTCACAACTTAAATGAAGGAAAGTTAACAATTTTATTGTACGAGTGCATGAGGGTTTTTAATGACTTTGAGAGGGAGCTCATGCCAAAACATACATAACACTTCTACCTAATAACAGGAACTAACTTACCCTCCAAAAGAAAAGAAAAATACTTCAAAATACCCTAGCTCCCTTACTAACAAACAAAAGAAAACAAGTTCAGAAAGAAAACAGCACTCTCTCTCTACTTAAACCCCATCCAAAATTAACAAACCAAACTTAAGTTAATTATCCAATAACAAAACAGAATACATACAAATAAACTTACAATATTAGGCTTTCTGGTTGAAAAGAGGGAAGTTACAACAACAATAAACCCCAATATTACTAAAGGAAGATCAAAAGGCGAAATAATGTTTAAACAAAGAAACATCCTTGAAAAAACCCAAGGGGAGCAAAGCCACACACACACACACACACACACACACACACACACACACACACACACACACACACACACACACACACACAGTGGAAACAGTGGTTACACTAAACCACTGGCAACACTTTTGAGTCATTTTGACTAAATAATGCTGCAAGAATAATAATTTTTAAAAAAGGAAGAAATAATGACTTGTATAAGTGAGTCAGTTCTTCTGAAAAAGAGTCGATTCGCTCCCAAATGACACCTTATTAACCTTAGGTGAACTATGTAAAGGGAATCAGATTTTGGACACATTTTGTGTGATCAGTTGCTTCTGTTATTGTTATTATTACTCATAACAGTTATAGTATGTAAATGTGTGACATCT
The DNA here is from genome assembly GCA_033459395.1 of Hemibagrus guttatus. Lineage (NCBI taxonomy): Eukaryota > Metazoa > Chordata > Actinopteri > Siluriformes > Bagridae > Hemibagrus > Hemibagrus guttatus. The sequence continues at coordinate 3,968,882 of JAUCMX010000021.1, forward strand.
ATGTGGGAGCTCGTGTTTTAACCCGTTCTCTACGTTTCAGGGGCTACTTGTACGCAGGCCTGGAGTTCGGAGCAGAGTGCTACTGCGGCCACAGGATCCAGGCGGCGAATGTCTCGGACAGCGAGTGTAACATGCAGTGTAAAGGGGAAAAGAGCAAGATGTGTGGAGGAGCAAACCGACTGTCCATCTACAGACTGGAACTGAGTCAGGAGTCTGCACGGAGATGTGAGCAATTACACACACACACATACACACAAACACACACACACACACACACACACACACACACACACACACACGCACACACATGCACACTGTATGTATACTTGCACAAGCACATATAGTACATCCACACAGACTTCTGTGTGTATTGTGTTAAGAAAAGATATTGTTGTGTGTGTTGTGTAACACTAAGATATTGTTGTCTGTGTTGCATTAGAAGGAGACATTATTGTGTGTGTGTGTGTGTGTTGTGTAAGGGTAAGATTGTGGTGTGTGTTGTGTAAAACTGTGACATTGTTGGGTGTGTTGTGAAGCACTGGGATATTGTTGGGTGTGTTGTGTAGCACTGGGATATTGCTGTGTATGTTGCGTGTTGTGTCAGGAAGAGATACCTTTGTGTATGTTGTGTTAGGAAGAGATATTATTGTGTGTGTTGCATTAGGAAGAGATATTGTGTGTTTTGTGTAACACTGAAATATTGTTGTGTGTTTCATTAGGGAGAGATGTAGCTGTGTGTATTTTGTTAAGAAAAGATGTTGTGAGTTTTGCATTAGACTGAGATGTCGTGTGTGTTGTGTTAGGATGGGATATTGTTGTGTATGTTGTGTTAGGATGGGATATTGTTGTGTGTGTTGTGTTAGGATGGGATATCGTGTGAGTTGTGTTTGGATGAGACATTGTTTGCTCAGAAAACGAAACAATACTTCAAGCCCAAATCCTATGAACACAAAGAAAACAGGAAATAAAATAATTAAAGCTAACCTAAGCAATAAGAGAGCAAAAATTACACCATCACATGAACAGAACATTAGACACAGAACGGAACATGTGCTTGATGCACAATTAGGGAAGATGTTGCTCTTCTAAAAGGAACAGAAACCATAATGCACGTTTGTTATGTAGCAAAACACAACGACTGTGTCCAATCTGAAGCTCTACAAAATGGACAGGACAAATGTCATAGAGGCTTCACTGCCTGAAAATGTCTAGTACCTCATGCTTTTCATGTAGAAATACTATAAAGTTTAACCAGCCCAGTGAATAACCATCGCAAAGACGAGTGAGTTTCGGTGCAAGTTTGTGGCACCAGACTTCAGGCAACAGATAACAAGAGGACAACATGTCCCACCAGCAGCAACATTAAAACCCTCAGCATGTGCGCTGTGGTATCTGGCAGCAGATCCTATAAGATGGGAGGTGGAGCCTATGTGTTTGGTCTTGTTTGTCCAGTACGTCCCATAGAGTCTCCATCAAACTGAGAACTGGAGAATTTGGAGGTAAAACCTTGAATGGCGCCAAGACTTAACCAGTAGATCCTGGAAGTTGTGAGGTGGAGCCGCTGTGGAACGGATCGGACAGAACACTGCCATTAGGGAAAACTGTTACCATGAAGGTGTGTCTGTAGTAATGTTTAGGTAGGTATTACGTTTCAAAGCAACATCCACATAAGTGCAGGACCTAAAGTTTCTCAGCAGTGCATCACACTGTGTCCTTCAGCTTGCATTCTTCCCATAGTGCATCCTGGTGCCATGTCTTCCCCGGGTAAGTGTACAAGAAATAATGATTCAGACCAGACCCCCTTTTTCCATTACACCATGGTCCAGTTCTGATGCTCACAGATCCAGGTGCTTTCACCAGTGTACAGTAGACAGTCAGCACGACCCATAACCCACTGGTGGTAGCTCACTGGTTCTCCTTGTTACTTTTGGTAGGTGCTAACCACTGATACCCAGGACACCCCACAAGACCTGGAGATGCTCAGTCGTCTAACCATCACAATTTGGTCCTCACTCAGATCTTTACTCTTGCCCATTTTTCACACACCAACTTTTAAGAACTGACTGTTCACCTGCTGCCTGATATAATCCCAACCTTTGACAAGGGCCACCAAATTTATTCACTTCACCTGTCAGCAGTTTTAATGTTATGGCTGATATACTGTTGCTAACGACGAAGGGCAGAATGAAAAGGAGGAAGGAAAAGGACGGTGAACATCCTGACTTTGCTCTGTTAGGAAGAGATATTTGTTGTTTTAACCATATACTATAGCTGACACAGTACACAGTAAAATGAAACAGTGGTTTTCCAGGACCATGGTGCTACATAAAACAACACAGAGCTACGGACTTAAAGTAAGTTGTCCTAGCCACAGTGCGAACAGGCAATACAAAACTCTACAGGACAGATACACAAAATAGCACTGAGCAATATACGTTCTGTACATTGTGCAAAACTAAGAGGATTGTAAACAAAGAGGGTTCTTGTAAACATATATACACTTATTTAATAGCAGCAGTTGGTGGCAGTGTTGAAATGTGGTGTGGTACGAAGAGATGGTGCTAAACTTTTTACAAGTGAAGTTCTGCAGCTTTGATGTTTCTGTCTTTTTTCACGTTTCCTCGGATTGATAAAAACTAATATAATCCCCTGTCTCTTCTCGTGTCCTGCTAATTACTGAGTTAATACGTTTGTCATTTAACAGATGTGTGTGTGTGTGTGTGTGTGTGTGTGTGTAGTGGAGTAGCTGTTTCCTCTGAAAGCTGGTCTTCTTGGGTGGAGTCTTTGGATTTAGTCAGACGTTCCACTTTCGACATATAAGTCTAATTATAAATCGATTTTTATTTAGAAGAGCACTTTGTGTTGACAGATTGCTGTGACATAAGAGGTTCAGGCATGCTGTTAGAGGAAACAGCACCCAACAGAGGCATACTTGATTTTACCATACCGCAGCATGCGCCGAAGCGTTTTATTCTTCACGTATTAACATTATTATTGAAACTCACACTGTATATATGTATATGTTTGTGTTTCAGATGGAAGTGCCATCTTTAAAGGCTGTTTCAGGAGACCAGACAATGTCACGCTTGCACTTCCTGCTGCTGCTGTTATTCAGAACATGTCTGTGGACAAGTGTGTGGACATGTGCACAGAGAAGGTGTGTTTGTGGCAAAAGTTGCTTGGTTGCATGTGTATGGGTGTTATATTTATTCTAGAGCTTTTTAACTGAAAAAAACTCATCAGAAAAAAAACACACTAGGGAATATGTCAAATAAAAAAAATGTTTTTGGGGGCACTGCCATTGCGGGCACTGTGGTGTACACAGACATACTCTGTTTTTTTAGGTCATTAAACATGCAAGCATTCACCTCCATCTTTCCTCTGGCAAACTTTGAAATGCAGCTCCAGCATCTTTATTGTAAATGAAAGGTATGGAAGTAAAAGTACAAGAAAGGAAAGGAAAAGACGACTGCTTCAGATCACACACTGATCTTACTAGCTGACATGGATTTCATTCTGCTTTCACCTAGCAATGTGGGAAATAATTATGTGGCAAGCACAGCAGCCCCAGAGTGAGAAAGCATGTAGGCTTTACTTCTACAAAAAAAAAAAGAAAGAAAATTGCACACACATTAGCAGAGAGAGAAAGAAAAAGCAAGAACCTGATCTAGATTAAATGGTCAGTGAAGTTGGCTAAGTAATATCCTGATTTTTTAACAACATGAGAGGAAGTTTAGCATGAGAGCTTCTAAGGCTTAAGATGACTTGTGAAAACTGTTACAGGACATGGTTCCTCAAAGAGCTTTAAGATTCAGAATATTTTACTCCAACTGCTTCATTTTAGGCTTAAAATTAGGTACCATTTGATGTAACTCTCAACCCCTTTACAAAGATAAGAATATCTGATCAAACAAAATAAAAAATCCCCCATATCCTCCACCAGGATATACAACTAGAGATGACATGATGATAATCTTTTCTAATACAGAAACCTGTGTGCTGATAACCATCTTAGTCCAAATTTCAACATAAAATGACTTTTTCTTTCTAAAATCATCCACCTAGTGTAAAAGGTTGTGAATCTTATACGACTTTTTAAGGTCATCTAAAAGCTGAGGCCTTTATCAATCTCTTTGTAGCTCTTAGAATCTTCCTCTCATGTGTTTAAAAAAATGAAAAATAAAAAAAGAACATCAGGATATTACACAATCTTCAGAAACCCCTTTTCTCCAGATCAGGTTCTTCTCTATGGAGGTAAAAGGAAGTTTATGTGAGAAGATTTTACGTGTGGAGAATAAATCTGAAAGTAAAATAAAAAGTCCACAATTTTGAAACAACGCTTACGGTCATAGAGAAAAAAATCACCCCTTTGCAATTCTATAAATTTATTTATCAGAGCCTAAATAGTAATTGTATGGTCCTCACTACTGTCACAAAAGACTACTGTCATAGTCATTAAGAGATTAATTAACAACCAGGTGTTACTAATGAGATACACATGATCAGCTCGTCCTCAGGATGTGTGACTAACTCTATAAAAGCAGAACTTTAGTCTTCTGGGACACTTGGATGCGAAACTACATCACGCAAAGAAATAAGGACATCAGCCATGACCCCAGAAAAGCAGTGGTTGCTGGGAAGTGTTATAAGGCTTTCTCCAAAGAATTTGAGTGCTTACGAATTAGAGAACCTTCAAGACAGTTTCAAAATTCTCCAGAAGTGGGCGTCAACTAATTTAGTCCAAGGACATGCTGTTTAATGCAGAGAGATATAAATGAAAACTCAAGAGCTACATCGTTTGCCTCAAACCTCCAAGGTTGCGGGTTTGATTCCCGCCTCCGCCATGTGTGTGTGGAGTTTGCATGTTCTCCCCGCGCCTCGGGGTTTCTTGGCATCTCTAAATTGTCTGTAGTGTGTGATTGCATGAGTGAATGAGAGTGTGTGTGCGCCCTGCGATGGGTTGGCACTCTGTCCAGTGTGTATCCTGCCTTGATGCCCTATGACTCCTGAGATAGGCACAGGCTCCCCGTGACCCGAGTATAGATCGGATAAGCGGTAGACAATGAATGAATGAATGAATGATTTATGCCTAATGAGCAAGCCTGAGATGATTGTTGTGAGGAAAAACTCTGTTAGATGGAAGAAGAAGAAACTTTGAGAGGAACCAGAGTCAAATGGGAACCCAACTTTGTTTGGGTGATTAGACATCAATATAAATACTAGAGGTTGTAAATGATCATAAACAGTCATCTGGAGTCATCCTAGAGAAAATTAGCTTAATATCTGAGTTTGTTGTAGATTTAACACTCACTCCTCCATGCCGGAGCCTTCAAATGTTCAATGATGGAGATACAACAGATGTAGAATGTTAAATTGGGTATTGATTAAGAGGTTGTTATACTCAAAGTGCTTGCGGGGTTGGCACCTTCTTCTTCTTTATTGCAGAGTAATCTTGAGACAAATGTGAGGCCATCTGTCCAGCAGCTTAAACTGGACTGAAATTGTGTCATACAACAGGACAATGTTATCAATCACACCAGCAAATCAACATCTGAGGATCTTAAGAGGCATCTTAAGAGAGCTATGCATAAATGAATGCATTAATGTATCTATGAACTGAAGCGATGCTGTAAAGAAGAGATGGCTCTAGAACTGAGAAATGTCTTCACAAACATCTGATGAATTGGTTTATTGTTGGGGGGGGGGATTCCATATTGAAATCAGTGTGTGTGTGTGTGTGTGTGTGCAGGAGTTTTCTCTGGCTGCTTTGGCTGGGATTAAATGCCACTGTGGTTTTCCCACCTCCCTCTTCACCCTGCACGAGCCTGAGGAAGAGGACCTGTGCCTTAATCGCTGTGCAGCCGAGGACTTCGAGAGCTGCGGAAATGATGAATACTTTGTAGTTTACCAAACTCAAGTGCAAGGTAATGCTAGTGTTCGAAGACAGGAAAACGTCTAATTTACCACATAACATACCATTTCCTTTTTCTGCACAAGCTGTTTTCTCAAGAGTTATGACTGGTTCATGTCATTGTTCACTTGTGATTCACAAGTCTGCATCAGCATGCCTTGTTCATTGTTCATTGTTCTTTTTCTTGGTAAAGTGAAATATAACCATTAGCATATGTCTGTTGAACAAACAACAACGATGTGCTGGTGTGACATTTCTTTTCAGGAGCTCTTGCACTCACTTGCTCTTGCACTTTTGAGACTAATGCAGTATTTTTAAGCTGATGTTACTTTGAATGCCATATAAGCTGCATTCAATTCTGAGTACAATTCCATAATTGTGTGTCTATTAATTTAAATGCAGAGGCATAAGTTGGGCACAGTGCACAAAAATATAGCCCAACTAGAGCAATCACGTCAGATTAAAACCACACCATGAAAAGAGCCCTTTTTTCTGCACATAAGTATATAGTCTGTATATTTGAGATAAAGGGCTGATTGTCCGGTATGAAGATGAAGAAAGCCTCAGCATCTCATAGTGACTCAGTGTTAAGATATATGATGATGTGACTTTTGAGGATGTTTATTTCACATTTCGGCATCTTTCACTTCCTTGTCCATGGATAATGACGTTATAGAGCTAAACACATGATTTTCACCACAAACTAGATTCCCTTTAAATAAATACAGCAAAGCTCTCTATAACAACCAAGACTGTGTTTTCCCAACTGGAATTATTGGAATCAAGTGTTCAATAATTGAGGCATTTTTTCTTAGTCATATATGTGGTATTTATTAATCTGCTCTATCACACTGATCTAAGAAAGATTCTTATGAACCTTTTTGCATGGCATCATAAACATCATAAATAAAACTATTATGCAGACACACAACAACCACACAAAGCTTCAGAAGCAACAGTGACTGAGAAATCACCTTATTTACATTTATTACCTTCTCACCTTCTCTAAATTCTGCTCGTTTATATGTAGTATGCAGTATTATAGCTATTTTTTTTTCTTTTCTAGACAATCGATGTATGGATCGACGGTTCCTGCCCACGCGTTCGAAAAGGCTGACGGCTTTAGCGAGCTTCCCTGGAGCCGGGAATACTTGGGCTCGACACCTCATCGAGTTGGCTACGGGATATTATACAGGGAGTTACTACTTTGATGGTTCACTATACAACAAGGGTGAGTGTCGGTCTCTTTGTTAGTATAAGTATACAGTATACACAGTAATAATTAATATAATAAATACTCAAGATTTTAATACTTTAGTGGAATAGAAGTACACACCCAAAAATTTTATATCTAAACATTAAAATGTCTGAATCTGCAGGTTTTAAAGGCGAGAGGGACCACTGGCGCAGTGGCAGGACAATTTGCATAAAGACGCACGAGAGCGGCAAGAAAGAAATCGAGGCCTACGACTCCAGCATTCTGATGATCCGCAACCCCTACAAGGCTCTAATGGCTGAATTCAACCGCAAGTATGGCGGCCATATCGGATTTGCTTCTCAGGCCCACTGGAAAGGAAAAGGTGAGATTGAATATGCATGACATATTCAGGAAAGTCCAAGGCTCTCTCTTGGCACTTTTTTCCTCATATAAAATAATCTATACAGCGAGTCACACTTTGATACTCTTAATAAGGCAGCTATACTTTAAAACACCTGCTGCAAACCGAGTACCAACTTATTGCTTACTGCTTTTGTTTATAGATCCATTAGAGTTTTGCTTCCCTCTTTTTATCCTCTTCCTCTTGTTTTTCTGCTCTCTTTTCTGGTTTCCAAAACAAGTTCTCTTCCTTTTGAGAAATAAACTTGCACAAGTGAGCACAAAAGTCCCACATGTCTGTGAGATGGGGCCCCTTTAGAGGAGGTCCTGGTATTGCGCTATACATGGCACATCAGTGTGTTTTGGGGCAGTTCAGATCTGCGCTACATTTTCAGGGACACATGCGCCTAAACAAAATTAAACATCGTCGCTGAAGCTGAGGATGCTGATATAGATGAGATTACTGTAGAGGGTGCCACTTATGATACAAGTTTCCATCAATGATAACAAAATATTTTACATGTTAAAACTACAATGAATTTTCTGGTTACACAACTGCACATTTTTCTACACAGTTAAAGAAGGGAAATTATTTACAGCTGCACTATCCAGTGTCACCCAGATGAGGATCTGATTCCCTTTTGAGTTTTTCCTCATCACCATCACCTCTGGTTTGCTCATTAGAGGATAATTTGATAAATATTACATTTAGATCCTGAATTTATTTATTTCTCTAAAGCTGCTTTGTGTAAATGTCCTCACAAATAAAAAAGAACTGAATTGAATTGAATTGAATTAAAGGATGTCTGCCATTTTTAAAAGGTCTGAATAAATAAATAAATCATTTTTAAAGAACAAAGAATTACTGACACTGATGAAGCTGTGATCATTGTACACACTCCTTTCACTTCTTGTTGTTTCTGATGAATGGTGGGAAAAAACTCTGTGATTAATTTTCTGTGTGTGATTCACACCTTTGCACCAGATGCACCAATGTTACCTCACGCTCGCTTTCTCTCTCTGTCTCTCCCTCACTTACACTCTCATGCACACCTCTCTATTTTTTCTCAATCAGCAAATGATTTTCTTATATAAAGCATGGTATTGAACTAGCTACCATCATAATGATTGGAGTAATTCATGGGTAGCAGTGTTGTTGGGGCTTACCTACATTTTCCAGCCAAATTCAATCCAGACTTTTCATCAGAAAGACACTAACTGAAGAAAACAAAGGGAGAATGGAGTTTGTTTCACCAGTAGAATCACAGAGACTTGTCAAATATTGCTTTGGTTGCATGTCCTGGGCTCAATTTGTCACCTATTTGTAATAGTTCATTTAAAATCTTCTTGTTGGTTGTTGAAAACAAGTGATCATTCCTGGAATTCTTTATGCCAGGGAAAAAATAAGAGAACACGCCAGCTATTTTCAATGGATAGAGCTATTAGGAATCCATGAATGAGCTATTAAAGAAACAAAATATTAAAGGTATGAGTCAGGGGGAAATCACCTCACCTGCCTATTTATGCATCCGTTAAAAATAAGTATTATTTATTACGCAACACTGCTTTGTCCTTTTCCCCATAATAATCGAAACAATAATTTATGATTGACGCCTTTTTAATCGATCCAGATCTTCTGAATATTATGTCTGTTATGCTCTCACCTGAGCACTGAACCACTCATGTGAAATATATACCACAGGCCACATGTTCAACTGGAAGGTACAAATTTCCTGAAGATCATACGAAGATAAAAATTCTCTCTCTCTCTCTCTCTCAGCTTCATTTCTCTCTTTATGTTGTGACAAACAGTTTTTTTTTCTTAATTTACAGTAGATTTTGCAATTCTTAAGATTTTTTTTACACTTTACCCATAGATGCCAAAATTTCCTATTTATATTCAATTCATTCTTTTTATTCATTCATTCTAGTTATAACTGTCATGGTTGGCAAAGTTCCCTGTTGGGCCACTAGGGGGCTTCTAGCAGGGGTTTTTGTTTCTCTGTGCCATGTGTGTTTTGTGTTGACATTTTTAGCCCCGTCTGTTCCCGCCTCTGTTCACCTGTCCCTTGTGACAGGCCTAGCCTAGCTGAGCACTCACAAATTTTTGTTTTTTGTTTGACTTTTTTTTGTTTGCTGGGGACATCGCTCCGCTTCTGTTCCTGTGGGGGATGTCGCTCCACTTTTTGGTTTCCCGTGGAGGGCATCGCCTCACTTCTCGTTGGCGGAGGATGTTTCCTACCTGATGTGTTTCGCTGGTGCTCGCTCCGCATTTGTTCCTGTGGGGGACGTCGCTCCACTTCCTGTTTTCCGTGGAGGACGCCGCCTCTCTACTTGTTGGCGGAGGATGTTACCGGCTGTACCTGTATCTTTGGGATACTTTTTTTTTGTCTCCCATGGACCTTTTCCTGCTCCTGTGGGGATGCAGCCTGGTTTCAGGCTCGGGTGGGAGGATGTTTCCCTCCCCCCCTCCCTTCGGGGGTTTTTTTCTGCCCCAGCTGGGCTGAGGTAGTCGCTTGGCTCTTCTGCTTGGTAGTGGACGTTGTTCAGCTCTTCTGCTCGGTGGTGGACATCGCTCGGCTCTTCTGCTCGGCGGTGGACGTCGCTCGGCTCTTCTGCTCGGCTGTGGACGTCGCTCGGCTCTTCTGCTCGGCTGTGGACGTCGCTCGGCTCTTCTGCTCGGCTGTGGACATCGCTCGGCTCTTCTGCTTGGCTGTGGACATCGCTCGGCTCTTCCGCTCGGCAGTGGATGTCACTCGGCTCTTCTGCTCGGCAGTGGACATCGCTTGGGATCCTTTGGCCTTGCCGCTGTGCTCCCCCCACTTGCCTCGCCGTGCTCCTCACTCCCCCCCACTTGCCTCGCCGTGCTCCTCGCTCCCCCCACTTGCCTCGCCGTGCTCCTCGCTCCCCCCCACTTGCTTCACCGTGCTCCTCGCTCCCCCCCACTTGCTTCGCTGTGCTCCTCGCCCCCCCACTTGCTTCGCCGTGTTCCTCGCCCCCCCCCCACTTGCCTCGCCATGCTCCTCGCCCCCCCCACTTGCCTCGCCATGCTCCTCGCCCCCCCCACTTGCCTTGCCATGCTCCTCGCTCCCTCCCACTTGCCTCGCCGCACTCCTCGCTCCCCCCACTTGCCACGCCATGCTCCTCACTCCTTCCTGTTTTTCACCGGACCCACAGCCCTTCCAGACTTTCGCTTGGGACCCTTTGGCCTTGCCGCCGTGTCCCTCGCTCCCCCCACTTGCCTCGCCGTGCTCCTTGCTCCCTCCCACTTGCCTCACCGCGCTCCTCGCTCCCCCCACTTGCCTCGTCATGCTCCTTGCTCCCCCCACTTGCCTCGCCGTGCTCCTCGCTCACCCCCACTTGCCTTGCTGCGCTCCTCGCTCTCCCCACTTACCTCGCCATGCTCTTCGCTCCTTCCTGGTTTTCACCAGACCCACAGCCCTTCCAGACTTTCGCTTGGGACCCTTTGGCCTTGCTGCCGTGTCCCTTGCTCCCCCCACTTGCCTCGCCGTGCTCCTCGCTCCCTCCCACTTGCCTCACCAGACTCCTTGCTCCCCCCACTTGCCTCGCCATGCTCCTTGCTCACCCCCACTTGCCTCGCCACGCTCCTTGCTCCCCCCACTTGCCTCGCCATGCTCCTCGCTCCTTCCTGGTTTTCACCGGACCCACAGCCCTTCCAGACTTTCGCTTGGGACCCTTTGGCCTTGCCGCCGTGCTCCTCGCTCCCCCCACTTGCCTCACCGGACTCCTTGCTCACCCCCACTTGCCTCGCTGTGCTCCTCGCTCCCCCCACTTGCCTCACCGTGCTCCTCGCTCCCCCCCACTTGCCTCACCGTGCTCCTCGCTCCCCCCCACTTGCCTCGCCATGCTCCTCGCTGCCCCCCACTTGCCTCGCCATGCTCCTCGCTCCCTCCCACTTGCCTCACCGCGCTCCTCGCTCCCCCCACTTGCCTTTCCATGCTCCTTGCTCACCCCCACTTGCCTTGCTGTGCTCCTCGCTCCCCCCACTTGCCTTGCCATGCTCCTCGCTCCTTCCTGGTTTTCACCAGACCCACAGCCCTTCCAGACTTTCGGGAATGGGTACGGGTTGGCGTGTCAGGAGCCGCGCCTTTGGGGGGGGGTTACTGTCATGGTTGGCAAAGTTCCCTGTTGGGCCACTAGGGGGCTTCTAGCAGGGGTTTTTGTTTCTCTGTGTCATGTGTGTTTTGTGTTGACATTTTTAGCCCCGCCTGTTCCCGCCTCTGTTCACCTGTCCCTTGTGTTCCCTTGATTATCACTCTTATTTATATTGGTTGTTCTGCTTGTGTTTGTTGCTAGTCCTCGTCTTTAATGTGTGTCTGTTCTCTTCTTTGGATTTGGTTTTGTGTTTGGTTTTCTCCCCATTGTTCCCATGTAAGTGTCTGTTTAATTAATAAACCCCTGTTTTATGTCTATCCCTGGTAATTTTCTCACAAATTGACCTCAGTAGAGCAGTCTTTCTTGGAATAACCCCAACAACACCTGACTTCTTTCTCAGAACTTGTGTCACTTGTGTTTATTTACTAATTCATATGTAAGTAAATAAGTAAATCTGAAATCTATTTTAAACACAGTAACAGTGTCTTTCCCAAAAATCTCTGTGTGTCTTTTTCAAATAAATAACAGCGCTTTATCTGGAAAAATATGATCATTTAAACTTGTGTCTTTACACGCCGAACATGTCAACTGTCTTGTATTCAAGACATACAACATTGACATACAAAGTCTTGTATGTCTTCCATTTTCTAATAATTGCTCCCACAGTTGATTTCTTCATACCAAGCTGCTTACCTATTGCAGATTCAGTCTTCCCAGCCTGGTGCAGGTCTACAATTTTGTTTCTGGTGTCCTTTGACAGCTCTTTGGTCTTGGCCATAGTGGAGTTTAGAGTCTGACTGTTTGAGGTTGTGGACAGGTGTCTTTTATACTGATAACGAGTTCAAACAGGTGCCATTAATACAGGTAACGGTGGAGGACAGAGGAGCCTCTTAAAGAAGAAGTTACAGGTCTGTGAGAGCCAGAAATCTTGCTTTTTTGTAGGTGACCAAATACTTATTTTCCACCATAATTTTCAAATAAATTCTTTAAAAATCAGACAATGTGATTTTCTCGATTTTTTTTTTTCTCATTCTGTCTCTCATATTTGAAGTGTACCTATGATGAAAATTACAGGCCTCTTTCATCTTTTTAAGTGGGAGAACTTGCACAATTGGTGGCTGACTAAATACTTTTTTGCCCCACTGTATATATATAATATATAGTGAATGAATGACTTCTTTCTTTTATAAAAGGAAATTTGCTGCTATAGCGCACTTCCTGTTCTTTACATCAAGACTATTTAATGTGAAGATCTATTTATTGCATTTGTTAAAGTGAATATCTCACTTAGAAAGCGAAATATTTTTGTGACAAGTGTCACTTTCATATCCGTGTTAGGTTACTGACATTAGCCAGTGTCATCGAGCTGCTTTCTGCTGTACGAGGCAAGAAGTCTGCGAGCTTCTACAATGCAATTGTTGTTTTTTTTTTCCTGCATCATTTATTCATTAGTTCAGCTTTAGTCATATGTCAGGACATGCACATACATTCACACACTCATTAAAATCCAGGCTAGGGCTGGAACACAAGCTAGGAATATTAGCTGTTGGTTATATTACTGTTCTACTAACATGATTTATAAAATTATAAGGTGCTTCAATAAAAACCTTTATTAGAGAACAGTAATCACTCTAACGCCGAACATGTCAACCTCATGTTGCTGATGGGTCCAATGTGGCTGAATTACAACAATTCTGCAAAGATGAGTGGGCCAAAATTCCTCCACAGCACTGTAACAGACTCATTGCAAGTTATGGAAAACGCTTGATTGCAGTTGTTGCTGCTAAGGGTGGCCCAACCAGTTATTAGGCTTAGGGGGCAAACACTTTTTCACACAGGGCCATGTAGTTTGGGATTTTGTTTTCCCTTAATAATAAAAACCTTCATTTAAAAACTGCATGATGTGTTTACTTGTGTTATCTTTGACTAATATTTAAATGTGTTTGATTATCTGAAACATTAAAGTGTGATAAACATGCAAAAAAATAAGAAATCAGGACACTTTTTCACACCACTATATATATATATATATATATATATATATATATATATATATATATATATATATATAATATATAGTGAATGAATGACTTCTTTCTTTTATAAAAGGAAATTTGCTGCTATAGCGCACTTCCTGTTCTTTACATCAAGACTATTTAATGTGAAGATCTATTTATTGCATTTGTTAAAGTGAATATCTCACTTAGAAAGCGAAATATTTTTGTGAAAAGTGTCACTTTCATATCCGTGTTAGGTTACTGACATTAGCCAGTGTCATCGAGCTGCTTTCTGCTGTACGAGGCAAGAAGTCTGCGAGCTTCTACAATGCAATTGTTTGGGTTTTTTTTCCTGCATCATTTATTCATTAGTTCAGCTTTAGTCACATCTCAGGACATGCACATACATTCACACACTCATTAAAATCCAGGCTAGGGCTGGAACACAAGCTAGGAATATTAGCTGTTGGTTATATTACTGTTCTACTAACATGATTTATAAAATTATAAGGTGCTTCAACAAAAACCTTTATTAGAGAACAATAATCACTCTAACACAACAAAAAAGGTTACAACTAACATTTTTACAGCTGTCACACTGGTGTCTTTCACACTTCTCTGGTGTCACTCTTCTTTCAGTTTCTTTTACACAGTTCAGAAAAAGGGCATGTGTTTCTGAGCAATAATTTGCCAGGCATGTTTCGTTACTGTGCACATGTTTCGCTAATGTATGTGTGATGATCAAGAATTCACTAACCATATAGCTTAATCTCTTCTCTTCTCTTCTCTTCTCTTCTCTTCTCTTCTCTTCTCTTCTCTTCTCTGCCCAGTTTCATTTTACTACTCTACTCAACTCTTAACTGTAAGGTGGCAAAAGCTTCTACACCGTCATCGTGCCTAGTTTTATTTTAGGTTAATATTAATCCTATTCTTCCAAGATTGCAAAACACACTTCTGCCCTTTTGCAGGTTTCATAAATAATCTTATAGTTTTAGATGTGTTCTTGTTGTACTCTGTGTATTTGTTCCTGTTTTTATAGTAGACATTTTAGTTCTTTCCTCTACCCTGTTATCAATTTCTCTCTTTTTTCCCCCTTCTCTCTCTTACTGTGTTTCAGAATGGCCTGAGTTTGTGAAGAACTACGCACCGTGGTGGGCGTCACACACCCTCGACTGGCTCCAGTACGGTAAAAACGTGCACCTGGTGCACTTTGAAGAGCTGAAGCATGACCTTTTCACCCAGCTGAAGCACATGGTTCTCTTTCTGGGCCTTGACGTTTCAGAGGATCGGCTGCTGTGCGTTGTTGCGCAAAAAGACGGCAACTTCAAGCGCTCGGGCCTCCGAAAACTCGAGTATGACCCGTACACACCGGAGATGCGGGAAAAGATTGACGATCTCATACGCAGCGTGGACGTTGCTCTCAAACTGAGGAACCTTTCTGGGGTTCCAGATGATTATAGACCGAGATGATACAAAATCACCCTATTTCCTTATCTGGTTGCTTTTGTTTCTGTAGCTTCTTGCTTTCTTTCTGATGGGAAAAAAAACCAACACAGTTTCCTTATTTTTTGTCACACAACCAAAAAAGATCTTTAAAAGGAGGAACATTAAGAACACTAAACCAGCACTTTGAGTTAGCAGATACTGAAGGAAGAAAGGTTCCTGAAGGTCACATGACATGTGAAGCAAGACAATCTGGTGACTCTAGGCAACTTACTATGAGGAATATGGTGGGTTAAGCATATTTTTAATGTGTTTTCACTGTGTGTGTGTGCGCGTGTGTGTGTGCGTGTGTGTGTGAACTCATGGAGACATGCTGTATCGATCACATTATGGCACTAAGTGATGTAACGAAGTTACCACTTTTAACCACGATTTTTCAAAAAGAAAGAAATATATTCTATAACATTTTATGGTGAACATTTAATTGCCACAATTTGCCAATTTGCAAGAGAAATTAAGGAGGATGCAAAGAAAAGCTACATAAAAGTTACACGTGGATATTATCAGATCATTGTGTCCATAACCTTCATTAATTCTAAGAATTGGCTTACTATTAATGTTATTTTTAATTTTAAATCTTTCTGTGAATTTAGTGTCCGGATGTGGTTTTGAACCGAAGTACAATATTAACATCGATTTTTTTCCTAGGGAAATTGATCTGCACTGTGAAAATTAGGAAACTGGTTATAAGGAAATGGAAACAAAAACATTCTAATGTTTTGTTCAATTTTATTTTAGTGTAATAGTCATTCAACACAGAATTATGTTTACACTATGTTCAGCCCATGAAGCGTAAGTGATATGGTTAATACACTGCTCAATAAAGTTAGAGTATGAAAAAAACTCACAAGATCTTGGAAAGGACAGAGCAAGATGCTAAAATTACAATTGAAATAATAGTTACAAATTCACCTTATTTTTCTTGTGATCCTAAATTTACTGAAAGAACTTAAACTTACTAAGAACTAACTGTCATGATATTATACTTCTTTTTATTTGTTACCAAAAGTTTTCCTAGCAAAACTAAAAAAAAATCAGGTCACAAGTTGCTGCATTGAGAATTTGCATAAGGAGACGCTGATGAAAAGTAAAATGTAAAATGTAAAATCTTATCTCAGTCATGTTTAGACCTGTGGTCACAGGTCTCTCCATCTCATTCGTTCATGGCCACAAAACAGTTTTGAGTACATGCTTTATGAGAAACATTTTCTAGCATGCTATGGAGCCTACCATAGCTACACAGTGAATGTCTGCCACTTCTGTATTTTAACACTGTATTTTTGGGGGTTTATGCTCAAAAGCAATGAATTTATGATGTAGAATAAAAATCTTGTATATACATCTTGTATACTATATACTGGCATAGTATGGCAGAAGGTTTGAAACAAATGATGCTGGCTTCCTATGAACCAGACTTCCTCTCTGCTTCCTATTTCTAGACTCTCTCTCTCTCTCTCTCTCTCTCTCTCTCTCTCTCTCTCTCTCTCTCTCTCTCTCAGTGAAAGCACTTTGCAAGACTACTTGGTTTTGAAAAATATTGTGAAAGGTGATTTTGAGGGTTCTTCCCCCCTTTGGAAAGAAAAATGGCTTAAAATGCTGTGCAACAGGCGTCTTCTTCAGACCATTGAAAAACTACAGACTTGGATAATCAAACAGTGATTTGTTAACAACTGCATGACTTCTATGATTAACCACCACTTTTTCTTCCACCTCATCTCACTGCTTTGCATTTCCATTACGCTACTCTGTCACAGTAACAACCTGTTCATTATTTTACTGTTACCATGACAGTGTGTGCCTTTGACATTATAGGCCTCATTTAACAAAGTGAATATATGCTCATTTATTTGTAAAGCGTTCGCAAGAACACGTATAGGCGGAGGTAAATTACACGTAAGGGGACTCACAAATGTGAAACTTATTTGATTATACAGTAATTATACATGTACAGTAATTGCTAATGAGTTACTACACATTTATATTTCGATCACACTGGCAATGACACAGATTTAATGAACATTTTGTGCATCTTATTTCATATCAAAATCTTATTTTACATTAAATGTATTGAAAAGATGGAATCCAAAACAAATGAAGAAAATTAAAATGGCATTTAATTAAGACCAAAGTAATGGTGCCTTATTAAAGGAGGAGGAATTAGTGTGTATCTGTGGCAATTGCAGTGGCTGAGCTGCATTATTGGAAATATATAGGAGGCACCTTTTCACAGTTTAGTTGTAATTTTTAACATTTTAAACCCTGTGAACTTTGGGAAGCTTTGTCGATGGCTTTAAATGTAAATCAGCTGAACTGAGAATGCACATGGTACTTTATTGACATTTATATACATGCGCATGAGTGTGAGGAAAATTGTTAAAGCTTTTAATACTGGTGGGTTTTTTGTTTTATTAGTTCGGTTAGGCCTATGAAAACATTTTACACACTAACACACTAACTTTGCTAAACAAATTATTTAATCAGGTTTATTGGTTGTAAGTTTAAGAAGTGGTGTGGTTTCTCCTAGAGCTTTAGAGTTTTATATGTTTAAGAAATGGCTAAATGAGCAGCTCTTAGAATGGCCACCTTTTGCTGAATTTCTGCTATACAACCTGCTGTAGTTCCTGTGCACCTTTTCATACAACCCTAAAAAATCCAGTTAAAATCCCTGAAGAGTTCTGAAATGTGTGTGCTGAAGTGTGTTGTAACAGAGCCAACAATTTTGTATTTTTATCTTAAATCCTTTTAGGCCAGTACATTGTTCCAGATGTACTACTCCTGCAGTCTTTTTTTGCCCTTTGAATTTGTATTTGCTCTTCAAATTAAAGCCGTCCTTGTTTTATGTGTGTGAGTGGAACCTGAATACATGAGCACAACCCAAACTTGAATATTTCTACAATTAATTTTGTGATTTGCTTTCTGTTAAAGGTGAAAAACATATGCTGGGATGCTAGGCTTTTTGGTTTTTTTTTTGATGAAAAGTTCCTCATTTGAACTCTGGTATGTTGCAAATGTCCCCTTCTGTTTCTTGCATTCACAATAGCTAGCAACAATCGTGCAAGAAAGAGAAACTGAATATTGCTTAAAATCGACACACACATAAAATGGCACACACAAGTATTGCTTCCAGTACACACATATTTTTGAAAGGCATTATTTCTATTTGTAGGCTGAGGCTGAAAGAGAGGTAAAATAGAAGAGGTTGCTACTATTTTTTCTGACAGATCCTCAGAACCCCAGTCAAGATGAATGTATTTTCGATCGAATGAATGTAAATTATTGCAGACAACTTATTAATGATGACTACAAGTTGTGTGATGTTGATTCTTTTTGTTGCTCTTTTTTTCTTCTGTACGCTATGTCACTGTGGACAGACCTGGCTTTCATTTCCTTGAAAAGTGTAAAAAAAAAAAAAAAAAAAAAATGTACAACTATTTTTGTACTTGCCTGATTGAGGCTCATACTGTATGGGTCCTCGATAATAAACAGCTCTAAATGCAATCGTGCTTTGTGGCATGACTATATGCTGAAATACGTACATTATATAATATAAACGTGCATACAGTGTATGGAATCTGGGTTACAATAAACACACATCAAGGCAAAGAAGAACAATAAAAACTACATTTCTGAATGTTAGGCAGTTCGCGGTTTTATTCAAGATTCAATTCAAGAGGTTTATTGTCATATACACAGTGAAAACAACGATTTAGACCATACAATGAAATTCTTACTTTGCACGTCTCCCTTACAAAAAGAATAAAAATAAATAATAGACATGTATGAAAAAATCCAATAAAAAATAAAATTATACAGTATAAAGAGATTAAAGCTTAAGTAAGGTGCTCAGTGTGTTGTGTGGCAGCAGTCAGTGGGGGTGATGGGGTGTGAGGTAGTGGTGTTAAGTGTTGTTCAGGAGTCTAATTGTTTGTGAATAGAAGCTGTTTGTGAGTCTTTTTGTCCTTGATCTCACACTCCTGTAGCATCTCCCAGATGGCAGAAGTGTGAAGAGGTTGTGTTGTGGGTGTGTATTGTCCCTGATGATGTTATGGGCCCTCCTGATGACCCTGGTGTTGCAAATGTCCTGGAGTGATGGGAAGGCTGCTCCACAGATGAGCTGTGCAGTTTTTATGACACGCTGGAGAGCTTTCCTGTTCCGAACAGTGCAGCTTCCGTGCCACACTGTGATTGAGCTGGTGATCACACTTTCAACTGTACATCTGTAAAAGTTGCTGAGGATCTCGGCTGACATGCCATCCTCAGCTTTCTTAAGAAGTACAGTCGCTGCTGGGATCGTCTCAGGAGCTGCTGAGTGTTGTGAGACCAGGTGAAGTCCTCGCTCCGAGGAATTCCGAGGAATTTGAAGGTATTCACCCTCTCTATCTGTCTCACCGATGTAGATTGGGGTGTGCTGCTCCTTCCTCCTTCTCCTAGGATCAATAATCATCTCCTTGGTCTTATCTGTATTTAAGGAGAGATTATTTTCCTGACACCAGGCTATCAGACCTGCTACTTCTGTTCTGTAAGATGTTTCCTCTCCACAAGTAATGAGTCTGATGACTGTGGTATCATCCGCAAACTTTATTATTCAATTCAATTTTTCAATTCAATTTTATTTGTATAGCGCTTTTAACAAAGAGCATTGTCTCAAAGCAGCTTTACAGAACATAAGAAACAATAAACATACAAACAAACAGTCCTAGATGTTAGACAAAATTTTCCCTAGTGAGGTGACTCAGGCGACTGTGGCAATTAAAAACTCCCTTAGATGGTATTAGGAAGAAACCTTGAGAGGAACCAGACTCAAAAAGGAACCCATCCTCATCTGGGTGACACCAGGGAGTGTGATATGAACAATGTCCTTTCTGCATTCATTGTGTGATGCAGATACAGCATGTGTAGAATGTTATGTGTAAATTAATTAGGAGGTTGTTGTTGTCCACATAGGGTTGGCAGCGTTGCTTTGAATACTCCAGTCCTCAGAAAGCAGAACCCATCTGGAGCTGGTCCATCTCTGGATGCCACTGGAGCTGGCACAATCTCTGTATGTCTTTGGGATGGGTAGAAGAAGGGAAACAAATGGAAAGGAATTAGCATAGCTGCTGTTCATAATATTAGCAGGCACTAGATGATGATGTGCATTTAATCAGATGTATTGGAGTACAAGGTTATCGGATGTATTAAATGTATGCCTGGCTAAAGAGATATGTCTTTAGTCTACATTCGAACTGGGAGAGGTGGCTTAGTGGTTAGCATGTTTGCCTCACACCTCCAGGGTTGGGGGTTCAATTCCTGTGTGTGTGTGTGTGTGTGTGTGTGGAGTTTGCATGTTCTCCCCGTGCCTCGGGGGTTTCCTCCGGGTGCTCCGGTTTCCTTCCTTAGTCCAAAGACATGCATGGTAGGTTGATTGGCATCTCTAAATTGTCTGTAGTGTGTGATTGCGTGCGTGAATGAGAGTGTGTGTGTGTGCCCTGCGATGGGTTGGCACTCCGTCCAGGGTGTATCCCTGTAGAATATCTATATCAGTGACATCTGTTCCATGTGATATAATTAAATCTAGCGTATGATTAAAACAATGAGTTGGTCTAGTAATGTTTTGTTTAACTCCAAAAGAACTTAATAAATCCATAAATGCGAGTCCTAAAGCATCATTGGAATCATCTACATGAGTGTTAAAGTTTCCTACAATCAACACCTTGTAAAAATTAATCAGTAGGTCTGAGAGTAAATGTGCAAACTCTTTAAGAAAATCAGCGTAGGGCCCCGGGGGTCTATATACGGTGGCCAGCGCAAGATATTGTAGGGATTTTTTATTTGTCTGTGAGTGTAACATTAAGGACAAGCACTTCAAATGAGTTAAACCTGGTTCCTGTTTTCTGAGTAACAGTAAGAGAGTTGCTATAAATAGTTGCAACACCACCTCCATGACCGGTCTGACGGGGCTCATGCTTATAGCAATATCCTGACAGAGTGGACACATTCAGACTAATGAATTCATTTGGCCTAAGCCAGGTTTCAGTAAGGCAGAGTGTATCAAAACTATAATCTGAGATCATTTCATTAACAATAAGTGCTTTCTGTGCATGGGACTAATGTTGAGAAGCCCAAACTTTAGGAATTGTTTTTCTTTAATTATTTGCCGTTTTTCGGGTATAACTGCAATTAGATTATTTCGAGGGCTATTAACAAATTTATTCTTTGATCTCACTATTTGGGGAACAGACACAGTTTGATGAGCTATGTGTGCACTTGTATCAATCTGGTGAGCTGAACAGTAGCTATCATAATTGTAAACTGAGGTATGGCTTACCAGTCAGATGGTGCGTAGTGTCCTGGAGATGTTGTCCGAGAGGACTGCTGCTCCAACTCTGCTTGGGTGCAGGCCATCAGGATGCTCCCAGAAAAGATTCCAATTATCAACAAAAGGTAATTTCTGATCTTGACACCATGACTGTAACCATTCATTAAAAGCAAATAGTCTACTGAACCTCTTGATTCCTTGCTGGAATGTGGGAAGTGGTCCTGACACGATGATCCTTGTCATGGATGATGTGGTGCGTACCTTCTCCACCAGGCTCCTGAAGTCCTTCTTCAGGATCTCTGTCTGCCTCAGCCTGATGTCGTTCGTGCCAGCATGGAGGACCACAGCTCCGCTGTTCTTCTTTAGGATCGCAGGTACCTGTGCAGAGACATCGAGAACACGAGCACCAGGAAGACAGCGAGTGCGCACCTTACCTTTAGCCGTGGTAGCACGGATGTGCCGGACGATGGAGTCTCCGATGATCACCGCGTCGCACTCCATCTCGCGAAGGGGAGCGAAGCGGTTCCTAGTCGATATCTCGAAGACAGGTGTCGGCAGAGGGGGAGAGGTCCTCACTCGGGGCTTGGCTCACTGCTGCTGCATTCAGGCTGCGTGGCACCTTGGCGCCGGAGTGAACGAAACCTGGGCGGGCTGCATCCTTGATGTACTGACTGATGACTTATTATCTTGGTGTTAGGACATATCCTTGGGGGGTTCCTGTGCTCACAGTTCTGATGCCTGATGTCCAGTTTTCTACTCTGACTGACTGGGGTATGTCTGTCAGGAAGTTCAACACCCAGTTACAGAGAGAGGGTATCAGTCCGAGGGTGAGGAGGTTTTCGGAGAGCCTGTGTGGAATAACTGTGTTGAATGAAGTCGATGTAGTCGATGAATAGCATTCTCACATGTGTCCTTACCCTCCAAGTGTATGAGGGCTGTGTGAATGGCAGCGTTGACAGCATCTTTAGTGGACCGGTTTTGTCGATATGCAAACTGAAATGGGTCCAAGGTGGTTGGAAATTTCCTTTTTATGTGGGACATAACTATCCTTTCAAAACACTTCATTGCTATTGGGGTGAGTGCAACGGGACGATAATCATTCAGGCAGGTCACAGTGTTCTTCTTTGGGAGAGGTATGATGGTGGTGGACTTGAAGCAGGTGGGCATCAAGGCCTGAGTGAGGGACAGATTATAAATGTTTTATACCAATTATTAATTTTTTTTACAACAGATTATTGAGTCTCAGGCATGTTACACATATTTAGACCACAACTTTAGGCACAATAGAAGTCTGACTTCAGAGTGACAGACAGGAGCTGATAGCCAATCAGGAAAGAGTGAGAATCTGTGATTTGTTTTATTTATTTATTTATTTACTCTGAAGACAATTATTTTTTACTGAGTCACACATCATCACATCCCATTTTTAGGCAGAAAAAAAGTCTGAATTCAGAGTGACAGACAGGAGCTGATAGCCAATCAAAAGTAAGAGTCTGATTTTTTTTTTTAGGATTCAGGACTGATGGTGTTTTAGCTTCTTCTTTTCTGTGCTATGATATGTTCTGTAGCTGGTTCACTAGTGAATGAAATGAACTGAATTTATTCTGCAAATTGTATTGTGTTTGTGTGTGTGTTGTTACTCTGTATTTTTCATAGTTCAAAGTCTGAGATGTCTGCTCAGACATACATGAAGAAATCTCACCTATGCTCAATCACAGCAAAATTATTCCAGCAAACCATAAGTGGAAAACTGAGTACTGTATTCAAAATAATACCAGAGTGAAACAGGTTTAATGTTTTATTGTAGAAATAAAGGTATAAAATAAAAAAAACATACAAATTATATACATTTTAACATGATTAAAAAAACAGTACTGCCATAAACATTTGTTTGAAAAAAACGACGGAATAAATTTAATGATAAAAATAAAAGAAGAATACATAATTATTTATTATGAATAAAAACTAAACACTATTAACATAAGATGCAGATTGAATATAAGATAAAAGGTGACTTATAAACTGAGATAAAGAAGGTGAAAATAAATAAATACGCAGTCAACATTTTTTTTTTTTAAGCTTGAGATTATCTCATGAACGCTTTTCTGCAGAAACCAGTTACACCTAAATAAGGAATTAAAACTCTGTGCTTCATGTTATTAGAAAATTATCTGAAGCAATTTAATGCTTCAGTAAATGAACAATTTGCTGGCAATTTAATTATTTTTTTTCCAGTTACAGAATAACATATTGCACATTTCACTTCCATTTACAGTAACATTTAATCCTGCGGAATGTCTATTAAACAAGTTCCTGTGAACTTGCTTTTGATGACAGAAGCAGATTAGTTTGTTAATGTAGGATTGACTTTAAACAGCAGTCGAAAGTTTGCCGTCTCCGGAGTTAGTAATAGACGTCCCTCGGAGTGTACTACGGGCTTCCTCCTCAAATGTGCTCTCAATCTTGGAGAGAATTGCATAACATTTTCTCTTAAAGTCCTTTCCCATGAAAGCATAAAGCAATGGGTTCATAAAGCTGTTGGCGCCGGCGAGAGTAATTGCAAATTTTTGCCCAGCAGGAATGACATGTTCATATTTTAGGTCTAATTCCAATAATTTAAAAATGTGGTAAGGCATCCAGCATATGAAGAAAGCCACTATCAGTGTTGTCATGACCTTAAATGGCTTATTGGACCTCGCCATCTGGTTATTTCTCAGCTTTCGGATGATGAGGATGTAACAGGTGATGATGATCAGAAAGGGGATCACGAACCCAAAAATGAATCGGCATACCGTTACAGCGACATGTTCAATTTCATAGCTGTAGTTGCTGAAGCATTTGTTGGTATTTGTATCAATATCTTGGAAAATGGTTGCTGGCAGACTCAGTAATGCTGAGGCGATCCAAGCTAGTAAAACCATCACCAAGGCCCTGCGTAGGGTGCGTTTGTTTTGCGCCCATACAGGAAGTATCACCACAATACAGCGATCCATGCTGATGATGACAAGGAGGAAGATGCTGCTGAACATGTTGAGGGACAAGATGAAGGACGCAAACTTGCACATGAAAAGCCCAAATTCCCATTCACTTTTAATAATATAGCCAATGGACAAGGGCAGGAAAGCACAGAAGAGGAAGTCGGACACAGCGAGGCTGAGGTACCAGACAGTGTTGACTGTCTTCTTAATCTTAAACCCTGCGATCCAGATCACCAAACCATTTCCAATGATGCCAAGAAGCACAATTATCACATTAGCTGTTGCCAGTAAAACACATGTCACGTCTGTACAATGTGCTGGAGCCTTTGGTGGTGGAACTGATGAATAGGGTACTGTAATTGAATCATAGTAGTCACTTAATTCATCTGAAGCCATGATGTTGTTTAAATCTGTAAAATGGAGACAGAAACAAAATAGCTGAAGATAAAAATACAAGTTTTCTTCGAAAAAAGACAAAAACATATCGCTGAGAGAGTGCACAGAATGATCCTTTAGTTTAAGTCTTTCATTTTAGATGTCTCTTAGATTATAGATAGATAGATGGACAGACAGACAGATAGATAGATAGATAGATAGATAGATAGATAGATAGATAGATAGATAGATAGATAGATAGATAGATAGATAGATAGATAGATAGATAGATAGATAGATAGAAACTTTATTCATCCTAATGGGAAATTCTTCATTTCTTTCTTTCTTTCTTTCTTTCTTTCTTTCTTTCTTTCTTTCTTTCTTTCTTTCTTTCTTTCTTTCTTTCTTTCTTTCTTTCTTTCTTTCTTTCTTTTTTTCTTTCTTTCTATCTGAAATGCTCCATTTCATATGCAATGCTTTATCTTTCATTAGCAGGCTTTGGACCCTCACTAGACATTGCTTAATTGTATAAGCAAATTATTACAACCTAATTCAGCTGTGCAGAGAGAAAAGTAAAAGATACCAAACATCCTGATTACATCCAGCTAATAATCTTCTCACATCACAGTTGCACTCTCTTCACCTTACTTCATCAAGAGTAGTAACTCACCTATCAAAAGCCGTCCTTAGTACAGTATTTCCGAGATAAGACGTTTCTTCTTTGTGGTGTGGGTCAAGCGTTTTAGACAAGTTTCTGTTTTTCTGTTCTCCTTTGAAGGAGGGCGCAGTTCTAAGAAAACAAACGTTGATAATTTTTTGATGCCCCACCCCCATGCACCCTCACTGTAGCAACAAGTCACTGTGGTTGCAGTACAGGGGTCGAACGCACACATGCACATACACACACAGAGCCAGCAGTATGCTGAATGAGTTCCTCATGTGATGTCCTGGTTGTGATATTAGATAGAATGCTAAAATGTATTATCAAACACAAACATGCATAAAAAAAAAACACAAACGCATGCACGCACACACACACACACACACACACACACACAATAATAATAATAATAATAATAATAATGATAATAATAATAATAATAATAATAATAATAATAGTTAAAAAATAGTAATAAACATTCAAATATTATTCAAAACCCCATTTCCTTTTTATGACCTATGTTTTATTACATTTTGCCATGGACAAAACCAAGAACATATTAGTGGTTAAGATGATTCATAAACCATTAGACAATTAAAAAAAGAAGTACAAATGAAATTGGTTAACGGTTACAAGATTAATAGATTATTTAATCCTCAAATGTACTCCTTTAAATTAGAGCAAGAGAAAGTGCTTCATCTTTAATTCTAATCTGTATACTGAAATATCCTGAAATCTATTTAAAAAGAGCAAAGTGCGTACAGTTTCTTCATGTATTCCCAGGATTTTTTATTTTTTTTGATTGCCTCTGGTTTGTTCATCTAGATTTCTGTGCATCTGGATTTATGAATATATAAAGTGCTCTACGATTAAAATTGAATTGAATTGAATCACACAGGATTATTCAAAGGTGTATATTTCCCTCCAGAGCATGACCTATTGAAATACAGTATGTACAACTGAACCATGACCTGATTCTCCTATATGGGTTTTATTGTTCATGGTCATATCAGATGTGAGTCGATGCTCTGGCGTCCACAGAACTGGATCGGGATAAGTAGCGGCTCATGGTGCGTCCTTCCTCTCCTATTGCATTCTCGATCTTAGACAGGATGGAGTTCTTAAACTTCTGCCTGAAATCATTGCCCATGAAAACATAAAGAATCGGATTGAGGAAGCTGTTGGCCGAAGCGACTGATGTTCCAATCTTGAAACCGATGGTAATAATGTCATTAGAGAGGATCTGGGTCAGTTCAGCCAGCACGAATGTGTGATATGGCAGCCAGCAGACGAAGAAAGTCACGATGAGAGCTGTCATGATTTTGAACGGCTTGGTGGACTTTGCCATCTGGTTGCTTCTCAGCTTGAAGATGATCACTGAATAGCAGACAATAATAACCAGAAAAGGTATAATAAAGCCAAAAATAAACCTGCAGATGGCTATAGATGAGTGAATGTCCTGGCTATTGTAATTATTGTGACACCGGGTTCTGCCTAGATGGTGCTTCACTTCACGGTAAATGATTGATGGGATACTCAAGGAGACTGCTAAAACCCATGCAAGAAGGACTATCAGTGAAGCCTTCCTTATGGTACGCTGGTTCTGTGCCCAAACAGGGAACATGACAGCTATGCAGCGATCCACACTGATGATGACAAGAAGAAAGATGCTACTGAACATGTTGAGGAACATTACGAAGGAGGTGAACCTACACATGAAAAGTCCAAAGGTCCAGTCAGATGTGACTATGTAGAAGGTGTTGAAGGGCAAGGTGGCACAAAATATGAAGTCAGAAATGGCTAGGCTGAGGTACCAGGTGGTGTTGACAGTTTTCTTCATTTTAAACCCTGCTATCCAGATCACCACACCATTTCCCACAATCCCCAGCAGGATTATGATCACATTCACCACCAGCAACAACATGCATGGAATCTCTTCAAAGCAGCTGTGATGTACACTGTGAGACTCATTCATGGGAATTATGTCATACGTCTCGTTATATCCCGTGTAGTTTGCATAGTCGAAAGGTCCATAATCAAACATGAACTCTGTCGTACCCATGGTGCAATTCTAAAAGATTCCCTGTGGAAACAAAAATACTGGTTTAGCTTCACATATTTGTTACAACAGGAATTATCTTTAGCATCATTAAATAACAGATTTAACAAAGTCTTCAAAAGGAGTTAAATGTACTTTGTTCCAGATTACTTTATCTTCAACACAGTTAATTTCTATTACCTCATTTTAATTATACTGTACCACAGCAGTTGTATCATGATATATTGATCAAGTGTTGATTTATTTTGTATAACAACATCTCATCTTTAACAGTTTATTCGAATATGCTTGTTCTAATACATTATGGTTTCGATAGCAACAGAGAGACTTGTATAGCAGATACTCCATATATTCTAAGGCTAATAATAAAAAAATTAATGTATTAATACTTAATCCTTCTAATTCTTTGATTTCTTCTATAGCTAATTATATGATGGCATTCTATTAAAAACTTGTGAAGGAAACCTAAGTGAAGGAAACATTCATTTAGTGATTTAGGAAGTTGTCCGAAGTGTCAGTGTAGGTTTTCTGTCGTTCTCGATAACATGACAAGCTGCATTTTTATTGTCTTATTACATTCTAGACAGAATGATTGTTATAATGGATGTTATATAACAAGAGGCAGAAACAAACGGAAAAAAAATCATGGATG
The DNA here is from genome assembly GCA_033459395.1 of Hemibagrus guttatus. NCBI lineage: Eukaryota > Metazoa > Chordata > Actinopteri > Siluriformes > Bagridae > Hemibagrus > Hemibagrus guttatus. The sequence goes on from JAUCMX010000021.1 coordinate 3,997,029, forward strand.
TCCAATTATATTTAATTTAAATACTAATGGACAAATAGTATGATATGTCATTCTTTAATAAATAAAAAATGGTTAGCCAGGACAGATTGCTGTGACATAAGAGGAACGCTGTCATCGAAAAATAATCAAGTTTTATATGATAATGTCAATTCAGTTTCCCAAAAGTCTGTATCACACACAATTATTGTTGTGCAGTTATTTCCTATAACAGCAGGCCCCCAAGTGGTTTGAATATGACTGCTGTATAATGCAGCGGTAGTCATCTATCAAGATAAACTTTATTCATCCTTAAGTACAATCCAACAATATATGATTAGTGAATTATTTTTAATTAATATTAAAAAAGTTACTACCCTTATTCATTTTTGACTAACCTAATTTATTTATCTATAATATATTTAACTGTGCAATTGTGGCAGGAGGAACTTGTCTCACAAATGAATCTGATAGAATAGAATCAGTTGACTGATCAGTTGCACCAGTTCTGTCACACTGTCAATGAAAACATTTTTAGCTTTGATCCAACATCACATATGGACTGAGCAATTTTAACTGAAAAAAGCCAATCTGACTCAGGCATGTTCACATGCTCACCAATCAAGCATACTTTAATAAAGCTCTTAATCCACTCCCTTTACAATCTGAGAGTGGACATTAAGTCCCTTAAATTAAAAACAGTTATGTGCATGAGCTCTTGTCTATAATAAAAAAAATTTCATTTTTATTCTATTTTTTATTTTACTACATGGTAATTGTGAGTAAACTTTAATAATTTCTTTTCTTTTTTTTAAGTGGAAATGAAAAAGAAAAACCAATCATGAAAAAAAAAATCTATACCTTCTTTTAAAAAAATGAATAGGAATAATAAAAGCACTTACCCTAGTAAGGAAATCAGTGTATGTGTGACATGCTCGCCTTTGACAGCTATACTGTGTGGGTAGTTTTATATAGTGTTAAGAGTCAGATGCCACCTCTTTTGAAATAACTTCCTTAAAAACCCTTCCACAATATGGGCTTTTTTCTCCACATCAACAACATCCACTAATTTCACTTCTGTTTCTATCCTAGACAATAATGGACAAAATATGTCCTTTTAACATGGTGATCACGAGCAGGAGATCCTAGATTCTGTTCTGTATGTCTGGAAGCTAGGAAAGTAAGCTTATTTTTCTGTGGTAAAATATTTCATTTAAAAGTCACATGTTTTATTTCAAAGTACTGTTGTGTTATACCTGAGGGGGAAAAAAAAAATCTCCAATGTTTTTTTTTTCTTAAAATCCTGCCTCTATATTTTAATAAGAAGTTTAGTTAATTGACCTCCTTTCTCTGCCTCTCTCTCACTTACAGCCTACTTTTAATGAGACAACTGAAGAATAGTTATATAAACCCACAATGTGTGCTGATATGTTGGTGTAACACTTCCCAGGTTTATGTAGGGATTTAGGAAGCTGGAGGCAGGCTTGGAACAACTTAAAAGCGTTTACTTTATCTTTTAAGCATATTTAATTACATCATTCATGCACGGTTCCTTGTTGGCTGGCTCTTGCTCTCCTGCGGTGATCATCTCTGACCTGTTTATCCTAGCCACAGTTCATTGCAAAACAGACTATTCATTAGTTTAATTCCCTGCAGGTGTGCACCTTCTCTAGCTGCACCCTCCGTTCACAAACCAGCATTCAAGTACAGTTCCAGTTCCACATACCCCTACCACCTGACCATACCATCCAGCCTGCCACATGCTGCCGAAAAAGGAAATTTACCACAGTCATTTACACAGCCTTTTTAATAAGCTCAGTCATCAGGCTGGTGATCTTATAATAATTATGCACAAAACAGCTAGCCGGTGACAGAACCTCACTTCCTCGCACCGCTGTTGAAACCTTTGATGTCCATTTTTAATGCCTTTTGTTACCCATGGACAATGCCCTTTTGTTGTTTGCCCACCTGTAGTGACCTCTGTTGACACCTTTGATGCCTATTGTTGAACTCCTCTTGTTACCCATGGATATTGCCTTTTATTGTACATAGAGCAGATAGGGGCATTGGTGGCTCAGTGGTAGGCTTCTCGTCTATCATGTGGCTGTCCTGGGTTCGATTCCCAGCCACTGGATGCAGTGCCGGTCCCAAGCCTGGAAAAATGGGAGGGTTGTGTCAGGAAGGGCATCCGGTGTAGAACATTTGCCAAGTTGTTGTGCGGACCAGTTGGTCCACTGTGGCGACCCCGAACAGGGAGCAGCCAAAAGCAACTTCTTCTATTGTACATAGAACAGATAATGACAAAGACCACATCTTTGGTTTATATTACATCAATACTTTATTAATTTATTGGATACTTTATAATTCGTATCCAAATGTACTTAAGTAAAAAAGCACTACATTTATCCTAGCTCTAATGTTGTCATTGTTTTGTAATTAACTATTTATTTTATGTGAGAAGAATCTGTTACTCTACTCACACAAAAGGCAACATAAAGTGCTTAAAAATGAAAATACATACAGAAGAAAATAGTAAGTACTACAGTGGGACAGTCTGACTTGGTAACTCATACAGAATAACTAATAAGAATAACTAAAAACTAACTCCTACGCCCTGGGAATCAATTTTAAACAAATGACAAGCAAGGATCTAAGCAGATTCACTTTTCACAATTCTTTACAGATTCAGAGGAAAAAAGTTAAAATTCAGCACTCAGTCAATATTTCAGTATTTAGTAACTAATGCTTTGGTGTGTGATGGGCAATTACAGTATTTGTGCAGTAATCTTATTCCGCTTTACATTAAAAAAACTATGAAAAAGAGATTTTACTTCGTGACTGGTCAAATATCAACAATAAAAGTTGAACAAATGGGTTATTGGGTTGCTGTTTAACATCAGTAATATTAATATAGACTGCTGCTCAAGAGCTACTGACTAGCCATGCACGACATAAGTAAGATAATGACAGATTTATTCACACACACAATAAAATCCTTCACTTTTGCGAGCTAACATTAGATTTCATATTACTATATTACAAGAAAATCGCTGTTATGATTATCACAGGACGTTCTCACCTCTACATGTTTTCTCAAACATGATGTTGAATTCTTGTAAGATGAAATCGTATGTTACCGAGGCAGGCAGCACGGGTATTTGAATAGGAAAGACTCTTTTTTTTCTGTTCTACAACTTCAACAATCAAATTCTGCTGGTAAGGCCATAGATGTGTGGGTGGCGGGATGGGGTCAGTTTTTTGCCATCGTAGGCTACAGTATTTTGAGGCTGTGACACTGCAGTTTTAATGCATCAAAATGCTACATAGGTTCAAAAATAATGAGTGCGCTGCACCTCAGTTTGCTGTGCAGTAATTGGACAATTATTTTTTTTAAATACAAGTAACGAGACATGTGGCATAATGTAGCGGAGCAGAAAGTATGATATGTTACTTCAAAATGTAGTGGAGTGAAAGTAAAACATCTTTAAATTTTTTTAAACTTTAGTGAAGTACAGATACTGGAAAAAGATAAGTAATGAATTACATTTACTTCGGTACTGCCTACCACTGGTCTCCTAGCACAGTTTCAAGAGCATGGAGGAGATACCAGGAGATGGGCTGTTAAACAAGGAGAGCTGTACAGGACCACAGAAGGGCAAAACCCAGAAAGATGACCAGTGTCTGATCCTTTGTGTGCGGAGGAATAGGAGGAGCCCCACCAGCGCCCTACAAAATGATCTCCAGTAGGCTACTAGTGTGTACTAGTGTAGGTGTGCATGGAGAAATGTCCATGCACAGATCTCCACATGCTAACCAACAGCACCCTTACTGCTGTTAGGTACTGGGATGAAATCCTCAGAGCAATTGTCAGACCTTACACTGTTGCAGTGGGCCCTGGGTTGGTTTTCACTGGTCACATCATATTTCATTTTCACATTATTTTGTTCTCAACAAATTACACAATGTACATAAGTAGGGAAAGTGGTAGCTTAGTGATTAAGGTGTTGGGCTACTGATTAGGGCTGCTTTAAGACCTCACTGGGCCCTGGAGCTATGAGTTACAGCAGGCCCCCCCAGCCCAACTACTGAAGGAAAACTCTGCTGAAGTTGTTTTATACTAATAAAATCAAGATGACACAAAGGGTCTTTATTAGGCTGCTGTCACTTTAAAACTTCACTTTAAAATCTCATACTGTATACTAATAGTAATACACATTTTATCTTTAATTATTACCGTTCATTTAAGACACAAACGACCGTGTTTACAAATATACTTGGAAAGATGTGTATTTTTACTATGTGTATGTGTTGAAACTTCAAGTACATGGTGCGAACAAGAACTCAAGTTTAGTCAGGCGCTGTGCAACTGGTTTAACTTAGTTCCAAAATTAATTCTCCAGTGTCGATGATTCTAACACAATCCACCCTCACCTGGTTTAAATCTTTAGACTCAAAAAATAGTTTAGTTTATGGAGTATATTCATTTTAATTACTGATATTCTGCCCATAATGGATAGTGGTTCATCTAGCATTGAAGATCATCATTTATTATTTTGAGTAATGGGGTGACTAAGTCTAAACTGCTCTGACAGCCTGTGAATCAGGAATTAAGTATGTTTGTTGAATATTGTATTTAGCTTTAATTTGTATTCTCTTAATTTGTTGTGTTTGGGTTATTTATATTGATGTCTTGCAGTTGTTTGATTTTTTATTCCAATTCTGCTTCTTGTTCTTTTTCCTTCTTTTTTTTTGGTAAATGGAGTATGAGATTATTTTCCCTCTTAGTACTGCTTTTCCTGTTTCCCACAGAAGAGAGGGAGATAATTCAGGGGTGTCATTTGTTTCTAGAATGACACCTTTGTAACTCCTTGACACTGGAAGTTGTCGGCCATTCTGTGACAGCGCTCACCTTACTATCATCCATCTGTACCCCTTGCTCGCTGATGACGTATCCCAAGTAGGTAATCGTGTGCTTGTGGAATTCGCTTTTTTCAGGTTTAACGAATAGGTTGTTCTGTAGGAGTCGGCTCAGCACTGAAGGTACATGTACTGCATGGTCTTTGTAAGTCTTCAAGTAAATTAGAATATCATTTATGTACACGATTACATACTGGATGAGGAGGTCTTTGAACATCTTGTTAACATATGACTGGGACACCACAGATGTGTTGGTTAATCCATATGGCATTACCAGGTATTCATAATGCCCACTATTGGTCAGAAATGCTGTCTTCCATTCGGCCCCCTCCTGTATCTGTGTCAGGTAGTAAGCACTCCTCAAGTCTAAATTGGTAAAAAAATCTGTGTCTTCCAGAGCTGCTCCAGACTTTTTTTGGAGGGTTTGAAATGGGAGTCACCAGGTACAGCCAGGTGCCTGTGAGTTTGTCTCTCACCCACTGATAATGATGATGCAGTCCTTTTGTGAGCGTGTTTGGTAATATTACTTCAGGTGCAATTTAAAATGGTGCAGAGGCTAATTCTGTCATAGCAGCAGAAGCAGACACAGGAAGAACAAATAACCTGTCATCCAAAGAACATATGTACTTTTCATCCCTTCATCAGTTTTTCTCTTACTTATTAGTAATTCACCCAATATGTAACAGAAAATACAATTCATTCAATCATAAATAGCAGTCGTGCCCCACTTCTTGTACAATAAACAATCAAGAAATATTGCAAGATATATTGCATTACATCATTACTCCAGGATCCAGATTTTGGCATTATGATTAAAATTGAAATGAATGACTCCAGAAATCAGAAATCATTTTATTCTAATAAGAAAAAAAAAAAATAGAATATGAAAATAACTTTGAAGCAAAAGATTATACATCTAACAGATTCATATTTTAATAACCCTAATAAACAAATACAAAAAGAATTAAACCATTTTAAAGCTCAGCTTGAAAATATTATGCACAAAAAAAATCTTATTCAACAACTTAAATATGACTATTGTCAGTATAGCAATAATATAGGTAAATATTTAGCTAACCAAATACAAAGGCAAAAAGAAAAAGCAGTCATTCCATCCATTTTTAATGCTGCTGGCGAAATGGTTAACAACCCACAGGGAATTTGTAACATGATTTAAACTTTTTACAAAGGAATATACTTTCTAGATTATCTTCTTCTTCTTCTTTCGGCTTTTCCCTTCAGGGGTCGCCACAGCGAATCATCTCTCTCCACCTATCCCTATCTTCTGCATCCTCAACCCTTGCACCCACTAGCTTCATATCCTCATTTATTACATCCATATACCTCCTCTTTGGCCTTCCTCTTTGCCTCCTGCCTGGCAGCCCCATGTCCAACATTCTCCTACCAATATACTCACTGTTCCTCCTCTGAACATGTCCAAACCATCTTAATCTGGCCTCCCTAACTTTGTCCCCCAAACGTCCAACATGAGCTGTCCCTCTGATGTACTCATTCCTAATCCTGTCCAATCTTGTCACTCCCAAAGAGAACCTCAACATCTTCAGCTCTGCTACCTCGAGCTCTGACTCCTGTCTCTTCCTCAGTGACACTGTCTCTAAACCATACAGCATGGCCGGTCTCACCACTGTCCTGTACACCTTCCCCTTGATTCTCGCTGATATTTTCTGATCGCACAGAACTCCCGACACCTTTCTCCACCCATTCCAACCTGCCTGCACTCGCTTCTTTACCTCTTTCCCACACTCTCCATTACTCTGGACTGTTGACCCCAAGTACTTAAACTCCTGTACCTTCTTCACCTCTTCACCCTGTAACCTTACTGTTCCACTTCCCTCCCTTTCATTCACACACATGTACTCAGTCTTACTACGACTGACCTTCATTCCTCTTCTCTCCAGCGCAAACCTCCACCTCTCCAGGTTTTCCTCCACCTGCTCCCTGCTCTCACTACAGATCACAATGTCATCTGCAAACATCATTGTCCAAGGAGACTCCTGTCTGACCTCCTCTGACAACTGGTCCATCACTATAGCAAACAGGAAGGGGCTCAGAGCCGATCCCTGATGCAGTCCCACCTCCACATTGAACTCCTCTGTCTGACCTACAGCACACCTCACCACTGTCCTGCTCCTCTCATACATGTCCTGCACCACTCTGACATACTTCTCCGCTACTCCTGACTTCCTCATACAATACCACAGCTCTTCTCTTGGCACCCTGTCATACGCTTTCTCCAAGTCTACAAACACACAGTGCAACTCCTTCTGACCATCCCTATACTTCTCCATCAAAATCCTCAGAGCAAAAATTGCATCCGTTGTGCTCTTTCTGGGCATGAAGCCATACTGCTGCTCACAAATTTCCACTACCTTCCTTAACCTAGCTTCCACTACTCTTTCCCATACCTTCATTGTATGGCTCATCAACTTTATCCCCCTATAGTTGCTGCAACTCTGCACGTCACCCTTATTCTTAAAGATCGGCACTAACACACTTCTTCTCCATTCCTCAGGCATCCTCTCACTCTCTAAAACCCTGTTGAACAAATTAGCTAAAAATTCCACTGCTGCCTCTCCCAGACACTTCCAGACCTCCACCGGAATGTCATCAGGACCAACTGCCTTCCCACTTTTCATCCTCTTCAAAGCCTTCCTGACTTCATCCTTTCTAATCTTATCTACTTTCTGTTCCACAGAGTTCACCCCTTCTACTCTTTTTTCCCTCTCATTTTCCTCATTCATCAGCTCCTCAAAGTATTCCTTCCATCTCCTCTGTACACTCTCCTCACTTGTGAGCACCCTTCCATCTCTATCCTTAATAACTCTAACTTGCTGCACATCCTTCCCATCTCGATCCCTCTGCCTAGCTAACCTGTACAAGTCCTTCTCTCCTTCTCTAGTGTCTAACCTAGTGTACAACTCTTCATATGCCTTCTGCTTGGCCTTAGACACCTCCCTCTTCACTCTGCGCTGTAACTCCTTGTACTCCTGTCTATTCTCTTCAGTCCTGTCCATGTCCCACTTCTTCTTGGCTAACCTCTTCCTCTGGATACTATCCTGAACTTCCTCATTCCACCACCAAGTCTCCTTATCTTCTTTCCTCCTTCCAGATGACACACCCAGCACCTTTCTCCCTGTCTCCCTGATCACTTCTGCTGTAGTTTCCCAGTCATCTGGCAGCACTACCTGACCACCCAGAGCCTGCCTCAACTTCTGTCTAAATTCCTCACAACATTCCTCCTTTTTCAGCTTCCACCACTTGGTTTTCTTCTCTATCTTTGACCTCTTCATCTTACAGACCATAAAAGTCATCCTACACACCACCATCCTATGCTGTCTGGCTACACTCTCTCCCACTACCACTTTACAGTCACTAATCTCTTTCAGATTGCCTCTTCTACATAGAATGTAGTCTACCTGTGTTCTCCTACCTCCACTCATGTAAGTCACTCTATGCTCCTCCCTCTTCTGAAAATAAGTGTTAACCACACCCATGTCCATCCTCTTAGCAAAGTCCACTACCATCTGTCCTTCAAGGTTCCTTTCCTTAACTCCAAACTTGCCCATCACCTCCTCATCACCTGTGTTCCCCTCGCCAACATGTCCATTAAAATCCGCTCCTATCACCACTCTCTCACCCATGGGAATACTCTCCATCACCTCATCTAATTCACTCCAGAATCTCTCTTTCTCCTCTAACTCACAACCTACCTGTGGGGCATAACCACTAACAACATTCAACATCACCCCTTCAAACTCTAACTTCAGACTCATCACCCTGTCTGACACTCTCTTCACCTCCAGGACATTCCTCACAAACTCCTCCTTCAGGACCACACCTACCCCATTTCTCTTACTATCCACACCATAATAAAACAGCTTGAATCCTGCTCCTATACTACGAGCCTTGCTACCCTTCCACCTGGTCTCCTGTACACACAGTATGTCCACCTTCCTTCTCTCCATCATATCAGCCAGCTCTCTACCTTTCCCTGTCATAGTACCAACATTCAGAGTTCCTATTCTCAGTCCTACACTCTTACCTTTCCTCTTCTCTCTCTGTCTGCGCACTCTCCTCCCTCCTCTACTTCTTCGACCAACAGTAGCCCAATTTCCACCGGCGCCCTGTAGGTCAACGGCGCCGATGGCGGTCGTTGTTAACCCGGGCCTCGACCGATCCGGTATGAAATTCGTACTGACGATTCGCATGGTTAAATTTGGCAATGTTTTACGCCGGATGCCCTTCCTGACGCAACCCTCTCTATTTATCCGGGCTTGGGACCGGCACAGAAGTCACTGGACTGTGACCCCCATGGCTAGAATATACTTTCTAGATTATAATCCTAATAATTTAGAAATCGGGGTTTTTTTTGAACTTCCAATATTATCAAATGAGCAAGCAAACTTAATAGATGCACAATTCATGAAATTTGAAATTTTCAGTATTAATATATTGTATTTTCAATAAGATTTCAAATTACACAATAATATTATATATATTATATATAAAGTTAAGTTACTATTTTATCCCTATTTTATCCCTAATGAGCAAGCCTGAGGCAATGGTGGCAAGGAAAAACTCCCTGAGATGATATGAGGAAGAAACTTTGAGAGGAACCAGGCTCAGAATTCACACTTACAACAACAACCAAGAGCTCTTGATGAACTATTAGGTCAGTGTAATTTCTGAGTTCATTATAGACTTAACACTAATTCCTTGCTGTTGAAAACTGATGCAATGGCAGTTCAGTGATGGTGTGATAGTCTCCAAGTGGTTCTATCCACAGCAGCAGTGAGCGCCATCAAGTGACGAGACTCCAACCAGGGGTAGAGCGTCTGGATGGATCAGGCAGGTCTGGGAAGAAGTGGTCACACTGGAAACTCAGAACACTGGGAGCTTGGGAGTGGGGCGTATAGCTCAGACAGAATGAGAGAGAAAGATATTACGTATGCTTGTGATCATGTGATGTTTAAAGACAATGTAGATTATATGTAAAGTGCAGGCAGGGACTCCAGCAAGACTAGCTATCACAGCATAATTAAAAGGGAGAGCCAGAAGGTGACAGACATGAAGATGAACATAACTGCTGTGCTACAACCTTTTCTAGGATCTTTAAAATGAAGGGCAGGTTTGATATTGGCCTATAGTTGGACAACTGACAGGGGTTCAGGTGGGGTTTTTTAATCAGGGGTTTGATAACCGCTAGTTAAAAAGATTTAGACACATAACCAGTGCTAAGGGAAGAATTTATAATTTTTAAAAAGGGGTTTGGTAGCTACTGGTGGTATATGTTTAAGGAAACATGTGGGTAAGGGAACTAGTATGCAGGTTGAGAGTTTTGAAGATAAAATTAAATTAAGGCTCTTGAAGGGGAGTAAAGCATCCTAAGCACTGATCAGAAATAGTTATATTATCTGCATAATTATCTATTGAATAGTTTGGTTTTAAATTAATATTAATATTAATTTTTCCATTTCCAATAATTCATGAAGTCATTGCTGCTGCATATAGATGGTGTGTGCTTTTCTACAGTGGTTTTACTCATAGTTAGTTTTGATACAGTACTAAATAAAAATTTAGGATTGGTTTTGTTATCTTCGATTAGGGCAGAGAGATACGTTGATCTAGCAGTACTAAGAGATTTTTTTGTAGCTCAGAAGGCTTTCCTTCCACGCTAACTGAAATATTTGCAATTTAGTTTGACGTCATTTATGTTCTAGTTTCCTAGCTGATTGTTTTATAGTTCATTGTTGTTCATTGTTATGATTGTTTTTATGGTCATTGTACCAGGGTGCTAGTTTCTTCTCTTTAATTGTTTTCTCTTTAAGTGGCGCTACAGTATCTAGGGCGTTGTGAAACACTGACTCTAAGTAATCAATCGCCTGATCAAGTTCTGTGGGGTCAGACAGCCCCCCCAATCATGCTAATGTCTAAAGAAAGACCGAGGTTTGAAATTATGTCTGCAAATTCAGTTAGTGGAATTGACTCTGTGAACTTATTTTTTGTGGCTACATAAGTTAGTATAGAGAACTTATAAAGAACTTCAAACGTGTTGAATTCATGTCTGTGTTTTTGTGCTTTCGTGACATGTGACATCAAAGCAACTGGTCTGTAGTCTCTGAGGCCAATTGGGGTGGCTTTCTTAGGTATTGGTATTAGACAAGATGTTTTCCATTGCACCAGTACCCTTTCCTGCATCAGAAGTAGGTTGTAGATGTATTTCAGGATACCAGACAGCTGAGTAGCACAGGACTTTAGAACACTGGGCCTAATAACATCAGGGCCTGCAGCCTTGCTTTAATCAAGTCTCTCCAGACTCCAGGCCATCACAGTCAAGTAAGTAGATGTGGTCGATCCAGTAAAGGTAGGAATTGGGGGGTTGTGGCCAGGAATACTCAGCAAAACTGTGTGGTGTTGCTGTGGATGTGTAATATCTCTAACCACTACACCCTTTCCCGACCGTGAGATGGAGCCCTTCTGGGTTATAGCATGAAAGCTGCTTTTTTCAGCCATTTGTTTTCTGCCTAGTTCTATTGTGCATGACCCTGTTTGTTTCTACCTCGACTGTGATTTTCTCTTTGCCCATTTTTGGATTTGTATGCGCAATTGTTTGCCGCTATGGTTTTGACATGTTTTGTCTGTTCTTTGACTCTGCTTTTGGATTGCTGTTTGGATTCTGTTTGCTTTGGATTTTGTTCTTTATTAAAGTCTGTTTATGAATCCAAGATCTTCAGCTTCAGGGCATTCATTACAGAATACTTCACCTATAATGGATCCTGTGGATATTTCACAGCTCCAGGAGAGTGAAAGACTGCCTTCCACACCATCAGGGGACACTACGAATATTTAGTAACTCACTAACACACCAGCAGTGTTGCACATTTTCTTAAATGAAATCTTCAAGGATCTTATCAACCGCTGTGTGATTGCATACATTGATGATCTCATCATCTATTCTGCAAACCTTAATGACCATGTTTGTCATGTGTGCACAGTATGCTCCCAGTTGCTATAACATCATCTGTATCTAAAGGCATAAAAATGTGAAGGAGCGCCAATGCTTTTTGGGGTTTGCCAACTTCTTCTGCCGGTTTATACAGAATTATAGTTCAGTGGCCTCCCCCCTCACGAACCTACTCCAGGGCAACCCTAAGAAACTACAATGGACTGAAACTTCCAAATCTGCATTCCATAAACTCAAGACCAGCTTCATGACCAACCACATGACAGTGGAGGTGGATGCCTCCAGCTGCAAAATTGGGGCAGTCCTCTCACAATGCCATGGTGAGCCCAAGAGGTTGTACCCATGCGCATACTATTCAAAGAAACTTACCTCAGCAGAGGCCAACTATGACATTGGCAACCATAGCTATATGTATAGCTATAAGTTATATGTCCCCACACACTGATTATGCATTCATATATTATTCATGAGAGGGTTAATGCCAGGGATCCAAAGAACCAAGTCCCTCCTCCAAAATGACTTTGTCACAGATCTGCCCAGCTCTAATCGATTTACCACTATACTGGTGGCCATTGACAAATTCCCAAATCCTGCTACCTTTTACCTCTGAAAGGCCTACCCACCACCATGAAAACCAACAAAGAACTGTTTAATCATGTATTCAGAGTAATTTTTCTTTTCACTTTAAAAACCTGCATGAAATAAATTTGTGGACTATTTTACAGGGCCCTTTCTTTCTTTCTTTCTTTCTTTCTTTCTTCTCTCTCTCTCTCTCTCTCTCTCTCTCTCTCTCTCTCTCTCTCTTTTTACTCTCCAACTTCTGCCAGTACGATTTTTTAAACACTTCATCAGTCTTGTCTCCAGTTGCTGCTGTATTCTTTTAAGTTCTTCCTTGTCACCAGAACAGAATACATAAAGTTTGAAGTTGGGAGAGAACAATTTCTTTAATACCAGAAAATGACATTTTTAATAAAATAAAATACTGAAATAGCCAATAACCTACTACAGCCTTTTAAATTAATTGAGGAGATAATGAAAATGTCATGTGTAAAGAAACTGACTTAAAAACTTTTATCAACTTACAGAAAATATTGATACAATACCATTACCAATGACTAAATGGGAAAATGATCGGGTCCATCTCTGACTTCTGGACAGATATTTGTAATAAAATTTTGTCTATGACTAACAATACAAATCTGCAACTTATGCAGTACAAGATCATTCACAGGACTTATATCCCCAAAGAAAATTATTTAAAAATGGATTTTACAGATATAGACAAATATTCACAATATACTTTGGGCAGCACTGATGATTATTATCATGCCATTTGTAACCAGTTTCATTTTAGATGAGGAAACTCTCTTTGAAACAAGTTCCTGTGAACAACGATAAATTATTGTTCCCATAACATTCTTTAAAAATTTTTTAAATTAACTTCATTCATTCATTGTCTACCGCTTATCCAAACTATTCTCAGGTCACGGGGAGCCTGTGCCTATCTCAGGCATCATTGGGCATCAAGGCAGGATACACCCTGGATGGAGTGCCAACCCATCGTAGGGCACACACACACACACACACACTCTCATGCAATTTAGAGATGCCAATCAACCTACCATGCATGTCTTTGGATTGGGGGAGGAAACCCCTGAGGCACGGGGAGAACATGCAAACTCCACACACACGGCAGAGGCAGGAATCGAACCCCCAATCCTGGAGGTGTGAGGCAAACGTGCTAAACACTAAGCCACCGTGCCCCCTTTAAATTAACTTTGTTAAATACAAAAAAACTCAGTACATAATTTCATAACATGAAGTAAATCTAACAGTTCTGGTGATAAAATGGTGATAAATGAGGGAATGGTGGTAAATGGTGATGATAATCAGAAAAGGAATCAGAAAGCCAAAAATGAAGGCATACCATTACAGCAACATGTTGTACTTCTTATGTGCAGTTGCTGAGACATTTGTTGCTTTTCGTATCTATAGCAATGTTGAGGCGAAACACCAAGGCCCTGTGTAGGTTGTGCCTGTTTTGCGCCCATACAGGAAGCATCACCACAACACAGTGATCCACACTAATGATAAGAAGGAGGAAGATGCCGCTGAGCAAGTTGAGGTGATGACAAGATGAAGGATGCAAACTTGCACATGAAACACCCAAATTCCCATTCACTTTTAATAATACAGACAATTGACAAGGGCAGGGAGGCACAGAAGAGGAAGTCGGACACAGTGATGCTAAGGTACCAGACAGTGTTGACTGTTTTCTTAAACCCTGCAATTCAGATACTCATAATACTCATAGAATTCATCTGAAGACATGATGTTGTTTGAATCTGTAAAATGGAGACAAAATAGCTGAAGATAAAAATACGACTTTTGTTCCAAAAAAGACAAAAACATATCACTAAGAGTGTGCACAGAATGATCCTTTAGGTCAAGTCTTTCATTTTATATATCTCTTAGATTATCTCTGGACTACTGATCAAAAGGTTGTAAGTTCAAATCCCAGCACTATCCCAAGACCTTGAGCAAGGCCCTTAACCCTCAATTTCTCAGTTGTATAAAACAAGATAAATGTTATAACCAAACAATCAAACAATATTCCGTTTGTCTCTTATTTTACAGTCCATCTGGAGATTCCCTAGGTATTGGAATAGCTTCTGTAGAACTATTTCTAATTGTATAGTTTTTATGACTAAGATTTCATAATAATAATTAATTAATAATAATAATTTAGCCATGGGGGTCACAGTCCAGTGACTTCTGTGCTTGTCCCAAGCCCAGATAAATAGGGAGGGTTGCATCAGGAAGGGCATCCGACGTAAAACGAATTTCATACTGGATCTGTCGAGGCCCGGGTTAACCACGACTGCCAACGGCGCCGTTGACCTATTAGATGAGGTGATAGAGAGTATTCCCACAGGTGAGAAAGTGGTGATAGGAACACAGGTGATGAGGAGGTGATGGGCAAGTTTGGAGTTAAGGAAAGGAATCTTGAAGGACAGATGGTAGTGGATTTTGCTAAGAGGATGCACATGGCTGTGGTTAACACTTATTTTCAGAAGAGGGAGGAGCATAGAGTGACTTACAAGAGTGGAGGTAGGAGCACACAAGTAGACTACATCCTATGTAGAAGAGGCAATCTGAAAGAGATTAGTGACTGTAAAGTGGTAGTAGGAGAGAGTGTAGCCAGACAGCATAGGATGGTGGTGTGTAGGATGACTTTGATGGTCTGTAAGAAGAAGAGGTCAAAGATAGAAATAGAAAAGAAAACCAAGTGGTGGAAGCTAAAAAAGGAGGAATGTTGTGAGGAATTAAGACAGAAGTTGAGGCAGGCTCTGGGTGGTCAGGTAGTGCTGCCAGATGACTGAGAAACTACAGCAGAAGTGATCAGGGAGACAGGGAGAAAGATGCTGGGTGTGTCATCTGGAAGGAGGAAAGAAGATAAGGAGACTTGGTGGTGGAATGAGGAAATTCAGGATAGTATCCAAAGGAAGAGGTTAGCCAAGAAGAAGTGGGGTATGGACAGGACTGAAGAGAATAGACAGGAATACAAGGACTCACAGCGCAGAGTGAAGAGGGAGGTGTCTAAGGCCAAGCAGAAGGCATATGACGAGTTGTACACTAGGTTAGACACTAGAGAAGGAGAGAAGGACTTGTACAGGTTAGCTAGGCAGAGGGATCGAGAGGGGAAGTATGTGCAGCAAGTTAGAGTTATTAAGGATAGAGATGGAAGGGTGCTCACAAGTGAGGAGAGTGTACAGAGGAGATGGAAGGAGTATTTTTAGGAGCTGATGAATGAGGAAAATGAGAGGGAAAAAAGAGTAGAAGGGGTGAACTCTGTGGAACAGAAAGTAGATGAGATTACAAAAGATAAAGTCAGGAAAGCTTTGAAGAGGATGAAAAGTGGAAAGGCAGTTGGTCCTGACGACATCCTGGTGGAGGTCTGGAAGTGTCTGGGAGAGGCAGCAGCAGTGGAATTTTTAACTACTTTGTTTAACAGGGTTTTAGAGAGTGAGAGGATGCCTGAGGAATGGAGAAGAAGTGAATTAGTGCTGATCTTTAAGAATAAGGGTGACGTGCAGAGTTGCAGTAACTATAGGGGGATAAAGTTGATGAGCCATACAATGAAGCTATGGGAAAGAGTAGTGGAAGCTAGGTTAAGGAAGGTAGTGGAAATTTGTGAGCAGCAGTATGGCTTCATGCCCAGAAAGAGCACAACAGATGCAATTTTTGCTATGAGAATTTTGATGGAGAAGTATAGGGATGGTCAGAGGGAGTTGCACTGTGTGTTTGTACACTTGGAGAAAGCGTATGACAGGGTGCCAAGAGTAGACCTGGAGAGGTGGAGGTTTGTGCTGGAGAGAAGAGGAATGAAAGTCAGTCATAGTAAGACTGAGTACATGTGTGTGAATGAAAGGGAGGGAAGTGGAACAGTAAGGTTACAGGGTGAAGAGGTGAAGAAGGTACAGGAGTTTAAGTACTTGGGGTCAACAGTCCAGAGTAATGGAGAGTGTGGGAAAGAGGTAAAGAAGCGAGTGCAGGCAGGTTGGAATGGGTGGAGAAAGGTGTCGGGAGTTCTGTGTGATCAGAAAATATCAGCGAGAATCAAGGGGAAGGTGTACAGGACAGTGGTGAGACCGGCCATGCTGTATGGTTTAGAGACAGTGTCACTGAGGAAGAGACAGGAGTCAGAGCTAGAGGTAGCAGAGCTGAAGATGTTGAGGTTCTCTTTGGGAGTGACAAGGTTGGACAGGATTAGGAACGAGTACATCAGAGGGACAGCTGATGTTAGACATTTGGGGGACAAAGTTAGGGAGACAAGATTAAGATGGTTTGGACATGTTCAGAGGAGGGAGAGTGAGTATATTGGTAGGAGAATGTTGGATATGAAGATGCCAGGCAGAAGGCAAAGAGGAAGTAGTAAGAGGAGGTATCTGGATGTAATTAATGAGGAAATGAAGCTAGTGGGTGGAAGTGATGAGGATGCAGAAGATAGGGATAAATGGAGAGAGATTATTCGCTGTGGCGACCCCTGAAGGGAAAAGCCGAAAAAGAAAAAGAAGAAAAAGAATTATTATTAACAATAATAATAATAATAATAATAATAATAATAATAATAATAATAATAATAACAATAACAATAACAATAACAATAACAATAACAATAATAATAATTAATGTTCAAATATTACTCAAAACCCTATTATCTTTTTATGACCGCTGTCTTTATTACATTTTGCCATGGACAAAACTAAAAACATATTAGTAAGATGATTCATAAACCATTAGACAATTTAAAAAAAGATGTACAACTGAAATTGGTTAATGGTTACAGGATTAATAGATTATTCCATCCTCACATGTACTAAACTTTATACAGTTCTTCCCTGAAATATCCTGGAATTTATTTAAAAAGAGCAAAAGTGCGTACGGTTTCTTCGTGTCATCTCAGGATTATTTTTTTGATCGCCTCTCTGGTTTGTTCATTTGGATTTCTGTCCATCTGCTTTGTGAATATATAATGTGCTATACAATTAAAATTGAATTGAATTGAATCACACAGGATTATTCAAAGGTGTAAATTTCCCTCCAGAGCACGACCTATTGAAATACAGTATGTACAACTGAACCATGACCTGATTCTCCTATATGGGTTTTATTGTTCATGGTCATATCAGATGTGAGTCGATGCTCTGGCGTCCACAGAATTGGATCGGGATAAGTAGCGGCTCATGTTGCGTCCTTCCTCTCCTATTGCATTCTCGATCTTAGACAGGATGGAGTTCTTAACCTTCTTCCTGAAATCATTGCCGATGAAGACATAAAGAATCGGATTGAGGAAGCTGTTGGCCGAGGCGACTGATGTTCCAATCTTGAAACCGATGGTAATAATGTCATTAGAGAGGATCTGGGTCAGTTCAGCCAGCACTAATGTGTGATATGGCAGCCAGCAGACGAAGAAAGTCACGATGAGAGCTGTCATGATTTTGAACGGCTTGGTGGACTTTGCCATCTGGTTGCTTCTCAGCTTGAAGATGATCACTGAATAGCAGACAATAATAACCAGAAAAGGTATAAGAAAGCTAAAAATAAACCTGCAGATGGCTATAGATGAGTGAATGTCCTGGCTATTGTAATTATTGTGACACCGGGTTCTGCCCAGATGGTGCTTTACTTCACGGTAAATGGTGGATGGGATACTTAAGGAGACTGCTAAAACCCATGAGAGAAGGACTAACAGTGAAGCCTTCCTTATGGTACGATGGTTCTGTGCCCAAACAGGGAACATGACAGCTATGCAGCGATCCACACTGATGATGACAAGAAGAAAGATGCTACTGAACATGTTGAGGAACATTACGAAGGAGGTGAACCTACACATGAAAAGTCCAAAGGTCCAGTCAGATGTGACTATGTAGAATGTGTTGAAGGGCAAGGTGGCACAAAATATGAAGTCAGAAATGGCTAGGCTGAGGTACCAGGTGGTGTTGACAGTCTTCTTCATCTTAAACCCTGCTATCCAGATCACCATACCATTTCCCACAATCCCCAGCAGGATTATGATCACATTCACCACTAGCAACAACATGCATGGAATCTCTTTAAAGCAGCTGTGGTGTACACTGTGAGGCTCATCCATGTCATTCAGTTCATTATATTCCGTGTAGTTTGCATAGTCAGTAGGTACAAAATCAAGCATGAATTCCGTGCCCATGGTGAAATTCTGAAAGATTCCCTGTGGAAACAAAAATTCTGGTTTAGCTTTACGTACTTACATACTTTGCACATTACCATATTATCATTATTACCTTTACATTTTTAGTATTTTGTATTTTTGTAGTATTTATTACCTTATTACCTATGTTTGTGGATACTGCTGGAAATGTCCCATTGGAATGAATAAAATATCTTTATATTCATCTATCTACTTATTACAGCAGGAATTATCTTTAGTATCTTTGAATAATTGATTTAACAGATTATTCCATATATTTCCAGAACACATTTCATTTCTATTATCTCATTTTAATAATACTGTACCACAGCAGTTGTATCATGAAGTAATGATCAAGTGTTGATTAATTTTCTATAACAACATCTCATCTTTATGAGATTAAAACAACACAGTTTATTTTAATATGCTCATTCTAATACATTATGGTTTCTATAGCAACACAGAGACTTGTACGACAGACACTCCATATATTCTAAGCCTAATAATAAGAAATGAATGGATAAAACTTCATCCTTCTAATTCTTTGATCTTTTCTATAGTACACAGCAAATTATATGATGACATTTCAAATAAATGGATTAAAATTTTATAGTGAAGTGATATGTTGAAGTGTGTCAGGAACAGCTGGACAGTTCCCTGCCAGGCGCTGGCAGGTGAATCTTGGAGGCCTGCTTGTCTGTGTGTTTCCCTGCCCATTGTTCTCATTCCTGATTGTGTCACCTGTATCCAATTAGCCCTAATGTTTAGCCCTATAAATAGTTTCATGTTCTAGGTTTCGTTTTATTATTATCATGTCTCATGTTTAGGTTAGTTTTCCCCATGTATTGTGTTTATGAAATAAAAGGGTCTTTATTCATGGTGTGCAGGCACGTGCACGTGGCAACCACGGAGGTCTGGGTTTGAGCCCCGCGTAGGGTGGGGGCGCCCAAACGTTACAGAATGACCGAACATTCTGAAAACTCAGTTGGATTCTCAGCTAGTTCCTGACTAGGTTCTGCAGTCTACCAGCAGGAACCCCAGATTCCCCATGGATGACATCTGACAGACCACCTGCCTCGGAGGGCATTCGTGCAGGTGGATCCCCTTCTTGTTTTCCCAGTGTGGAGCCTCCATCCTTGTCCTGGTCGAGGATGTCACTTCATGATGGAGTCTTTCCACGGAGGATGCTGCTCGACTCCATGCCTTGGGAGGTACCCCTTTTTATCTGTCCCTCTGGAAGCATGGCTTCCACCACTCCAGCCGGGTACTCCGCTCCGCGATGAGGTTTTCCAATTAGCCCTATAAATAGGGATCCTATTGTTTCATGTTCTAGGTTTCTTTGTTAGGTTTTGTTTTATTAGTATCATGTCTCATGTTTAGGTTAGTTTTCCCCATGTATTGTGTTTATGAAATAAAAGCAGCGCTTCGCTGAATCCCATGTATGGGTCTTTATCCATGGCATTCACATTTTTATTGTCTTAAATTCTAGACAGAATGGATGATATATTAAAGTAGAAACAAATAAACCAAAAATTTCATGGATGTTCCATAACATTAAAATAAATAGTAATGGACAAATAATATGTAAATAAAATAAGTAAAAAAGGTTGGCATGGACAGATCTGTGTTATAAAAAGAACACTGTCATTGAAAAAATAATCAAGTTTTATATTTTAACATTAACCCAAAAGTCTGTATCACACACAATTATTGTTGTGCAGTAATTTCCTATAACAGTATGCCCCCAAGTGGTTTGAACATGACTGCTGTTTAAAAGTCATCTATCAAGATAAACTTTATTCATCCTTGAGTACAATTGAACAAAATATATTAGTGAATTATTTTTAATAATATTAATAAAACAGTTCCTACCCTTACTCATTTTTGACTAACCTAATTTATTTATCTATAATATATTTAACTGTGGAGGCAGGAGGAAATTGTCTCACAAATGAATCTGATAGAATAGAAGCTAATCAGTTGCTCTGGTTCTGTCACACTGTCAATTAAAACATTTTTAACATTGATCTAATGTTGAATATGAACTGAGGAATTTTAACTGCAAAAAGCCAATCTGACTCAGGCATGTTCACATGTTCACCAATCAAGCATACTTTAATAGAGCACTTAATCCACTCCCTTTACAATCTGAGAGTGGATCAAGTCCTTAACGGTTATGAGAATGAGCTCTTAATTAATATATTTATTTTATTATATTTTTATTTTACTACATCTTAATTGTGGTAAACTGTAATAAAATGTATTTCTTTTTTTAAGTGGAAAATAAAGAAACTGATTCTGAAAAATCCCTTCACTGAAAAAATAGGAATAATAAAAGCACCTACCCTAGGAAATCAGCTTGTGTGTGACATGCTCGTCTCTGACAGCTGTACTGTGTGGACAGTTTTATATAGTGTTAAGAGTCAGGTGCCACCTCTTTTGAAATTACTTCCTTAAAAACTCTGTCACAATATGGGCGTTTTTTCCTGCATCAACCGCATCCACTAATTTCACTTCTGTTTCAATCCTAGACAATAATTGTCAAATGTTGCATGTTGGTCAAGAGCAGCAGATTTTTACGACCTGCTGTGCATGACTGTCATGCCAATAGAAGCAGGCCATGAGCTGATTTAAAGTTTTGACCAGTCTTAAGTGCCCATCCAACATATTATAATGAACTGCCTGGAATAATAAATCCCAATGGCTCTTCCAGACCAAAGATAATAAAAAATAGAGGAGTGAGAGCACAACATTAGACCATTGTTTCATCTTATTTGATTGAAGGCATGCCTCAGGGTCTCATCCTGCGACTGTTTTAAGAGGAAATCTCTAAGGGGAATCCACACCTGGAGCGGAGGATCAGGTCCGCTCCAGGTGTAATATCCATAAATATTATGCACAAACCTCACCTTCACCAATTTCCACATTTCCCAGTGTCTCCCCCTGAATCAAGCACTGATTCATTGATGTTTGGTTACATTCTGAATTTACCAACATATGATATCTAACCCCTTCGAAATTTACCAGTGAAATATGACATATGTATTAAGTTCCAGCTTGAACAAGGGCAGCCTGCAGTGTTTCAGAGCAGTGACCCCAACTCCAACACCTGGCACTGACACTGGAAGTGCCTAGGCTCCCCGCAATGACAACATGTTGGCTCACATTTTACTCACACTGCTACAGCCCCAGATTCATCCACCTGTGGGTAAGAGGAAACAGGCATAGAGATGGTAAATTAGGTGACTAATGCAGGGAAATGGTTTCTGGACGTATGTTAGGTAACACAGTAACCTGCTTCAAAAAAAAAAATTTAAATGGTAAAGAATTTTTTTTTTTAAATATATTAAAAAAAATTTCTATTTCAGACAAAAATCTCAGACTTAAATGCAAAATGTTCATTAATGTCTAGGAGGTATTCAGGAGTGTGAATGTGTAAATTAGTTTCGGACATCTGTCATGGAAGCTGACAAAAGTATTTGCATATGACTTATCTGAAATAAATACAGATCATACTGAATAAACGTTTTTTAGTAAATAGTTTACATTCATTTACATTTGACCTATTTTTTTTTTTTCGTGAACTTTCTATGAAATATTTTTTAGCAATGACCAAAAGACACAATATTAAATCAAGAAAGAAAGACATATTTTGCAAATTATGTCAAAGGTGAATTATTATAGCTAATTTCTGAGACGATTTTAGAGTGAATAAACTGATCACAAATCACAGAGCCAAGTTGAATGAAGTACAAATAACATTTTCACAGGAATAAACATTCAAAGCTTGGGATACATGTACTGCAACAACAGTGAGGGAAAAAATTATTTGATCCCCTGCTGATTTTGCACGTTTGCCCACTGACAAAGAAATTATCAGTCTATAATTTTAATGGCAGGTTTATTTGAACATTATAAAAAAAATCCAGGAATATGCACTTCAAAAAAGTTATTCGTTGATTTTCATTTTAATAAGTGAAATAAGTATTTAACCCCTTTGCAAAACATGACAGTACTTGGTGGCAAAACCCTTGTTGGCAATCGCAGAGGTCAGACATTTCTTGTAGTTGGCCACCAGGTTTGCACACATCTCAGGAGGGATTTTGTCTCACTCCTATTTGCAGATCCTCTCCAAGTCATTAAGGTTTCGAGGCTGATGTTTGGTAACTCGAACCGTCAGCTCCCTCCATAGATTTTCTATGGGATTAAGGTCTAGAGACTGGCTAGGCCACTCCAGGACCTTAATGTGCTTCTTCTTGAGCAAAGCAACTCTGTTGCCTTGACTGTCAAGTGTAATTATTGCAAAATGAAAATATCTAGAAGCAACAACATCTCTACCACAAAGCAGTAGATCACGCAAACTTCTCAGACCAGTGCCACTGAATGCAGAAATGTGCAGCATATAATAATCAACCATTCTTTATATCATCACTCACTACAGAGTTCCCTCTGTAAGCAAAATCAGAAGAGCCTCATGAATTGGGTATCATAGGCCAAGAAGCTAAACACAAGCCTATGATAATGATACTTGTATAATTAAAGTGTCAGTGGTGTAAAACACACCGCCAATGGACTCAGTGGAAGCATGTTCTATGGAATGACAAATCAATTTTTATTTTATTTATTTATTTTTATATCAGACGGATAAATCTGGGTTTGTAGTTTGGTGTCAATGTTCTGGTGCTGTTTTTCATGTCCCTTGGTTCCAATGATGAGTACTGTTAATGGTACAGCAAACAAAGACATTTTAAAACAACTGTATGCTTCCAACTATGTTGAAACAGATTTGAGAAGGCCCTTTGGGGAAACCACAGTGTGCAAAGTGAGGTCCATGAAGACATGGATTGATAAGTTTGGTCTAGAGGATCTGCAGCAGCCTGCACAAGGCTTTCAACCCTACTGAATACCACTGGCATTAAGTGGAATGGTGGTTGTGAGCCAGACCTTCTTGACTGGCATTAGTTTGACTACTTCACAGTTTACATTTGAATTTATTAGGGTTCTGAATTTGTTTAAATCTGAAATTTTAGTGTTCCAATACATACATAAAATAATTTTTTTATGATCAATCATAAATCATAAATCATTTTATTTAACATGATGTGTATATCTTCTTCTTCTTCTTTCGGCTTTTCCCTTCAGGGGTTGCCACAGCGAATAATCTCTCTCCACTTATCCCTATCTTCTGCATCCTCATCACTTCCACCCACTAGCTTCATTTCCTCATTAATTACATCCAGATACCTCCTCTTACTACTTCCTCTTTGCCTTCTGCCTGGCATCTTCATATCCAACATTCTCCTACCGATATACTCACTGTCCCTCCTCTGAACATGTCCAAACCATCTTAATCTGGCCTCCCTAACTTTGTCCCCCAAACGTCCAACATGAGCTGTCCCTCTGATGTACTCGTTCCTAATCCTGTCCAATCTTGTCACTCCCAAAGAGAACCTCAACATCTTCAGCTCTGCTACCTCTAACTCTGACTCCTGTCTCTTCCTCAGTGACACTGTCTCTAAACCATACAGCATGGCCGGTCTCACCACTGTCCTGTACACCTTCCCCTTGATTCTCGCTGATATTTTCTGATCACACAGAACTCCCGACACCTTTCTCCACCCATTCCAACCTGCATGCACTCGCTTCTTTACCTCTTTCCCACACTCTCCTTTACTCTGGACTGTTGACCCCAAGTACTTAAACTCCTGTACCTTCTTCACCTCTTCACCCTGTAACCTTACTGTTCCACTTCCCTCCCTTTCATTCACACACATGTACTCAGTCTTACTACAACTGACTTTCATTCCTCTTCTCTCCAGCGCAAACCTCCACATCTCCAGGTTTTCCTCCACCTGCTCCCTGCTCTCACTACAGATCACAATGTCATCTGCAAACATCATTGTCCAAGGAGACTCCTGTCTGACCTCCTCTGACAACTGGTCCATCACTATAGCAAACAGGAAGGGGCTCAGAGCCGATCCCTGATGCAGTCCCACCTCCACATTGAACTCCTCTGTCTGACCTACAGCACACCTCACCACTGTCCTGCTCCTCTCATACATGTCCTGCACCACTCTGACATACTTCTCCGCTACTCCTGACTTCCTCATACAGTACGACAGCTCTTCTCTTGGCACCCTGTCATACGCTTTCTCCAAGTCTACAAACACACAGTGCAACTCCCTCTGACCATCCCTATACTTCTCCATCAAAATTCTCAGAGCAAAAATTGCATCCGTTGTGCTCTTTCTGGGCATGAAGCCATACTGCTGCTCACAAATTTCCACTACCTTCCTTAACCTAGCTTCCACTACTCTTTCCCATACCTTCATTGTATGGCTCATCAACTTTATCCCCCTATAGTTACTGCAACTCTGCACGTCACCCTTATTCTTAAAGATCGGCACTAACACACTTCTTCTCCATTCCTCAGGCATCCTCTCACTCTCTAAAACCCTGTTGAACAAACTAGCTAAAAATTCCATTGCTGCCTCTCCCAGACACTTCCAGACCTCCACCGGGATGTCATCAGGACCAACTGCCTTCCCACTTTTCATCCTCTTCAAAGCCTTCCTGACTTCATCCTTTCTAATCTTATCTACTTTCTGTTCCACAGAGTTCACCCCTTCTACTCTTTTTCCCTCTCATTTTCCTCATTCATCAGCTCCTCAAAGTATTCCTTCCATCTCCTCTGTACACTCTCCTCACTTGTGAGCACCCTTCCATCTCTATCCTTAATAACTCTAACTTGCTGCACATCCTTCCCATCTCGATCCCTCTGCCTAGCTAACCTGTACAAGTCCTTCTCTCCTTCTCTAGTGTCTAACCTAGTGTACAACTCGTCATATGCCTTCTGCTTGGCCTTAGACACCTCCCTCTTCACTCTGCGCTGTAACTCCTTGTATTCCTGTCTATTCTCTTCAGTTCTGTCCATGTCCCACTTCTTCTTGGCTAACCTCTTCCTCTGGATACTATCCTGAACTTCCTCATTCCACCACCAAGTCTCCTTATCTTCTTTCCTCCTTCCAGATGACACACCCAGCACCTTTCTCCCTGTCTCCCTGATCACTTCTGCTGTAGTTTCCCAGTCATCTGGCAGCACTACCTGACCACCCAGAGCCTGCCTCAACTTCTGTCTAAATTCCTCACAACATTCCTCCTTTTTCAGCTTCCACCACTTGGTTTTCTTCTCTATCTCTATCTTTGACCTCTTTGTCTTACAGACCATCAAAGTCATCCTACACACCACCATCCTATGCTGTCTGGCTACACTCTCTCCCACTACCACTTTACAGTCACTAATCTCTTTCAGATTGCCTCTTCTACATAGGATGTAGTCTACCTGTGTTCTCCTACCTCCACTCTTGTAAGTCACTCTATGCTCCTCCCTCTTCTGAAAATAAGTGTTAACCACAGCCATGTGCATCCTCTTAGCAAAGTCCACTACCATCTGTCCTTCAAGGTTCCTTTCCTTAACTCCAAACTTGCCCATCACCTCCTCATCACCTCTGTTCCCCTCACCAACATGTCCATTAAAATCCGCTCCTATCACCACTCTCTCACCCGTGGGAATACTCTCCATCACCTCATCTAATTCACTCCAGAATCTCTCTTTCTCCTCTAACTCACAACCTACCTGTGGGGCATAACCACTAACAACATTCAACATTACCCCTTCAATCTCTAACTTCAGACTCATCACCCTGTCTGACACTCTCTTCACCTCCAGAACATTCCTCACAAACTCCTCCTTCAGGACCACACCTACCCCATTTCTCTTACTATCCACACCATTATAAAACAGCTTGAATCCTGCTCCTATACTACGAGCCTTGCTACCCTTCCACCTAGTCTCCTGTACACACAGTATATCCACCTTCCTTCTCTCCATCATATCAGCCAGCTCTCTACCTTTTCCTGTCATAGTACCAACATTCAGAGTTCCTATTCTCAGTCCTACACTCTTACCTTTCCTCTTCTCTCTCTGTCTGCGCACTCTCCTCCCTCCTCTACTTCTTCGACCAACAGTAGCCCAATTTCCACCGGCGCCCTGTAGGTCAACGGCGCCGATGGCGATCGTTGTTAGCCCGGGCCTCGACCGATCCGGTATGAAATTCGTACTGACGATTCGCATGGTTAAATTTGGCAATGTTTTACGCCGGATGCCCTTCCTGACGCAACCCTCTCTATTTATCCGGGCTTGGGACCGGCACAGAAGTCACTGGACTGTGACCCCCATGGCTACATTAACATGATGTGTATATAATTCAGATAAACAGATTAAAAAGAGAACGATTCGAATAATCTATGCAATATCTGAAGGATATTTTGTTCTAGCTTAAATTAAGTGAATCTAGTGATAGCTGCTCATTTATGAAAAATAGTAACACACACAACAGGACTATTAGAGTGGACAACCTACATAATCTAAGCTTAACAGCGTTATAACAGTTAACAGATTAAAATATGTTGTAAGGAAACAAATAAAAGCCTATAATCAAAGATATAATTTTTTCTGCTACAAGTATGTTTTCAAATATAAGTTACAACTGCAATGTGTCATTCATTATTATATACAATATTTTACTTTGTACTTTGCCGAATCACTCTAGTATATGGGAAATAAAATATAAATATAAAATATGAAAAAGGAAAGAAAATATAAAATAGAACTACTCACCATGTTCAATTTTAAACTTTCTCAAAGCCTATTTACATGTTTATTTATCAATATATGATTATTTCAGCAGTTGCAACTGTATTTTATGTTAGAGGTGTCCTGAGGTGTGATGCAGCTCCTCAGAATCCCCACTTCGTTTAGATTGATTAATTGTAACCCAAACGACCCAAACCCTGGACGAAGAATCTGCTTCATACCATTCTGCGTATTTTTACTTACAACACTGTTGGTGGTGCACTTGGGTTCTGCAGCAGGACAATGATCCAAAACACACCAGCAAGTCCACCTCTGAATGGCTGAAGATAAACAAAATGAAGACTTTGGAGTGGCCTTTCCATTTGTTTCCCTTCTTCTACCCACCCCCGAGTCACACAGAGATTGTGCCAGCTCCGGTGGCATCCAGAGATGGACCAGCTCCAGCCGGGTTCTGCTTTCTGAGGACTGGAGTAATCAAAGCAGCACTGCCAACCCTATGTGGACATTTTACACATAACACATGCTGTATCTGCATCACACAACTAATGCAGAAAGGACATTGTTCATATCACACTCTCCGTGTGTCACCCAGATGAGGATGGGTTCCCTTTTGAGTCTGGTTCCTCTCAAGGTTTCTTCCTAATACCATCTGAGGGAGTTTTTCCTTGCCACAGTCGCCTGAGTCACCTCAGGCTTGCTCACTAGGGAAAATTTGGTCTAACATCTAGGACTGTTTGTTTGTATGTTTATTGTTTCTTATGTTCTGTAAAGCTGCTTTGAGACAATGCTCTTTGTTAAAAGCGCTATACAAATAAAATTGAATTGAATTGAATTGATTAATTATTATAAATTCAGCAATAATAAACAGGAAAAAAGGAAACATAAAATTGAAGTAAAAATAAATAAATAAATAAATAAATACATTTTATAAATAAATAATTTTTTTAAATACTTTTATGAGTTGAAAAAAATCCATACAAGATGTAATATTTTACTTTAACACAGGGTGTGATCAAATCTGAATGATACATTCGCACAGGAAATCAAGTGTTTTAAGTCTGTAATCATACCCTGTCTCTTTCACACACAGTAAAATAAAAATACAATAAAACAAAACCATTGGACAACCTTTATTTTAAAGCTTAGTCCATTTTATTCTGTGTTCTCCTGAAAAGGGATTAAAAAACAATGACTGCAAATCTGTTCCATGTCATTCATTTTAATATAACTTATACTGTATTTCTGTATTTATTTTCCAATGCACAGGAAATCTTGGATGTGTTTTAATCACTTGACACGATTCTCACCAATAGGCTTCATGAAGCAACAGTCTAGGTTAGAAAGGTATCAGCTTCTTTGCTTCATACCTTTTCATTCATTCATTCATTCATTCATTCATTGTCTTCTGCTTATCCGGACCCGGGTCACGGGGGCAGCAGTCTAAGCAGGGATGCCCAGACCTCCCTCTCCCCAGACACTTCCTCCAGCTCTTCCAGAAGGACAGCTCTTCCCCTCCTTGAACCACCACCTTATTGTGGTGGAGGGGTTTGAGTACCCGAATGAACCTAGAAGCCATGTTGTCGGGGGCCTAGTGCTTCTGGTAGGGTCTCCCAAGGCAAATGGGTTCTAGGTGACGGGTCAGACTAAGAGCAGTTCAAAACCTTTATGGAAGTAAAATCAAAGACCGTTACGTCGCCCGGACTGGCATCACTGGGGCCCCTCCCTGGAGCCAGGCCTGGGGTTGGGGCACGCAGGCAAGCGCCTGGTGGCAGTCTTTGCCTGCGGGACTCGGCCGGGCACAGCCCAAAGGAAAGGCGTAGGCCCACCTTCCCGTAGGCCCACCACCCGCAGGAAGGAGCATAAGGGTCTGGTGCAGTGTGTTTTGGGTAGCAGTCATGGGCAGGGGCCCCGATGACCCAAACCCTGGACGAAGAATCTGCTTCATACCATTCTGCATATTTTTACTTACAACACTGTTGGTGGTGCACTTGGGTTCTGCAGCAGGACAATGATCCAAAACACACCAGCAAGTCCACCTCTGAATGGCTGAAGATAAACAAAATGAAGACTTTGGAGTGGCCTAGTCAAAGTCCTGACCTCAATCCGATTGAGATGTTGTGACATGACCTTAAAAAGGTGGTTCATGCTCGAAAACCCTCCAATGTGGCTGAATTACAACAATTCTGCAAAGATGAGTGGGCCAAAATTCCTCCACAGCGCTGTAACAGACTCATTGCAAGTTATCAGAAATGCTTGATTGCAGTTGTTGCTGCTAAGGGTGGACCAACCAGTTATTAGGCTTAGGGGGCAAACACTTTTTCACACAAGGCCATGTAGTTTTGGTTTTGATTTTGTTTTCCCTTTAATAATAAAAACCTTCGTTTAAAAACTGTATGATATGTTTACTTGTGTTATCTTTGACTAATATTTAAATGTGTTTGATTATCTGAAACATTAAAGTGTGACAAACATCCAAAAAAATAAGAAATCAGGAAGGGAGCCATCACTTTTTCACACCACTGTAGTCCACGTTTGGACTATCTAAGACTGTACAACATTTACATTTACGGCATTTGGCAGATGGTCTTATCCAGAGCGACATACAAAAGTGCTTTAGTTATTAGTCAATGAATACATTAACACTGGTTTAATAGGACACAAATTTGGGATACCATTAACCTAAAACTGTTGTTTTAGGCTAATGTTGAGTTGTTTTTTTTTTTATTATTATTTTTTTTTTTATTTTATTTTAAAAGCAACATAATACCTAAACAGGGAAAAATAGGAGCTAATTTAAGTACTTCAGGAAGAGGTAAGTCTCCAGTTGCTGTTTGAAGACGGTCAGAGACTCAGCCGTATGGACACCTAGTGGAAGTTTGTTCCACCACCTCGGTGACAGAACAGAGAAGAGTCTAGATGTATACCTACCTTTTTCCCTTAGAGATGGTGGGACCAGTCGAGCAGTGCTAGCGGATCTGAGGGAGCGAGGTGCAGTGCGAGAAGTGACAAGAGTTTTGAGGTAAGATGGCGTTGGTCCATTCTTGGCTTTGTAGGCAAGCATTAGTGTTTTGAATCTGATGCGTGCAGCTCCCGGAAGCCAGTGGAGGGAACGCAGCAGTGGGGTGGTGTGGGAGAACTTAGGCAGGTTAAAAACAAGTCGTGCAGCTGCATTTTGGATCATTTGCAGTGGGCGAATTGTGTTCAGAGGTAGACCTGCCAGAAGAGAGTAGTCCAATCTCGAAATGACCAGAGACTGAACGAGCACCTGAGTAGCCTGTGTGGAAAGAAATGGCTGAATCCTTCTGATGTTGTACAAAAGAAACCGACATGAGCGTGTCACATTAGTGACATGGGAGGAAAAGGACAGTTGATTGTCCATGGTTACCCCAAGGTTGCAAGCAGTGGCTGAAGGGGAAATCATGGAGTTGTTCAGCGATATCGCAAGGTCTTGTGCTGGGGATGGATCGCCTGGGATAACCAGCAGCTCAGTTTTGCTGGGATTGAGTTTCAGCTGATGAGCCGTCATCCAAGATGAAATGTCCACCAGACATGCTGAGATCCAAGCAGAAGCCATGGTATCTGAGGGAGGGAAGGAGAAGATAAGTTGGGTGTCATCGGCATAGCAGTGGTATGAAAATCCATGTGAGGATATAACTTTGCCAAGAGAGTGAGTATAGAGGGAGAAAAGGAGAGGACCAAGTACTGAGCCTTGTGGGACAACAGTAGAGAGTCTGCGTGGAGCAGATGTCAATCCCTTACATGTTACCTGATATGAGTGACCATCCAGGTAGGAAGCAAACCATTCCCATGTTGTTCCACAAATTCCAAGACACCTGAGGGTGGACAAGAGAGTCTTGTTGTTTACTGTGTCAAATGCTGCAGACAGGTCAAGGAGGATGAGGACCGATGACAGTTTGGCTGATCTAGCAGCATGTAGTTTCTCAGTGACTGCCAAAAGGGCAATCTCTGTGGAATGTGCTGCTTTGAAGCCGGACTGGTTGGGGTCATGGAGGTTATTCTACATGAGATAGTCAGACAGCTGATTACAAACAACACATTCGAGAATTTTTGAAAGAAATGAGAGAAGTGATACCGGTCTGTAGTTGCTGATGTTTAAGGGATCCAGAGCAGGTTTCTTCAGGATGGGGATGACCCTGGCTTTCTTAAAGACAGTTGGAACATGACCAGATGTTAAGGATCCATTGATGACTGTGGTGATGAAGGGTAGGAGGTCAGGTGAGATGGTCTGGAGCATAGCTGAAAGGATTGGATCCAGTGGGCAGGTGGTAGGATTGCAGGACCGAATAATTTGCAAAACCTCTTCTGCTGCTACAGTTGAGAGCTGCATCAGTGAAGGAGTAGTGGAGTGCTGACTGTGTGATGTAGATGAAGTTGGGGGAGAAGTGAAGGTCTGGCAGATCCTCTCAATCTTCTCTGTGTAAAAAGTGGCGAAATATTTGGCGGTCAGGGAGGATGGAGCAGGTGGAGCCGGAGGGTTGAGTAGTGACGAGAAGATGTTGTGGAGCTTTTGGGGATCTTGTGCAGAAATTTCAAGCTTTTCCTTGTAGAAGGAGGTCTTGGCAGAAGTCACATCCAAAGAGAATTTGGACAGGAGTGTACGATAAGAGATGAGGTCTGTGTCGAGTTTAGATTTCTTCCACTTCCTCTCTGCTGATCGTAGTTCTCTCCGATTGTTGCGAAGCACGTCTGACAGCCAAGGAGCAGTAAAAGAATTCTTCCTGCGTATAGTGGACAAAGGGCAGAGAAGGTCCATGGTTGAGGAAAGAGAGGAGAGCAAAGTGTCAGTAGCTGAGTCCAGGGGAAGGGAAAAAAAGGAGTCATGGTCAGGAAGAGATGAAAGAGTGCAGGAAGCTACAGAGAAGGGGAGATAGAGTGGAGGTTTCGGCGGGTGAGAGAGAGGTGCTGGGAGTTACGTTTAGGCAGGATAGAGAGAGCAATAGTGAAGGATACCAGGTGATGATCGGAGATATGAAGTGGGGTAGCAGTCATGTCTGTAGTTGGGGAAAGATGAGTGAAGACTAGATCCAGGACATTTCCTCCCTTGTGTGTGGGAGGGCAGCTGTTGAAAGACAAGGAGAATGAATTCAGAAGAGCCAGAAGGCCAAAAGAGTGAAGCTTGTCAGATGGGAGGTTGAAATCTCCAAGAACCATCAGAGGGGTGGTGTCAGAAGAGAAAACACTGAGGAGTGTGTCCATTTCTTCCAAGAAGTCTCCTAGGGGACCAGGGGGGTGGTAGATGACAATGATGAAGAGGTTGATTGGAGAGATAACTGAAACTGCATGGAATTCAAAAGAAGAGATGGTTAGATGAGACAAGGGGAGACGTGAGGAACACCATCTCCATGACAACAGCAGACCTGTACCACCACCCCTGCCTGATTCTCGTGGTGAGTGAGAGAAATTATAGGTAGAGGATAGAGCAGCCGGTGTAGCAGTATTCTGTGGTGATATCCAGGTCTCAGTTAGTGCCAGAAAATCAAAGGAATGATGGGAGGCTAAAGCTGAGATGAAATCAGCCTTCCTTACAGCAGATTGGCAGTTCCAGAGCCCACTTACAACCACTGTTTGAGACTGACACAACAGGGGAGGGTAGATGAGGTTGTTGGAAACATGACCTCTGCTTCATGGATGAGAATGCCTGCATCTGTAAGAGGTAACAGAAATAGGTTTGAGGCACATGTCTGTGGTCTTGTCAAAGTGAGGTTAAGTATGAAGTGATATTAAGGATGTAAGAGAACTAGAAAAAGACGTGACAATATACTTACTATTTAAGTAATTAACAGGTCTTGACAAGACAATCTGCAAACCGCTACAGACACTTGTGAACCTTCAATATAAATTAGTTAGCCCTGCCCACAATTCACACCTTAAGGGAGACCGAAACTATTCTTGATTAATCACCCGAGACAGCTAAGAAGCAAGGATCAGCACTATAGGATCAACAAGCTATACAATAACAGTTCAAATAACAAATCTAGAACCAACCAAGTTAAACAAATAGTACACAAAAGTCAGAATCCTACCTTACCAGATGGGAACAGATTCAAATGAAGAGTTAAAGCACACTGAACAACATGATAATGACACAAATTTTCTAAAATCTCTTGCCATCACTCACCGAGTTTCAAGTGTGTATCATTCTGAAAGTCAGAGTATGCTTGAACGCTTTCATCAAACATTAAAATCGATGTTGCACAAATACTGCCCAAGTAAAGGTAGAGACTGGGAAGAGAGGGTTTCCCTTTTGTTCTCTTTGCTGTAGGCGAGTGTACAAGAGTCTCTCAGGTTTAGCCAAGTGGAGCTTGTGTTTGGTCACAATGTTAGGGGAACTTTAAAAATTCTCAAAGAACAGATAGTGGTGGTTGAGTCAAACCCTAAGAGTAAGTTATTAAATTACTTTAGTAAGTTCCAAGATCACAGTGCTTGCTCTCTTGCTAAAGAGTCACTGGCCACTGTGCAGGAAGGCTTGAAGCATCAGTTTGTCCAGAAAGTGGTGGCTTAATCTTTTGTAGATGTTGAAAAGGTACTTGTGCTTTTACCTGTCCCAGGGTCAGCTTTATCTGCTTGTTTCTATGTCATAACAAAGAAATTGAGTACGACTGATTACATGATTCACATCTCTGATAGAAAACGCCAGACCTGGGTTTGCCACATAAACATGTTAAAGGCTTACCATGTTAGATAGA
Source organism: Hemibagrus guttatus (assembly GCA_033459395.1). Lineage (NCBI taxonomy): Eukaryota > Metazoa > Chordata > Actinopteri > Siluriformes > Bagridae > Hemibagrus > Hemibagrus guttatus. The sequence continues at coordinate 4,031,000 of JAUCMX010000021.1, forward strand.
AGACATTGGTATATGCTCTGTATCAGATTGTTGGGCCCGCTATCTCTTCTGTCATGGTAGCCACGGAGGTGGCACCTTCTCCTGATGTATTGGGTGCTGATGAGGATGGGGTAGTGCTCCTCATCAGAAATGCTCCTCAGCAGTGTGCAAGGCTAGCAAACTCAGAGCAAACTCAGAGATATTTAAAGATCTTTCATCATATCTCAGTCATTTGTCTAAGAAATTTCGCCAATTTGATGGCTTGGATAGTACACACGACAAAGGAAATATGCACCAGCAAGTCCATATAAGGGCATCTACGTCACATTACTTCGGCTTCTTTGTCTTCAGGAAGTGCTCTGTGTATGTCAATTGTTTGTCCTGTCTGTCTAGACTAGGGAAGAAAGAAAATATTTGAAAGACTAGGGAAAAAAAGATATTATGGCGAGCAAGCATTTTAAGAGGTGTGTGTATCCGTGCCCCCATTTTATCTCAGAGAATGACATGCACACGCTTTGCGTTTTTTTGTTTGGGAGAGGAGCATGCCTGGTCAGCTCTTGAGGGAGCCGGTTGTGAGCATTGAGAGAGGCTTATTCTTCATAAGCTCAGATCCCACTTGGTTGCATTTTCCAGCCAAGCTCCTGTGCCTTGTGGCTCGTGTCCCACGTCTGCCAAGGTGGCATGGCAGCTTCAATCATGGGGTTCACAGGTTAAGTTGACTCCCTATCTGGAAGAGTATATGTTGCTGTTCGTGTCGGGCTCTGAGAAGCTCGATGTATCTGAGATGTGGGGGTCTCTGCTACCGCAATCAGTGGTGTTTGAGGGGTTCCTTGGGGCTGTAATGTGTGCTGTCAATAAATTTAATTTAAATTGGCCTGAGGAGGAAATTAGCGTTGTTCGCTCTAAACCTGATGACCGCTTCCTGACTTCAGGCCATGTGGCCCCCACACAGGCAACTGCCATTTTCCCTATTCTGAGTCCCTATTCTGCCCATCTTTTCTCTCCGGCCACTTCTAATTATTTGGCCATTGTGGGGCTTGAAAACTATGGGTATGCAGCCGTGCCTAGAGTTGAAGAGATGCTCGCAAGCTATCTCTCCCCTTCATCATGGAAGTCTTTGCTCCCTTCTAAGCCATGTAGAGTCACTTCAGCCCATGTGGAGAAGGCCTACATGGCACCAGGCCAAGCTGGTGCGTCCCTGCACACCATGGCAGTTTTGCAGGCCTATGAGGCTGACCTGCTGAAAGAACTTGATAGTATCAAGAAATTGAACCCTGAGACAATCTCTGAACTTGGCCGAGCTACAGATCTCAGGCACCGAGGAGATCAGCATGAGGTTAACACCTCTTTCAGACAATCTGGGAGCGTGGAAACGTCTGCCAGGTGTGTCTCAGTGGGTCCTACAAACAGTAGGAAAAGGGTACAGGATCCAGTTCACCTCCCATCCTCCTCCATTTCAGGTTGTGTTGCCCACTGTTGTTGAAAACAACAAACCATGTTCCTCCAAGAGGAACTTCTCTCACTTCTGAAGAAAGGGGCCATAGAACATGTTCCCCTCCCAGATCGAGACTCAGGCTTTTACAGACGGTATTTTGTTGTTCCCAAGAAAAACAGGGGGCTGCGTCCAGTTTTGAACCTGTGGGCTCTGAACTGTGCACTGAAGATGTTCAAGTATAACCTATAACCTGGATCTGGACCCAACTCCAGGGTCCCAGGTCCTTCAGGGCTAATTGATGTTCTATTCCCGGTTAGCTTGTCCTCTCTCATGGCCTCTGGGACGTATTGACGTTCCCATAGCATCAGCCATGATGCAGCGTCGAGTTCTCTCAAAAGGGAACTATACCAGGTTGCATATGTAACCTAGTTGCCTCAGAAGGGAATGAGACGCTGAATCACTTGCCACACCCCGGATGCCCACTCGCACTTCCTTCAGACAAGTAGAAGTTGGAGTAATGTGATGTAGAAATGTGTCGTCATACATATACGTTCCCTTCTGAATAACAAATTTAACAAAGCCTTCAAAAGGAGCTAAATGTTCTTGTAATGTACTTTGTACGTTATCTTTAACACAGTTCATTTCTATTGTCTCATTTTAATTATACTGTACCACAACAGTTGTATCATGATGTAATGATCAAGCAATGATAAATTTTCTTCAATTACACTACTTTGTCATGGTTACAACCTGTTTATTATACCTTATTATTACCATGACAGTGTGTGCCTTTGACATTATAGGCCTCATTTAACAAAGTGAATACATACTAATTAATTAATAAGCATTCACAAGAACATATACCAGAGGAGGCAGATTACATGTAACAATAATTATACATATACAGTGATTGCTAATGAGGTACTTACGCATTTATATTTTAGTCACACTGACAAGTTTAAATCATATTTATTTCAATGACACACAGATTTAAAAAACATTTTGTGCAACATTTTGTGCAAAATATTTCATGTCAAAATCCTATTTTACATTAATGTTTGAAAGGAAGGAATCCAAAACAGAATCAAAATAAGACATTTAATTAAGACTAAAGTAATGGTGTATTAAAGGAAGAAGAATTAGCTGAGCTGCATTATTTGAATATTTAGGAGGCACCTTTTCACAGTTTAGTTTTAATTGTGAACTTTGTCAGTGGCTTTAAATGTACATTAGGTGCACTAAGAATGCACATGATACTTTAATGACATTTATATACATGTGCAAAAATTGTTGAAGCTTTTAATAATGGTGGGATTTTTTAGCTCAGTTTGGCCTATGAAAACATTTACACACTAACACACTAACTTTACGAAACAAATTGATCAATCAGGCCTATTGGTTGTTTCTTTTGCAGTAAGTTTAAGAGGTGGTTTCCTTTCTCTCAGAGCTTTAGAGCATTTATGTTTAAAAAATGTTCACATGAGCAGCTCTTAGAAAGGCCACCTTTTGCTTAATTTCTGCTATACAATGTGCTGTAGTTCCTGTGCACCTTTTCATACACCTTATAGCTGTATTAGAACAGTACTCATACCTTGCAGCAAATAGCTAGCCATAATCTTCCAAGAAAGAGAAATAGAATATTGCTTAAAATCTATTGCTTCCAGTACACACAAATTTTTGTAAGACATTATTTAAATTTGTATGCCGAGGCCAAAATAAAGGTAAAATGACAGGTCCTCAGAACCTCAGTCAAGCTGAATGTATTTTTAATTGAATGAATGCAAGTTAGGGGGGCACAGTGGCTTTGTGGTTAGCACGTTGTTCGATTCCCGCCTCCGTCGTGTGTGTGTGGAGTTTGCATGTTCTCCCCGTGCCTCGGGGGTTTCCTCCAGGTGCTCCGGTTTCCTCCCCCGGTCCAAAGACATGCATTGTAGGTTGATTGGCATCTCTAAATTGTCTGTAGTGTGTGTGATTGCGTGAGTGAATGAGAGTGTGTGTGTGTGCCCTGCGATGGGTTGGAACTCTGTCCAGGGTGTATCCTGCCTTGATGCCCAATGACGCCTGAGATAGGCCCAGGCTCCCCGTGACCTGAGAATAGATCAGATAAGCGGTAGACAATGAATGAATGAATGTAAGTTATTGCAGACAAATTATTAATGATGACTATAAGCTGTGTGATATTGATTCTTTTTGTTGTTGTTTTTTCACTGTATGCTATGTCTGTAAGTACGTGCCGGAGGCGTGGGGTGTAGAATCCATAAGCAGTTTATTTACAGGAAACTCTGGACAAAATCATGGTCAATAAACAGAACGCGGATCAAAACACTATAACGAGGGCAAACAACTCAACAAATCGCAAGACAGGCAGAACAGAACGAGAAGACAGGCGAGGTCATACACAATAATCCAATGAGCGAAATAGAAAAAGCAGTAGTCAAACAGGCGAGGGTCAAACACGGGAAACAATAGCATAAGTCAAGCGCTCGGGATGTCTCAATGGGGATGATACTTCGCATAGGACCATGTGTGCGTGCTGTTTAAATGTCTGTGTGAACTGGAGGTGAGTCATGTGACTAATTAGAATTCGGGGGAAGGCTCCATTCAAAGTGCAGACTCCCACTGAGACGTGACAATGTCATTGTGGACAGACCTGGTTTTCTTCTCCTTGAAATGTGTAAAAAAAAAAAAATGTACTGCTGATTTGTACTTGCCTAATTTTTCATATTATTGAGTTACAGGTATATTTCACATATTTAGTCCCAAACTTTAGGAACAAACGTCTGCATGTTCAGCATGTACAGCATGCTCTGAAGAAATTTATTACTCCTGTAATAATAATAATAATAATTATTATTGTTATTTTTATAACATATTATTGAGTCAAACATCCTCACATCCTAATTTTAGGCACAAAAGATGTCTGACTTCAGAGTGTCAGACAGGAGCTGATAGCCAATCAGGAGAGAGTGAAAGTGTAATTTATTTTATTTTTTTGTTTATTATATTATATTTTTGTGGATTTTTTTTTAGGATGGATGGTGTTTTAGCTTCTTTTTTGTGCTATGATATGTTCTGTAGCTGGTTCATTACATTTGTATCATTACTCATTTTACTGGCAAAATTGAAGCTGTAAAGTGTTTTGTGTGTACTGTTTGTGAGTCTGTATTTTTCATAAAGTCTGAAATGTCTACTCAGACATACATCATGAAATCTCACCTATGCTCAATCACAGCAAAATTATTCGAGCAAACCATAAGTGGAAAACCACATACTGTATTCAAAATAATACCAGAGTGAAACAGGTTTAATGTTTTAATGTAAAATAATGTAAAATGTATTTATTAAGGAATGAATTCTAAACTCTGTGTTAACATAAGGTGCATAGTGAATATGAAATCAAAGGTTACTTATACTAACTATACTACTATACTACTATACTATACTTACTAACATAAAGAAGGTGAAAATAAATAAATACTCAGTCAACATTTTTTTTAAGATTTAGATTATTTCATGAGCGCTTTTCTGCAGGAACCAGTTATACCTCAATAAGGAATTAAAACTTTTTGGGTCACGTTATTAGAAAATAATCTGAAGAGATTAAATGCTCGTGCTGACAATCTAATGACTCTTTTTATTCATTTACATAACATATCATACATTTCACAACCATTTATAGTTATATTAAATCTTGCGGATCGTCTTTAAAACAAGTTCCTGTGAATATCGTTAAATTGTTGTTAACATAACATTCTCTCTTTTTTTCTATTCTTTCTTATTCATTTATTATTTAAAAAAAATACTCAGTACATCATTTCATAACTTGAAGTAAATCTAATATTTCTGTCTAAATGCTTCTATTCAACATGCACTCTTTTTAAAAGTAGGAATTATTTTGCATTGAAATGATTAGTCTATTATTAGTACAGATTATTGAAATGTTAAATATTTATATTTCTATAGTTCGCTGTTATTGCTCTGGATTGTATGAACTTCATCCAGTGGTTTGATGACAGAAGCAGATTAATTTGTTAATGTAGAATTCGCTTTAAACAGAAGTGGAAAGTTCGCCATCTGCTGAGTCAGTAATAGACATCCCTTGAAGTGTACTCTGGGCTTCCTCCTCAAATGTGTTCTCAATCTTGGAGAGAATTGCATAACATTTTCTCTTAAAGTCCTTTCCCATGAAAGCATAAAGCAACGGGTTCATAAAGCTGTTGGCGCCGGCGAGAGTAATTGCAAATTTTTGCCCAGCAGAAATGACATGTTCATATTTTAGGTCTAATTCCAATAATTTAAAAATGTGGTAAGGCATCCAGCATATGAAGTAAGCTATTATCAGTGTTGTCATGACCCTAAATGACTTGTTGGACCTCGCCATCTGGTTATTTCTCAGCTTTCGGATGATGAGGATGTAACAGATGATGATAATCAGAAAGGGGATCACGAACCCAAAAATGAATCGGCATACCGTTACAGCGACATGTTCAATTTCATAGCTGTAGTTGCTGAAGCATTTGTTGGTATTTGTATCAATATCTTGGAAAATGGTTGCTGGCAGACTCAGTAATGCTGAGGCGATCCAAGCTAGTAAAACCATCACCAAGGCCCTGCATAGGGTGCGTTTGTTTTGCACCCAGACAGGAAGTATCACCACAATACAGCGATCCATGCTGATGATGACAAGGAGGAAGATGCTGCTGAACATGTTGAGGGACAAGATGAAGGACGCAAACTTGCACATGAAAAGCCCAAATTCCCATTCACTTTTAATAATATAGCCAATGTACAAGGGAAGGAAAGCACAGAAGAGGAAGTCGGACACAGCGAGGCTGAGGTACCAGACAGTGTTGACTGTCTTCTTAATCTTAAACCCTGCGATCCAGATCACCAAACCATTTCCAATGATGCCAAGAAGCACAATTATCACATTAGCTGTTGCCAGTAAAACACATGTCACGTCTGTACAATGTGCTGGAGCCTTTGGTGGTGGCACTGATGAATAGGGTACTGTAATTGAATCATAGTAGTCACTTAATTCATCTGAAGCCATGATATTGTTTAAATCTGTAAAATGGAGACAGAAACAAAATAGCTGAAGATAAAGGCCCTTAACCCTCAATTGCTCAGTTGTATAAAACAAGATAAATGTAAGTCGCTCAGGATAAGGGCATCTGCAATCTCTTAGATCTGTGCTTCTCAAATACAGATACTGTAACATCTCTGCCCAGAACTGAACACCAGAGGGAGCCCTCTCCCGAGTATTGAGTCCACTTCCGGGTTGCTGCCCGGACATATAAGCTAATGCTTTCTTTTGGAAGGTGGAAATCTAGACACATAAAATCTCTAAAGTCTATAATAAATAGCCATTTTATTATTTTTAATTAATATTTTTTTGCACATTTAAAGCTCTACGTAAAATTTGTGGACCATTTTACAGGGTCCCAGGCTCTTTCTTTCTTTCTTTCTTTCTTTCTTTCTTTCTTTCTTTCTTTCACATAGTTGCAGCTTCTTTCTTTCTTTCTTCCTTTCTTTCTTTCTTTCTTTCTTTCTTTCTTTCTTTCTTTCTTTCTTTCTTTCTTTTCTTCAAATATGAAATGCTTCATTTCATATGCAATTCTTTATCTTTCATTAACAGGTTTTGGACTCTCACTAGACAATAAAGAAGCGAGTGCAGGCAGGTTGGAATGGGTGGAGAAAGGTGTCGGGAGTTCTGTGTGATCAGAAAATATCAGCGAGAATCAAGGGGAAGGTGTACAGGACAGTGGTGAGAGCGGCCATGCTGTATGGTTTAGAGACAGTGTCACTGAGGAAGAGACAGGAGTCAGAGCTAGAGGTAGCAGAGCTGAAGATGTTGAGGTTCTCTTTGGGAGTGACAAGGTTGGACAGGATTAGGAACGAGTACATCAGAGGGACAGCTCATGTTGGACGTTTGGGGGACAAAGTTAGGGAGGCCAGATTAAGATGGTTTGGACATGTTCAGAGGAGGGAGAGTGAGTATATTGGTAGGAGAATGTTGGACATGAAGCTGCCAGGCAGGAGGCAAAGAGGAAGGCCAAAGAGGAGGTATATGGATGTAATTAATGAGGATATGAAGCTAGTGGGTGCAAGGGTTGAGGATGCAGAAGATAGGGATAGGTGGAGAGAGATGATTCGCTGTGGCGAATCCCTGAAGGGAGAAGCCGAAAGAAGAAGAAGAAGAGGACTCTCACTAGACATTACTTCATTGCATGAGCAAATTAATACAACTGGATTCAGCTGTGCAGAGAGAAGGTTACAAGATACCAAACATCCTGATTTCATCCAGCTAATAATTTTCTAACATTACAGTTGTAGTGTCTCAATTTACTTCATCAAGAGTAGTAACTCACCTTTTAAATGCCTTCTTCAGTACAGTATTTTGGAGCTATGAGGTTTTTTCTGTGTGATGTGGGACAAGCATTTTAGCCAAATTTCTGTTTTTCAGTTCTCCATAGTAGTAGGGTGCAGTTCAAGGAAAACAAAAGCTTCCCCACCTTCACTGAGGCAGCAAATCAAGGTCGGTGGGAGGGGTACAATAAAAAAGGGAGCAAGCACATTAGTAATGGGAGGTCCGGCTCTTTTAGAAGATTTGGCTCTGTTGGCTCAGATCCCTTAGAAGAACTCTTACGACTCCCAAATTGCTCCCAAATCGTTCTTCATTTGGTATCACTCAGAACCTTTTATTTTAGCGTAATTTAGCAATTAGAAAAGGTTTGTTTTATTTATTTTTTTTTTAAATAAAATAAAATGCACAGTTACAGCTTTGTTGTTGACCCTGGTCTGACGGATACCTTTTATTTTCCAAATTCTGCACTCAGCTTTGCAGTCTCTAATATCATTAAAATGCAGCCAGATGTCTTCGTTCGCTATGAAGAATCGTCTCTTAGAGCCAGTGTTCTATAAATTTGTTCTACTCGTCATTATTTCCTACCCAAAAATACATCTTGTTCTGCCATCTGTTCTACTATTGCTAGTGACTTGTGGCTTGGCCGAGGTGTTTAATGGGCGCTTTAAAAAAATACGAATTGACAATAATGTTCTTATACTCTTGGTAACTTTTATTAGTGGACAATAAACACTGTAAATTCTGCAGATCGCAAGTTTTATTGTTTTAAAATTAGGCCGGATGCTCTTCTTACCTTCCCCTCCCCTCCCCTGCACTCCATCTGCTAGTCTGCTATTTCCATTACTGCAGAAACTCTCTGAATGAGCTCTACTCTGTATTGATCCATAAAGTCAGCACCTAAAATGCAAATGTAAACGTTACAAATTTTAACAATGTACTCAATATTTATTTATTTATTTTTTTATAAATGCGTTCCTTTAAAAATTTCAGAAATGCGTTGCTAAGACAGAAAGTGGTAGAATACCTATGACCAAACTTGTGTTTGAGATGGATGGAAAAGAGGAAGTGCTGGACAGAATAGTGTCCTGGGACAGCTGTTTCTTAGATGGATTAGAACAACAGCAGTCTGCAGGACCACTGTACAGTATTGCCTGCCATGAAGGTTTTATCCGTCATCAGCATCTTCCACATTGTGAGGTCTGTTAGTTGACTCAGCTATCTTTTATAAATTCATGGTTAAATATGAAATATTTTTAACTATGAGTGAAATCTGCTCACTAACATTAACTATGTGTGTGAATACTGTATGCCATTTTATAGTGATGCATTAAACATGACTTTAAATGACTTATATTAAGCTTCAAATGATAAAGAACAGCCATACACTGTACATAGATTGGTTAGATAAATTAAACAGTGCCTTTGTATATTTGAATAATATCTGGAGGCAGAATTATATTCATAGGTTGGATTTTTCTATTCCTCTCAGTCCACTGTCAGACAAAAAAAATCCAGAACATCAAACTCATATTTTTACTGGCCTAAAGCCTGTTCAAGAAAATGATTATGATGTGTGATATGTAAACTATTTTATCATGCTTAGCATTTTAGATCTGACAAATAGTTTTCATTTGTTAAATATTTGTTAAATTTGTTAAATAGTGCTTTATAATTTAGTTATCAGTTGTATTTATCAGCTTTATGTATATATGTAGTTATCGGCTTTAATAAGTAGTGCTAAATATTTACATAATATTTAAGTTGTCCACAAATGTGCAGTATAGAGTGGTGTACAATATGCTTTAAACAGTGACGTCCTCACTTTGTCTGAATACGAGTTAAACTTGTGTAAAATAATATTAGCCTGCATATACAGCATGCGAAGTTGCTGTTCAATGTCGTCATCATCTGTCATATGCTCAGTTTAAAAATGACCACGATATTAAAATTAAATTTTGTACAGTTAAGTCAGTTTTGTCTCTGGAGTTACTATTGTGCTTAAAATCAATTTTCTTTAATAATGACTTTACCAGTTATTATGCTGACCATTTTATTAAGTTAATTTAATTTGTTGTTTTTTGCAGTGTAATGTGCATTCAAAAGTATAGGTAGGTACTTTTGATAAAGTCAAAAGTTAAAGTCAAAGTCAAAGAAGCTTTATTGTCACTTCAACCAAATATAGCTGATGCAGTACATGGTGAAATGAAACAACATTCCTCCTGGACCAGAGGTGCTACACATAACAAAAATAAAATACAGGGTGACGCGGGCAAACATGAAGCTAAACTAAGGTGCAGAATTTTTAAACTAAACATACAACATAAGTGCAGGGAATGACGAGACAGTGCAGACAAACAAGACACATAACGCAGACTGTGTGCAAAAAAAGAATAGTATTTTACAGTGAGCGCAAAAAATGGTGTTGTGCAGTGAGTGCTAGAGTAGCAGCAGAGGTAGTTAACACAGATATAGTATTCCAAGTTATGGTACAAATATTAAAGTGATGTGTGCATGTAAATAATATCAGGTGTGTGTGTGTGTGTGTGTATGTGTGTGTATGTGTGTGTCCATATTCCTCCGTTTAGTTCAGTTCTCTGTTGAGACACCTGATTGCCTGATGGAAGAAGCTGTTCAACAGTCTGGATGTGTGAGCCTGAATGCTACGGTACCTCTTTCCAGATGGCAGGAGGGTGAAGAGTGTGTGTGAGGGGTGTGTGGGGTCATCCACAATGACTTTGGCTTTATGGATGCAGCGTGTGGAGTAAATGTCCATAATAGAGGGAAGAGAGACTCGATGATCTTCTCAGCTGTCCTCACTATCCGCTGCAGGGTCTTGTGATCCGACACGGTGCAATTCCCGAACCAGGCAGTGATGCAGCTACTTAGGATGCTCTCGATGGTCCCTCTGTAGAAGGTGGTCAGGATGAGAGGTGGAAGATGAGCCTTTCTCAGCCTTCGCAGGAAGTAGAGACGCTGCTGGGCTTTCCTGGTGATGGAGCTGGTGTTGAGCGAACAGGTGAGTTCCTCCACCAGGTGAACACCGAAGAATTTGGTGCTCTTGAAGATCTTCATGTTGGACATGTTGATGTTCAGTGGAGAATGGTCACTCTGTGCTCTCTTGAAGTCAACAACCATCTCTTTCAAATATCTGCTTTAAATATTTTTGGTGCATATTCTCAAGTGAAAATGTAAAGTTCATTATTACTTTTCCTTAATCTACCACATTTGTAAAAATGTATATTATTTGTTTCATGCGATAAGTTACTTCCTGTTTAGTCACTTCCTGTTAGTGCTCCTGGTTATGCATGAAAACAATGAGACAGACATGGTGTGCTCTCTCTGATAATCCATTGCATCCAATAAAAAACATCATAGAGGCAATGCCCTAAGGTCATTTATATGTCATTAGACATGTTAAAGATCATATATTAGTAATGATTTTGTTAAAAAGATGTTTTATAAGTTGATAAAAACAGTTGTTTAATAGTGTATACAACTTTTCAGTGATGCTAATAACCATTGTAGCTGCTACTACAAGGAGAACAGTAGCTTATGTTTATGTCATAGTCATTTATAATGCAATATTAGTCAAGACACAAACACTAAATATTGCTGTGTTGTTTTATTAAAAAGGTGGCTTGTACCGGTCTGTTGTGGTGAAGAAGGAGCTGATCCGGAAGGCAAAGCTCTCGATTTACCACTCAATCTACGTTCCTACTCTCACCTATGGTCATGAGCTTTGGGTCATGACCGAAAAGGACAAGATCCCAGATAAAAGCGGCCGAAATGAGTTTCCTCCGTAGGGTGGCGGGGCGCTCCCTTAGAGATAGGGTAAGGAGCTCAGAGTAGAGCCGCTGCTCCTCCACATCAAGAGGGGCCAGTTGAGGTGGCTCGGGCATCTGTTTCGGAAGCCTCATGGACATCTACCTGGGGAGGTGTTCCGAGCATGCCCCACCGGGAAGAGACCCCGGGGAAGGCCCAAGACATGCTGGAGAGACTATGTCTCTCGGCTGACCTGGGAACGCCTTGGGATCCCTTCAGAAGAGCTGGAGGAAGTGTCTAGGGAGAGGGAAGTCTGGGCATCCCTGCTTAGACTGCTGCCCCCGCAACCCAGCTCCAGATAAGCGGAAGATGATGATGATGATGTTTTATTAAAGTTTTCACCGCAAATGTTAATGAGGAAGAGTGATAGTAAATGAATCAACCTTACTACAACTCTGTCTTCATTGGCTACATTTTAACTTGGTGTTTAGTGAGAGTTTCAACACACTGCACGAGAACACTATACTACGGAAGGAAAATTCTATACACTATAGGAAATTCTGACAAGCAGGAAAAAATCACTAAAGCACAGAGAATCACACTGGAAGCATCTGTGCTGCGATCACTTATAAACCTCCAGATATTTATTCCGTGCACACATAACTAACAGAACATGATGTCAGCAGGATAGTGTGGCTGTTGACAACTAGAATTTAGTGTCAGGGAATCAAGCCGTTGTGTTTTTTTTTCTCTTTTGTGATAAAGTTAACCTGCAATGTGGCAACATGAGCCTGTTTCAAGTTCCCCCACCAGAAAAGTTTTTGTTTAAGGCGGACAACTGGCCAAAGTAAATAACACACCTTGAAAGATTTTGCACTGACTCCTGAAAAAAATCAGGTGAATGCGCTAATCTACACCATGGGGGAAGAAGCCAAGGATATACTGGTTTCACTGTATCTAAGCCTAGAGGAGGTGATTGAGTAGGACACAGAGCCTAAACTAAATCAAAACACACCAGGACAGCAACAACATCCTCCAGCAGTTGAACAAGCTTTGTGCAGAAGGATGGCCAGATAAGTTCTTTATTGAAAGCGCATTTCAGTCTTACCTGCCCTTTTCAGGTGAGCTCACAGTTCACGATGGTTTGCTGCTGTATGATAGTCGAATAGTGATTCCAGCATCACTCGGAGCAGACATACTTTGCAAGCTGCAAGAGGGCCACCTGAGGATAACTAAATGCAGAGAGAGAGCTAAGCAGTCTGTGTGGTAGCCAGGCATCAGCAGAGAGCTAACAAAAATAATAGAGAACTGTAACACCTATGCCCACGAGAGAACAAACTTCAGAGAAACATTGCTACCTACTGAATTTTCTTCAAGGCCATTGTCCGCTGTAGGAGCAGATCTTTCCCAGATTGATAATAAACAATACCTAATCATTGTGGACTATTTTTCAAGATATTTTGAACTATAGTGACCAATATGACAGCCACATCAGAAGCTGAAATTGAGCATTTCAAATCAATCTTTGCACATCATGGGATACCGGAAGACAACAGACATGGGTACTCAGACAATGGCCTGCAGTTTGTTTCCGAGCACTTCAGAAAGTTTGCACAGGTCCGGAGCTTCAGACATGTGACCTCCAGTCCCCATTTTCCACAAAGTAATGGAGAGGCTGGTTGAGCTGTAAGGACAGACAAGAGTCTTCTCAAGAAAGCCACAGACCTTACCTCGCTCTCATGGCCTACCGTGCTGCTCCACTAGCAAATGGATACAGTTCCACAGAACTCCTCATGGGGAGAAAAATCAGAAGAACTGTTCCTGTCATTCTATCACATCTCAACCCAAGAGGTGCAGACATGGAGAAGCTGAAAACACCAAACAGAAATACAGACAAAAACTGCAACAAAACTACAACCGCGGACTACAACCGTGGACTGCGCCACAACAGCAATCTGGAGATCAAGTCTGGGTCAAGGACATGCTTGAGAGAGGCACAGTTGTGTTGTCGGCATGCACACCAAGATCCTACATCATCGAGACACCCAGGGGCACTTTGCGAAGAAACAGATGCCATCTTTCGCCGACCCTTGGGGCACTTGAAATGCATCCCAACCTACCTGAGCTTCACAGGAAAATTCCAGTCCTGGTTCAGTGAGTGTACTGGTCACACCTGAGGTCCAAAGTGAAAGTAACCAGCAGACTCCAGTGTGTGAGAGACGCTTTCTTACCAGTACAAGGGCGCTTCCAGCGTACCTGAAAGACTTTGTTTGATCATAGAGCCAGGAACTGAGTGAGTAATGGCACAGAATTATCCCCACACACAGGTGGAGGGTTTGGGCAGTCTACTCCATACCCCATAAATAGGTATAGGACAGAAGAGTTCACTGATGAAGAGATCTTTTGAAAACACTATTTTGTTGGTTTTAATTGTTAGTTGATTGAGGAGCATACACTTAAAATTGTTCCACTGTGTTAAAAAGCTTTATCCTGAAAGAGTTCAAATGTTTACATCAGCACAGGCTGAAGAGTAATGTGGTTCGTGTAAAAAGTGTTTTGTGGTTGTATAAGACACATTAGTAAACTGATCAGTGTTAGAGAGCCATGTTATGAGTTTTGATATTGATACAGATAATACAAGTCAAGGTAATGTTACACGTTAAATATTTGAGTAAAGCGAAAATCTATGGTTACAGTTTCCAAAATGTATTGTATGTATTGTATGTATTGTATTGTTACTTATGAATTCCCACAAGGGAAGATCTCTTAATTAGAAAGGGGGATCTAGAATTAGGTGAAATACCGAGATAGGAACCTTGTATGAGTTGGGGGGGGACAATGAAAAAAGCAGCAAGCATGGAGGATCATACTTGAGGAGTCTGTCCTGCGGTCACTATTGAGCCCCCAGATATTTATTCCGTGCAGTTACGTAGTTGTCCTAGCCATATAAATTGCATTGTGTGCAACATAGTGCATACAGTGCAAGACAAAAAACAGCGCAAACAGACAATACAATACATTACAGGATAGATACACAAAATAGCACTGACCAGTATACATTCTGTACATTATACAGTACATTGTCCAAAAATAAAAGGATCGTAAACAAAGAGGGTTATTGTACACACATACACACTTATGTAATAGCAGCAGTTGGTGGCAGTATTGAAATGAGTTAAGTGCGTGTGTGTGTGTGTGTGTGTGTGTGTGTGTGTGTGTGTGTGTGTGTGTGTGTGTGTGTGTGTGTATGTGAGAAGAGAGAGAGAGAGAGAGAGAGAGAGAGAGAGAGAGTGTGTTCAGTGCAGTTGGTACAGCCTGATGGGTTGCGGGAAGAAACTGTTGCACCAAGCAATTTGGTGCTCTTGATGATCATCACGAAGGATTAGACGATGTTCAGCGGAGAGTGGTCGCTCTGTACTCTACTGAAGTCAACAACCTTCTCTTTAGATTTGTCAGCAGTCAGAGACAGGTTGTTTGCTGTCACACACACACACACACACACACACACACAGCCATGCAGCAGTATGTGCAATGGGTTCCTCCTGTGAATCTAAGAAACTTTCTCCAATTCATTCATTTATTCTTCCAATTCAAAACGACAAAATACTTGTACTGTTTACTGTTTAGATACAGTGCATCCGGGAAGTATTCACAGCGCTTCACTTTTTGCTATATTTCAGGCTTATTCCAAAATGGATTCTATTCATTATTTTCCTTACAATTCTATAACCAATACCAAATAATGCTAATGTGAAAGAAGTTTGTTTGAAATCTTTATTTATTTATTTTATTAAAAATAAAAAACGAAGAAATCACTTGTACATAAGTATTCACAGCCTTTGCCATGTCAGTCAAAAATTAAGTTCAGGTGCATCTTGCTAAAATACTTGCTAGAGCAAGAGAAAGTGTTTTATCTTTAATTCTAAACTTTCTACAGTTCTTCCCTGAAATATCTTGAAATTGTACAGTTTTCCTGATAGCAGGTCTTATTGCATTGAAAAGGTGCACTGATTGTGACTGGTGATGTCCGCCCTTGGTGTTGCTTGGTGGTAATGTACATTTACATTATTTTCTGTCCAGTGTCACCCAAATGACAATGGGTTCCCTTCTGTGTCTGGTTCCTCTCAAGGTTTCTTCCTCATATCATCTCAGGGAGTTTTATCTTTCCAATGTCGCCACAAGCTTGCTCATTAGGGATAAATAGGGATAAAATAGTCTAATAATTTAATTATTTTTTTTTTTCCCCTCTCATTTCTGTTTCTTTATTTATGTAAAGCTGCTTTGAGACCATGTCCATTGTAAAAGGTCCTATACAAATAAATTGAATTGAATTAAATTATTTATTTATTTTGACAGCTCAGTAAACAACTCCTGCTGTTTTTCAAATCATAATAATTTCAACCAGCTACGCTTCATAATCCCTTTATCCAGTGTGTAACCCAGAGGAGGATGGGTTACTGTTTCAGAGACATTTTTTTCATGTCGTCTTCATGTATGTTTTTTTTTTATTGCCTCTCTTGTTCATCTGGATTTATGAATATATAAAGTGCTATGCAATTAAAATTGAATTGAATTGAATCACACAGGATTATTCAAAGGTGTATATTTCCCTCCAGAGCATGACCTATTGAAATACAGTATGTACAACTGAACCATGACCTGATTCTCCTATATGGGTTTTATTGTTCATGGTCATATCAGATGTGAGTTGATGCTCTGGCGTCCACAGAATTGGATCGGGATAAGTAGCGGCTCATGGTGCGTCCTTCCTCTCCTATTGCATTCTCGATCTTAGACAGATTGGAGTTCTTAACCTTCTTCCTGAAATCATTGCCCATGAAAACATAAAGAATCGGATTGAGGAAGCTGTTGGCCGAAGCGACTGATGTTCCAATCTTGAAACCGATGGTAATAATGTCATTAGAGAGGATCTGGGTCAGTTCAGCCAGCACGAATGTGTGATATGGCAGCCAGCAGACGAAGAAAGTCACGATGAGAGCTGTCATGATTTTGAACGGCTTGGTGGACTTTGCCATCTGGTTGCTTCTCAGCTTGAAGATGATCACTGAATAGCAGACAATAATAACCAGAAAAGGTATAAGAAAGCCAAAAATAAACCTGAAGATGGCTATAGATGAGTGAATGTCCTGGCTATTGTAATTATTGTAACACCAGGTTCTGCTCAGATGGTACTTTACTTCACGGAAAAAGATTGATGGGATACTCAAGGAGACTGCTAAAACCCATGCAAGAAGGACTATCAGTGAAGCCTTCCTTATGGTACGCTGGTTCTGTGCCCAAACAGGGAACATGACAGCTATGCAGCGATCCACACTGATGATGACAAGAAGAAAGATGCTACTGAACATGTTGAGGAACATTACGAAGGAGGTGAACCTACACATGAAAAGTCCAAAGGTCCAGTCAGATGTGACTATGTAGAAGGTGTTGAAGGGCAAGGTGGCACAAAATATGAAGTCAGAAATGGCTAAGCTGAGGTACCAGGTGGTGTTGACAGTTTTCTTCATTTTAAACCCTGCTATCCAGATCACCACACCATTTCCCACAATCCCCAGCAGGATTATGATCACATTCACCACCAGCAACAACATGCATGGAATCTCTTCAAAGCAGCTGTGATGTACACTGTGAGACTCATTCATGGGAATTATGTCATACGTCTCGTTATATTCCGTGTAGTTTGCATAGTCGAAAGGTCCATAATCAAACATGAACTCTGTCGTACCCATGGTGCAATTCTAAAAGATTCCCTGTGGAAACAAAAATACTGGTTTAGCTTCACATATTTGTTACAACAGGAATTATCTTTAGCATCATTAAATAACAGATTTAACAAAGTCTTCAAAAGGAGTTAAATGTTCTTGTTACAGATTACTTTATCTTTAACACAGTTCATTTCTATTACCTCATTTTTATTATACTGTACCACAGCAGTTGTATCATGATATATTGATCAAGTGTAGATTAATTTTCTATAACAACATCTCATCTATAACACAGTTTATTTTAATATGCTCATTGTAATGCATTATGGTTTCTATGGCAACACAGAGTACTTGTACGGCAGATACTCCATATATTCTAATCAAAAATAAATGGATGAAACATCATCCTTCTAATTCTTTTATCTTTTCTATAGTACACAGAAAATTATATATTGACATTTTACTTAAACAGATTAAAATTGTAGAGCAAGTGATGTGGTGAAGTTTTCCTTGAGGAGATGTTCATTTAGTGATTCAGAAAGTTGTTCACAGTGTCAGTGTAGGTTTTCTGACATTCTTGTTAACAATTGAGATAAGCAGTGGCATGTGGATGGAGAATTCTGTCCATTTGGAACATTGCATGGACCAGAAGGGTCATGAATTGCATGAAGTGGTGTAACCCAAACTGGAAAAGACAGTTTTTCCCTGGATATTGGAGTCCAGGGGTTTTATCAATATCTCTTTGTCAAATCTAGCATCAAATAAAAGCAACTGACTGTTTTAGCAGTTAATAAATGTGAGGCAAGTCCACACCAAACCTGACTAAACCATTCACTTGGGGAACGAAAACTTCCAGGCTGGACCAGTCACTGTGAGACTCTTTTACTCCCATACTGAGCAATAGAAAATAAATAAATAAATCAAAAATTGTCTACAGCAGACAAAAACCTGAGACTTAAATACAAAATCTGCAGTAATGTCTAGGAGGTATTCAGGCGTATGAATGTGTAAATTAGTTTGGACATCTGTCATGGAAGCTGAAAAAAGTATTTGCATATGAATTTTGTATATTTGAAATAAATACAGATCATACTGAATAAAAGTTTTTTAGTAAATAGTTTCTGCACTGTATTTATGTTACGGGGGCAAGTGCCCCCGATGGACCACTAGGGGGCCTTCAGCAGGGGTTTTGTTTATTTAGTCATGTGTTAGTTTTAGCCACGCCTTTCCCTAATGTGTTCATGCCTGTCACCTGATCCTAATGTGTCTGTAATCATGTTCCTTATTTATAGTGGCCGTCTGTCTTCGTTACTTGGCCTGTCCTCGTCTTTGTGACTCTGTGTTTCTTTTGTTAAATAAAACTTTTTTTATTCCTTTTTTCCTGCTCTCCTAAGACGTTCCCGTTTTGGATTTTTTCTTTTTCCTCTCCGCCACATCTTTCCGCGTCTGTTCCCCTTCGCAGCGGAAAGATGTTTTTAACCTGCCTTTTTTTTTCTTTCTTGCCGGTACGCGCTCCGCTTTTTTCCCTGTGAGGAATACGGCTCCACTTCCGGTTCTCCGTGGAGAGTATTACCTCACTTCCGTTAGCGGGGTGGAGTACCGGCTGCCCTCGCTTCTGTTTTTTGAGTTTATCTTTTTTCCGGAGTGAAATTTTTTTTTTCTTTTGTCCCTATGAACCCGTTTTCCTGTTCCGGTGAGGTTTCCAGTTTGGAATTTTTTTTCTTCAAGAATGGGTACATCGCTCTGCCTCTGTTCCCTGTGGGGGGCATCCTTCTTCTCCTGTTCTTCTGTACAAGATGCCGCCTCACTTCCGTCGGTGGAGGATGGACCCAATCGGACCTTCTTTGTCTTCATCTTCGCCGGGACTCGCTCCGCCTCACTCCTCATCGGCGGAGGAGATCGCCGGCTACACCTCCCTCCCTCCCTCCCTTTGGGGGTCTTCGGCCCAGCCGGGCTGAGGTCATCGCTCATCTCGACTACGCGTCAGGGACGTCGCTCGGTGCTGCTGCTCGGCGGTGGACGTTGTTCGGTTCTGCTGCTCGGCGGTAGACGTCGCTTGGCCCCCCTGCTCAGCGGTGGATGTCGCTCGACGCTTCTGCTCAGCTGTGGATGTCGTTTGGGACCCTCCGGCCTTACCGTCGTCCTCGCTCCCCCCACTTGCCTCGCCTTGCTCCTCGCTCCCCCCCTTGTTGCCTCTCCGTGTTCTTCGCTCCTCTCTGGGTTTCCCTGGACCGAAGGTTTTTCCAGACTAGGGGGAGGGGTTGGTGCGTCAGGAGCCGCACCGTGGGGGGGGTACTGTTACGGGGGCAAGTGCCCCAATGGACCACTAGGGGGCCTTCAGCAGGGGTTTTGTTTATTTAGTTATGTTAGTTTTAGCCACGCCTTTCCCTAATGTGTTCATGCCTGTCACCTGTTCCTAATGTGTCTGTAATCATGTTCCTTATTTATAGTGGCCGTCTGTCTTTGTTACTTTGCCAGTCCTCGTCTTTGTGTTGTCTTTGTGACTCTGGTCTTTTGTTTAATAAAACCCCTGTCTGCTGTATATCTCCGTGTTGGGTCTGATATTTCTACACCGGCACAACCAGCGTGCTTCAGTCTCCCTCAGCCCAGATCAGCAGTTTTGTGACAATTTACTAATTTTTTTTTTTTTTTTTTTTTTTTTTTTTTCTTCGTGAAATGTAAAGATTCTGTGAAGACAGAATCTTAAATCAAGAAAATAAAACAGATTCTGTTAAGTAGGTCAAAGATGAACAAAAAGGAAAAGCAGTGGGGGACTGGGATTATGTCTTAAGAACAAGTAGTGCAATCTTAGGTTCTCATCAGCATTAAAAACAGTTCATGTTAACTAGGCATTATAACATGCATGTTATTCATTATATGACTGATGGTCTATGCACCCTCCATCTACAAGTACTGTTCCTCATATCAGGGGGATTTAATCATACTATTCTTGCTGCCATTTTAACTGCCTTCAACCAATATGTTAAATGCCCTACCAGACAAAGCAAAACTCTGGAGTACATTGAGCAGCGGTCTCCCTCTGCCATGCAAAACCTGCCCTAGTCAACTCCCTAAATCTGCCCCATCAAGTGTAATTATTGCAAAATGAAAATACCCAGAAGCAACAACATCTCTACCACAAAGCAGTAGATCACACAAACTTCTCAGACCAGGGCCACTGAATGCAAAAATGTGCAGCATATACAAATCACCCATTCTTTATATCATCACTCACTACAGAGTTCCAGACTGAGTCTGTAGGC
Source organism: Hemibagrus guttatus (assembly GCA_033459395.1). NCBI lineage: Eukaryota > Metazoa > Chordata > Actinopteri > Siluriformes > Bagridae > Hemibagrus > Hemibagrus guttatus. The sequence goes on from JAUCMX010000021.1 coordinate 4,051,532, forward strand.
AACATCCGGAGAAGAACTGTGTAGCCTCATGAATTGGGTTTCTCAGGCCAAGCAGCTAAACACAAGCCTATGATAATAGTATACGGGAAATATAATATAAACAAAAAAGGGGATGAAAATACAAAATAAAACTACTTAACATATTCAATTTTAAACTTTCTCTATCCTATTTCTGTGTTTAATTATCGATATATGATTATTTCAGTAGTTGCAACTCTATTTGGTGTTAGAGGAGTCCTAAAAGTTAAGTGTAATGCAGCTCCTCAGAATCCCCACTTCATTTAGTTTGATTAATTAGTATAAAATCAGCACTAATAGACTGGGGGGGAAAAACTAAAATCAAAGTATAAATAAATAAATAAATAAATAAACTTTCATCCTTTTGGACATAATGTTTTTCTCAACTGAATTTTTAAAAAAAACTTTTAAAAATCAGTTGAAAAAAAATCCATATAAGATGTAAGATTTTACTTTAACACAGGGTGTGATCAAAGCTGAATGATATATTTGCAGAAGAACTCAAGTGTTTCAAGTCTGTAATCATACCCTGTCTCTTTCAAATTGCAAGCATGATTGCTGTTAGTACTTTTTTCAAGTAAAATACAAACTGTGATTCTGAAATATTTTCCTTGTAATTTGTGCTTGCATTGGACAATCCATGCTTAGTCCATTTTATTCTGTGTTCTCCTGAACAGGGATTAAAAACATTCACTGCAAATGTGTTCCATGTCTTTCATTTTAATATAACTGATACTGTATTCCTTGTGTGCCCTAATGCACAGGAAATCTTGGACGTGTTTTAATCACTTGACACGTTTCTCACTGATAGGCTTCATGAAGCAACAGTCTGTGTTAGAAAGGTATCAGCTTCTCTGCTTCATACCATTCTGTGTATTTTTACTTACAACTGTTGGTGGTGTTGTTGCACTCTGTTCCACAAAAGTCCAAATGAAACAATGAAGTGTTAAATTTCATAAGATTCAGTTATCATTTAAAGACAGCCATAGATTCAGCTGTTTGGACATCTTGGAGAAGTTCATTCCCAAACCTAGGCTCTAGAACAGAGCAGATGCATGCTTTCCATCTAACCTGAGAGAAGGTAGATCCAAATGATTAGCATTAGAGGATCAGACAGTGAGTGGTGCAGTGTAGGGTGTGATTGTTGCTTTATGGTAGATGGATACTGGTCCATTTTTGGCTTTGTAGGCAAGCATCAGCGTTTTAAATCTGATGCATTCAGCCACAAGAAGCCAGTGGAGGGAACGTAGCAGTGATGTGGGACAATTGACCACTTGCTTCTTCCTTATTGATTTGTCTCTAGTTTTGTGTTTTGTTATGGTCCTTTCATAGATTTTGAATATACTGTATGTTGCCATGCTCTGTGCTGTCTTTTGTGATGTCTTTTGTCTTTGACCTTAATCTAATGACCACAGTATACTTTGTTTAAGACCAAGCAGTTTTGATTGGTTAAAGGGCAGTGTGGTTTGTCTCTTAATTACTTTTGTGAGCATGCATGCTAATATTATCTCATGTGCAACTTGAAATAATAAGTTTTCTTATTATACTCTTTCATAGCAGCAGAAGCAGACACAGGAAGAATGAACAACCCATCATCCAGAGAATATATGTACTTTTAGTCCCTTCATCAGTCTTTCTCTCGAAATACCTTTCTTATTAATAATTCACTTACCCAATATGTAACAGAAACTACAATTCATTCAATCATAATTAGCGATCATACTCCACTTCCTGTACAGTAAACATTCAGGCCCAATTAAAGTTTTTGAAAGATGGTATTTCAATACATCATTACTCCAGGATCCAGAGTTTAACAGTACGAAAAAAAAGAGTGGTCCCTATTTCTGGAAATGAATAACTCTCAAGAAATCAGAATTCATTTTCTTCTGTTCTTAAATAACAGGATATAAAACAAAATTTGGAGCAAAAGATTATACATCTAATAGATTCCTATAATAATGCACCTAATAGCATCTGACACAACACATGATAAAAAAAAACCAAATAACCCACCTTTAAAATTCTTCTTAATTCTTCATGCAGTCGATTTTTGGATTGTTCAGTTTTAGTTTTAGTGATGATTGCAGTTCTAAGAAAACAAGCATGAACTGCAAACCACACTTCCATATGTTCACATCAGTATGCTTCTCTGTTCACTTCAGGCCCATTTAAGCAAGAGCCCACTGTGGTTTGTGGTTGCAGTGCTAGGGCAACATAGGAAGAAGGACTTATTTTTTTACTGCAGACTTACTCAGTCAAAAAAAGTTAATTTTTACTTCACCAGAACTAAAATTAGTAATCAAAATCAGGAATTTTCAACAGACCTTAGGGCCTTCAAAGTCGTTTAAAGGCAGCAAGTGACAGCAGTTTGGACATCTAGAAGTAGTTCATTCCACCTCCTTGGATCCAGAACAGAGAAGATGCATGCCTTCCTTGTACCATGAGAGATGGTAGGTCCAACTTATCAGCACTAGAGGATCAGTGGAAAGAAGTGGTGTGGTGTGGCGTGGTGTGGTGTGGTGTGGTGTGGTAAGTGAGAACTCAGTAACAAGCACTTGAGTGGTCTCTGTGGATAGAAATGGATGAATCTTTCGGATGTTGTAAAGCAGAAATCAACATGAGCATGGTAGTTTAGCAATGTGAGAGGAGAAGGACAGTTGATTGTCTATGGCTTAGGTTGTGTGCAGTGACTGATGGTGCGATCTGGTAGTTGTCCAAGGAGATCACAAGATCTTGACATGGGGCTGCATCATTTTTGAATGAAAAGCAATTCACTATTGTTTGGAGGTTGTTCTGGATAAGATAACGAGACATAATCTGTTAGACTGTGGATGATCTAGTTCATTGTAAAAATGATAAGATTCAGGGGGCAGCTGGGATAACTGGAGAAGATGTCTTCTGGACTTCAAGGATTTCTTCTGCTGCTCAAGCAGAAAAACATTAGAGAAAGGCAAGAGAAATCCTGAATGTGTAGTGTAGGTGTCATATTAGGAGTGACATCTGATCTGACATCAGAAGTCAAACAGTGAACTATAAGATGGCAGGATGAGAAGTGAAGAAAAGTTCTTGTAGTGCTTGCAAGGATCTTGTGATGAAACTTCCAGCTTTTCCTCGTAGAACGAGACTGGGATGAGGAGGTTCCCTTTGTTCTCTTTGCTGTAGGCAAAAGCATACTAAAGTCTCTTGGGTTTAGCCCAGCTAAGCTTGTGTTTGGTCACAATGTTAGATGACCTTTAAAAATAACATGACTGCTCAAAAATTTCTTTTAAAATCCTGATCGATTGAAGCTGTGGTTGTTCGCTCTACAGCTGGACATCAACACACCCACACATTCTCGTTGTACCTTTTTGCTAGTAAAGAGCATTTGACTTATTTGCACTTCCTTGGTCTTTGCACATTTGCTTTGTAAACACTGGGTCTGTAGTTCTGCCTACGTCACATGTGAACTTTTGACGTGATTATGTAGTACGCAGTGTCATGGACGCGCATCCTAGAGCTTGTGCTAGATGAGCTTTGTGCTTAAAAAGTATACAATTATTTATTTTTCTAAGAAAATGACTGATCGTTTTGCTAGATAAGTCCCTTCATCCTTGGCTGGGATCGTTTAGAGCCCTGAAGGTGCATTTAAACTGCATTTTGGAAGTTCAAAGTTGTAGAACTTATATCTATATCTAGATAGATAGATAGATAGATAGATAGATAGATAGATAGATAGATAGATAGATAGATAGATGGATAGATGGATAGACGGATAGACAGATAGACAGATAGATAGATAGATAGATAGATAGATAGATAGATATGTACAGAAAAGGGCAGATGTCCAAATAGGAGTATTATAGATACAAGTGGATATATACAATTTTCTACATGATATATCAACATGATATATAGATGTGTGTGCTATGGACATAATATACAATTGACAATATACATATGTGCAATGAGCATATATACAGGAGGTTAGTGCCATGTGCATACAATACAAATGGAACGTGCAAGTGATGTATAGGCTGAGGCTATGAACAGTTATATATAGCATGTGAATGTGTGCTAGATGCATTGCTTACGTGGAAGTGACATGGTTAGATGAAGTAATACAGTAAATCAAAATGAGGGATGAGGAGAGTGTTGTGGTGAGGGAAGACAAAGAGGTTCAATGGGGGACAGAGTTCACTAGGGAGACAGCTGTAGGAAAAATGCTGTTCCTTAGTCTACTGGTTTCGGTCCAGAGGCTCCTGAATCGCCTTCCAGAGGGTAAAAGTTTGAAAAGGCTGTGGGCAGGGTGGGAAGAGTCTTTGAGAATGCTGTTGAGCCCAATGTAGACAGCGCTTCTTCTGAATGTCCTCAATTGCAGGAAGTGGGGTTCCTATGATGCGTTGGGTGGTTTTAACCTCTCATTGCAGTGCCTAACGGTCTGCGACTGAGCAGTTCCCATACCAGACTGTGATGCAGTTGGTCAGGATGCTCTCAATCGCGCAACGGTAAAAGTTCACCAGGATGGTCGAAGACAGGTGGTTCTTCTTCAGAGTGTTTAGGTAAAAAAGGCGCTGATGAGCCTTTTTGACCAGACTGGAGGTATTGGTGGTCCAGGATAGATACTCTGAGATGTGGGTCCCCAGAAACTTGAAGCTGGATACACGCTCGACAGCCATTCTGTTGATGTGGATGGGGTCATGCATTCTTCCTTTCTCTCTCCTGAAGTCAATGATGAGCTCCTTCGCCTTGCTGTTGTTAAGCAGCAGGTTATTGTCATCACACCATGCAACCAGGTGTTGCACCTCCGCCATGTAGGCTGTCTCATCACTGTCACTGATGAGGCCGATCACCGTGGTGTCGTCTGAAAACTTGATGATGGAGTTGGATCCATACACAGGCCTGTACTCATGGGTGAAGAGGGAGTAGAGGAATGGGCTCAGCACACAGCATTGTGGTATGCCGGTGTTGAATGTGATGGTGGTGGAGCAGATGTGGCCTGACCTAACATGCTGTGGTCTGTTGGTCAGAAAGTCCATGATCCAGTTACGGAGGGAGGTATTGATGCCAAGATCTCCAAGTTTAGTGGTTAACTTAGAGGGAATGACAGTGTTAAAGGTGGAGCTGAAGTCCACAAACAGCACATATGCATGTGCATTGTTGTTGTCCAAATGTGTGACTACAGAGTGCAGCACTTGTGGAGACTGCATCCTCTGTGCTCCTATTGCTGTGGTAGGCAAATTGGTGTGGGTCCAGTGTGGGGGATAGGCATTTCTTGAGGTGTGCCAGGACCAGTTGCTCGAAGCACTTCATGACAATAGGTGTGAGTGCTACAGGGCGGTAGTCATTCAGGCACTTTGGGGAGGAGTGTTTCGGCACTGGCACAATGGAGGTGGATTTAAAGCATGTTGGCATGACTGAATGGGCGAGGGACAGGTTGAAAATGTCCGTAAAGACCCCTGCAAGCTCCTCAGCACATGCCCTCAGAACACGTCCAGGAATGCCATCAGGGCCAGCAGCCTTATGTGCATTGATCCAGCTCAGTACATTGTACACATCTGTGGAGGTGAGTGTGAAGGGTTGATGGTCTTCAGAAGGTCTGGTCGAGATGATTTTCTCCTTGTTGTCTCTTTCAAAGCAAGCATTAAAGTCATTTAGCTTGTTAAGAAAGGAGACATCTGTGTCATTCAGGGTGGAGTTGCTAGTTTGTAATTATTGATGGCCAGGATGCCCTGCCACATTCGTCGAGGGTCGGAATTGGAAAAGTGTTCCTCCACCTTAAGCTTGTAGCAGTATTTGGCCTTTTTGATGCCCCTCATTAGATTTGCCCTGGATGTGCTGTAGGCCTGTGTGTCACCTGATCTGAAGGCTGCGTTGCGAGCCTTCAACAGGAGCCGCACTTCTTTGTTCATCCATGGCTTCTGATTGGGGTACGTGGTGATCTGTTTCTCCGTGGTAACACTGTCAATAGTGGTGTTGATGTAGTCTAATACAGATGTCAATATGAGTGCCACAGGTGGCCTCAGAGGCAAACATACTCCAGTCTGTGTGCTGAAATCTGTCCTGAAGTATAGAGTCTCCCCCCTACTGGCCACACTTTGATGATCCTCTCTGTTGGCTTCACACAGTTGATGAGAGGTAAATACTTGGGGGTGAGGAACAATGAAAGGTGATCAGACTGTCCAAGGTGGGGGAGGGGGGTTGCATTGCAGGCTCCAACAATGTTTGTGTAAACATGGTCCAAAGTTTTACCACCTCTGGTATGGCAGGAAACATGCTGGTGGAATTTGGGGAGCACTGCCTGTAAGTTGAAGTGATTCAAATCACCCGCAACAATAAATGCGGCTTCCGGGTGAGCAATCCCCCACCTCTGGTCTTACTGGAGTCATCCGCTGATCTATCTGCCCGGAGTGTGTGGCGTCCAGCTAGCTTAATAGCTTTGTCAGGGTACTCCACTGTGTAGCCATGTTTCTGTGAAAACCATGACATTACAGTCTGAAAGTCTCTTGCTGTGTGTAATGCGAAGTCGTATCTCATCCATTTTATTCACCAATGACCGCACATTAGCGAGGAAGATGCTAGGTAAAGAGAGCTGGTGCAGTGTTAGCTTTAGCTTAGCTCTTAGCCCTCCATGTTTCCCCCGCTTTTGTTTATGGTCTCTTCGCCGCCTGCGGTCGGGTAGGGTGTATAGCCTCGAGTGGTCTGGTGCCTCCATCTTGGTTAGTGTCTATGGCCATATGTTGTAACAAAGAAATTGAGTGGGACGGATTATGTTATTCAAATCCCTGATAGGAAACATCAGAAATGGGTTTGCCACATAAACATGTTAAAGGCTTACCATGTTAGAAAGAAGCCACTGGTACATGATCTGGATCAGATTGCTGGGCCCGCAGTCTCTTCTGTCGCAGTAGCCACAGAGTTGGCACCTTCTCCTGGTGTCTCGGGTGCTGATGAGGATGAAGTAGTGCTCCTATGCCCCTCAGCGGTGTGCAAGTCTAGCAAACTCAGATATTAAAATATCTTTCATCATATTTCAGTCATTTGTCTAAGGAACAGAGGTTTGACATTAACATCCAGTTAATTTCGGATTTTTTCTTGTCTGTTCAGTGATAAACTAACTACTGTCTTACAGCATGATATTAATAGGAATGGTTCTCGTCTATTTTGTCTATGACTAACAATACAAATCTGCAACTTATACAGTAAAAGATCATTCACAGGACTCATATCGCCCAAAAATAATTATTTTCAATTAGTTTCAATGATATATACACCTATTCACAATGCACCTTGGGCAGCACTGATGATTATCATCATGCCATTTGGGTTAGCCAACCAGTATATTCATTTTGGACAGCGGTGACAGGGAAACTCTTCATTATTTTGACTTATTTCCCTCATATCTGCCTGGTAATATTACAGAATATGATTCTCTCCTCTATAAATATTGAAACCTACGTCTTATCTTTCAAGCTATTGCCATGTAAATGATATTTCTAAATTGGAAATCTAATAAATCAATACACATCATTCACTGGATTAAACTATTATAAGAATATATTTCATTAGAGAAAATAACATTCATTCTCAACAGCAGATTACAACAATATCTGGAATCTTTTCTTAATTCATTTCAGTTTATATCAGATACCTGGGGCAGAAACCACACACGTTTCAATATCTCTGTATAACTCACGTGTACTATTTATACCACATGTAGGGATTAATCATCTCTTCAACTCTTCTTCTTCTTTTGCCACAGCGAATCATCTCTCTCCACCTATCCCTATCTTCTGCATCCTCAACATTTCATATCTAGCATCATCCACTAGCTTCATATCCTCATTTATTTCATCCATATACTTCCTCTTTGGCCTTCCTCTTTGCCTCCTGCCTGGCAGCTCCATGTCCAACATGCTCCTACCAATATACTCACTCTACCTCCTCTGAACATGTCCAAACCATCTTAATCTGGCCTCCCTAACTTTGTCCCCCAAAACGTGCAACATGAGCTGTCCCTCTGATGTACTCGTTCCTAATCCTGTCCAACCTTGTCACTCCCAAAGAGAACCTTAACATCTTCGCTCTGCTAGCTCTAGCTCTGACTCCTGTCTCTTCCTCAGTGGCACTGTCTCTAAACCATACAGCATAGCCGGTCTCACCACTGTCTTGTACGCCTTCCCCTTGATTCTCAATATTTTCCTATCACACAGAACTCCCAACACCTTTCTCCACCCATTCCAACCTGCTTGCACTTGCTTCTTTACCTCTTTTCCACACTCTCCATTACTCTGGACTGTTGACCCCAAGTACTTAAACTCCTGTACCTTTTTCACCTCTTCACCCTGTAACCTTACTGTTCTGCTTCCACTCAGTCTTACTACAACTGACTTTCATTCCTCTTCTCTCCAGCGCAAACCTCCATCTCTCCAGGTTTTCCTCCACCTGCTCCCTGCTCTCGCTACATATCACTGTCATCTGCAAACATTATTGTCCAAGGAGACTCCTGTCTGACCTCCTCTAACAACTGGTCCATTACCATAGCAAACAGGAAGGGGCTCAGAGCCGATCCCTGATGCAGTCCCACCTCCATTTTGAACTCCTCCGTCTGACCTACAGCACACCTCACCACTGTCCTGCTCCTCTCATACATGTCCTGCACCACTCTGACATACTTCTCTGCTACTCCTGACTTCCTTATACAGTACCACAGCTCTTCTCTTGGCATCCTGTCATACGCTTTCTCCAAGTCTACAAACACACAGTGCAACTCCCTCTGACCATCCCTATACTTCTCCATCAAAATTCTCAGAGCAAACATTGCATCCGTTGTGTTCTTTCTGGGCATGAAGCCATACTGCTACTCACATATTTCCACTACCTTCCTTAACCTAGCTTCCACTACTCTTTCCCATAGCTTCATTGTATGGCTCATCAACTTTATCACCCTGTAGTTGCTGCAACTCTGCACGTCACCCTTATTCTTAAAGATCGGCACTAATACAATTCTTCTCCATTCCTCAGGCATCGTCTCACTCTCTAAAACCCTGTTAAACAAACTAGTTCAAAATTCCAATGCTGCCTCTCCCAGACACTTCCAGACCTCCATCGGGATGTCATCAAGACCAACTGTCTTTCCACTTTTCATCCTCTTCAAAGCCTTCCATCCTTTCTAATCTTATCTACTTTCTGTTCCACAGAGTTCACCCCTTCTACTCTTTTTTCCCTCTCATTTTCCTCATTCATCAGCTCTTCCTTCCATCTCCTCTGTACACTCTCCTCACTTGTGAGCACCCTTCCATCTATATCCTTAATAACTCTAACTTGCTGCACATCCTTCCCCTCTCGATCCCTCTGCCTAGCTAACCTGTACAAGTCCTTCTCTCCTTCTCTAGTGTCTAACCTAGAGTAGAACTCGTCATATGCCTTCTGCTTGGCCTTAGACACCTCCCTCTTCACTCTGCGCTGTAACTCCTTGTATTCCTGTCTATTCTCTTCAGTCCTGTCCATGTCCCACTTCTTCTTGGCTAACCTCTTCCACTGGATATTTGTACTGGAAATTTGTACTGACGATTCACATGATAAAATTTGGCAATGTTTTATGCCAGATGCCCTTCCTGACACAACCCTATCTATTTATCCGGGCTTGGGACTTGAGAAGTCACTGGACTGTGACCCCCATGGCTAGATCTCTTTTTGTGAAATTACAAATGTTGTGTGATCAGTGGGGGAGTGATTGAGAATATGTTATTAAATGTATATGATGAAGTTTCAAGTCCATGGCCTCTTTTTTAGGTAAAATAGTATTCTTTAGTTAAATTCTTTGAAAGCCCCTCTTCTTCTTCTTCTTCTTTCGGCTTTTCCCTTCAGGGGTCGCCACAGCGAATCATCTCTCTCCACCTATCCCTATCTTCTGCATCCTCAACCCTTGCACCCACTAGCTTCATATCCTCATTAATTACATCCATATACCTCCTCTTTGGCCTTCCTCTTTGCCTCCTGCCTGGCAGCTTCATGTCCAACATTCTCCTACCAATATACTCACTCTCCCTCCTCTGAACATGTCCAAACCATCTTAATCTGGCCTCCCTAACTTTGTCCCCCAAACGTCCAACATGAGCTGTCCCTCTGATGTACTCGTTCCTAATCCTGTCCAATCTTGTCACTCCCAAAGAGAACCTCAACATCTTCAGCTCTGCTACCTCTAGCTCTGCCTCCTGTCTCTTCCTCAGTGACACTGTCTCTAAACCATACAGCATGGCCGCTCTCACCACTGTCCTGTACACCTTCCCCTTGATTCTCGCTGATATTTTCTGATCACACAGAACTCCCGACACCTTTCTCCACCCATTCCAACCTGCCTGCACTCGCTTCTTTACCTCTTTCCCACACTCTCCATTACTCTGGACTGTTGACCCCAAGTACTTAAACTCCTGTACCTTCTTCACCTCTTCACCCTGTAACCTTACTGTTCCACTTCCCTCCCTTTCATTCACACACATGTACTCAGTCTTACTACGACTGACTTTCATGCCTCTTCTCTCCAGCGCAAACCTCCACCTCTCCAGGTTTTCCTCCACCTGCTCCCTGTTCTCACTACAGATCACAATGTCATCTGCAAACATCATTGTCCAAGGAGACTCCTGTCTGACCTCCTCTGACAACTGGTCCATCACTATAGCAAACAGGAAGGGGCTCAGAGCCGATCCCTGATGCAGTCCCACCTCCACATTGAACTCCTCTGTCTGACCTACAGCACACCTCACCACTGTCCTGCTCCTCTCATACATGTCCTGCACCACTCTGACATACTTCTCTGCTACTCCTGACTTCCTCATACAGTACCACAGCTCTTCTCTTGGCACCCTGTCATACGCTTTCTCCAAGTCTACAAACACACAGTGCAACTCCCTCTGACCATCCCTATACTTCTCCATCAAAATTCTCAGAGCAAAAATTGCATCTGTTGTGCTCTTTCTGGGCATGAAGCCATACTGCTGCTCACAAATTTCCACAACCTTCCTTAACCTAGCTTCCACTACTCTTTCCCATACCTTCATTGTATGGCTCATCAACTTTATCCCCCTATAGTTACTGCAACTCTGCACGTCACCCTTATTCTTAAAGATCGGCACTAACACACTTCTTCTCCATTCCTCAGGCATCCTCTCACTCTCTAAAACCCTGTTGAACAAACTAGCTAAAAATTCCACTGCTGCCTCTCCCAAACACTTCCAGACCTCCACCGGGATGTCATCAGGACCGACTGCCTTCCCACTTTTCATCCTCTTCAAAGCCTTCCTGACTTCATCCTTTCTAATCTTATCTACTTTCTGTTCCACAGAGTTCACCCCTTCTACTCTTTTTTCCCTCTCATTTTCCTCATTCATCAGCTCCTCAAAGTATTCCTTCCATCTCCTCTGTACACTCTCCTCACTTGTGAGCACCCTTCCATCTCTATCCTTAATAACTCTAACTTGCTGCACATCCTTCCCATCTCGATCCCTCTGCCTAGCTAACCTGTACAAGTCCTTCTCTCCTTCTCTAGTGTCTAACCTAGTGTACAACTCGTCATATGCCTTCTGCTTGGCCTTAGACACCTCCCTCTTCACTCTGCGCTGTAACTCCTTGTATTCCTGTCTATTCTCTTCAGTCCTGTCCATGTCCCACTTCTTCTTGGCTAGCCTCTTCCTCTGGATACTATCCTGAACTTCCTCATTCCACCACCAAGTCTCCTTATCTTCTTTCCTCCTTCCAGATGACACACCCAGCACCTTTCTCCCTGTCTCCCTGATCACTTCTGCTGTAGTTTCCCAGTCATCTGGCAGCACTACCTGACCACCCAGAGCCTGCCTCAACTTCTGTCTAAATTCCTCACAACATTCCTCCTTTTTCAGCTTCCACCACTTGGTTTTCTTCTCTATCTCTGACCTCTTCTTCTTACAGACCATCAGAGTCATCCTACACACCACCATCCTATGCTGTCTGGCTACACTCTCTCCCACTACCACTTTACAGTCACTAATCTCTTTCAGATTGCCTCTTCTACATAGGATGTAGTCTACCTGTGTGCTCCTACCTCCACTCTTGTAAGTCACTCTATGCTCCTCCCTCTTCTGAAAATAAGTGTTAACCACACCCATGTCCATCCTCTTAGCAAAGTCCACTACCATCTGTCCTTCAAGATTCCTTTCCTTAACTCCAAACTTGCCCATCACCTCCTCATCACCTGTGTTCCCCTCACCAACATGTCCATTAAAATCCGCTCCTATCACCACTCTCTCACCCATGGAAATACTCTCCATCACCTCATCTAATTCACTCCAGAATCTCTCTTTCTCCTCCAACTCACAACCTACCTGTGGGGCATAACCACTAACAACATTCAACATCACCCCTTCAATCTCTAACTTCAGACTCATCACCCTGTCTGACACTCTCTTCACCTCCAGGACATTCCTCACAAACTCCTCCTTCAGGACCACACCTACCCCATTTCTCTTACTATCCACACCATAATAAAACAGCTTGAATCCTGCTCCTATACTACGAGCCTTGCTACCCTTCCACCTGGTCTCCTGTACACACAGTATATCCACCTTCCTTCTCTCCATCACATCAGCCAGCTCTCTACCTTTCCCTGTCATAGTACCAACATTCAGAGTTCCTATTCTCAGTCCTACACTCTTACCTTTCCTCTTCTCTCTCTGTCTGCGCCCTCTTCTCCCTCCTCTACTTCTTCGACCAACAGTAGCCCAATTTCCACCGGCGCCCTGTAGGTCAACGGCGCCGATGGCGGTCGTTGTTAACCCGGGCCTCGACCGATCCGGTATGAAATTCGTACTGACGATTCGCATGGTTAAATTTGGCAATGTTTTACGCCGGATGCCCTTCCTGACGCAACCCTCTCTATTTATCCGGGCTTGGGACCGGCACAGAAGTCACTGGACTGTGACCCCCATGGCTAGATTTTGAAAGCCCGATCAACAATATTTTAAAAAGCTTTGCTTTCTCCTGAATTAGCAATACATCTCTCTGAGTGTATCCTGGCCTTCCTGATTGAAATGCATGACATTTTCCTCTTAATGTCCTTTCCCATGAAAGCATATAACATTGGGATCATGAAGCTGTTGAAAAAGCTGTTGATTTTTGGATTGCTCAGTTTTAGTTTTAGTGATGGTTGTAGTTCTAAAAAAACAAGCATGAGCTGCAAACCACAAGAGAAAATAGAGCATGAGCTGCAAACCACACTTCAGTATGTTCACATCAGTATGCTTCTCCGTTGACTTGAAACCCGATTAAAGCAAGAGCCCACCATGGCTGCAGTGCTGGGGCAACATAGGAAAAAGGACTTAGTTGTAACACTTGTAACTCACTGAATTTTGGAGTTCTCAATTTTTGAATTATTGAATTCTCAAACTTTTATAGAAAGTACCCACATTTGTTGACTACAAATGGCACCAATTCAAGCATCTGCAAGAGTATCACAGATCTTAAGAGTTGATGTGAAATACATGGTGTTCCTTTGTTACAACCTACCCCACTACCAGGGTAGGTTGTAAAACATGCTGGGGCAAGTTGTAACAGTAGGCAAAAAAAAGAAAAAACAGAGGCCACACAATGTGATAGTCTTCAAATAGTCTTTCATGAGGTTTATTGAAATCAAAGAACAATCCAGAACAATGTCTGTCTCTTTTTGACTGACCATAACTCAAATCCACTTTCTGTTTGACTCAGGAGAGAGAGAGAGAGAGAGAGAGAGAGAGAGAGAGAGAGAGAGAGAGAGAGAGAGAGAGTGTGTGTGTGTGTGTGTGTGTGTGTGTGTGTGTGTGTGTGTGTGTGTGTGTGAGAAAGATAGAGTGTGAATATTGGTGTCTGTGTGTGTATTCTTGTAAGTGGCTCTGTGTGTGTGTAAATTCATCAAACTAGAACAAACTTCCTTAACGGTGTGTACTGTATGCTTAATGAACGCCCTACGTCAATATACCTGTGCATACATGTAGGTCTAAATCAAAAACAATGTTATTGTGTGTCTATTCTTAATCAGAGTCACAGTCGTGACAAATGAATGCTGGTAACCCTGGAGTGCAGGCTTGGTGAGCCCAGAGGCTGCACTGGGCACATTTTACCCACACTTCTGTCGGCTTTGAGTTGCCAGATCGATGCATACAGACAACACAAAAGCTTCATCATCTGAGGTCTCAGAATCCTCAGCATTGGTTTTCAAAATCTTCTTTGTGGTCATTCTCTCCTTTTTCTTTTGCCTTCCTTTATTTTTTCCTTAGACACTCTCTTACTTTTTGGTTCTTCTTCTCGTTTCACTGGTGTATCAGTGAGTATTTCAGACTGCCTCTTCCTTCTGGTCCCACTAGTTGTTTTCCTTAGGCCTGCTTTTGGAAATGGCCATAAAGCCAAAGGACTGAAAACCTGACCTTCTGCAATGATTTGCAATATCTTCTCAGTGTTACATGGCAGATCCCATGTGCCTTCGCAACTGACTTGACTGATTTGATTTAGCTACTTTCTTACCTCAAAATCATTTTTTTCTCTGTAGAATCTGCATGCATATGTTTCCAGCCTTAACAACTACCATGTGCAATTGGGAAGGAAGCAGGTAAAATGATCATATGACTCCTACCTTATCCCTGATTGGTGAAAGTTGTGGCGTTTCAACTCTCCCCATGTTACAACCATACCCGGTCTCCCCTACACTGCTCACAGAAATTAAGGGAACACAAAATGATGTGACAATGGTCAATGGAAACCAAAATCATTAGCCCATTGAGGCAGGATTTAAAATCACACTTAAAATTAAGCTGAAAAAATTAAATTACAGACTGATTCAACTTGCATGAAATTCATAAAGGCAACTCATAATGTAAGTCAGTAGTGCATATGGCATCAGTCATTGCGTCAGTCAGCTTTGGTAGGAAGGAATTATTGCTAAGTCTATAATGAATTCAGAAACTACACTGACCTATTAGTTCAGTTGTTCTAATTGTAGAAAGGACATTATCAACGTTTATTTTGGTCCAGTGTCACACAAATAAGGATGGGTTCCTTTCTGAGCCTGGTTCCTCTCAAGGTTTCTTCCTTCTCATGGAGTTTTTCCTTACCACCGTCGCCTCAGGCTTGCTCATTAGGGATAAATGTTCGGGATAAATAGTAACAACTTTAAACTTTTACATTTTTTTCTGTGTTTCTATAGTTCTGTAAAGCTGTTTTGAAACAATGTCAAACAAATGTTAGCATGTTTGCCTCACACCTTCAGGGTTGGGGGTTCGATTCCCGCCTCCGCCATGTGTGTGTGGAGTTTGCATATTCTCCCCGTGCCTCAGGGGTTTCCTCCGGGTACTCCGGTTTCCTCCCCCGGTCCAAAGACATGCATTGTAGGTTGTTTGGCATCTCTAAATTGTCCATAGTGTGTGATTGCATGAGTGAATGAGAGTGTGTGTGCCCTGCGATGGGTTGGCACTCCATCCAGGGTGTATCCTGCCTTGATGCCCAATGACGCCTGAGATAGGCACAGGCTCCCCGTGACCCGAGAATAGTTAGGATAAGCGGTAGACAATGAATGAATGAATGAATGAATGAATGAATGAATTGAACTATGGCACCCATG
Organism: Hemibagrus guttatus; assembly: GCA_033459395.1. Lineage (NCBI taxonomy): Eukaryota > Metazoa > Chordata > Actinopteri > Siluriformes > Bagridae > Hemibagrus > Hemibagrus guttatus. The sequence goes on from JAUCMX010000021.1 coordinate 4,067,148, forward strand.
TGCCTGTATGCACTCCGGGCATCAGTGAGCTCCTGGACACTCTGTGATACTACTTGATGGCTTTGGATTCTCTGATATATAACATCCTAGAGGTTTTCAAGTTTGGATTCAGGTCTGGGTAATGTGAGCACCAGTCACTGACACTAATACATTCATCTTCCACAAACTGCTCACACACTCTGGCCACATGAGGCCAGGCATTGTCATGCACCAGGAGGAACCCAGGACACACTGCAGTAGTGTAAGATCTGGCATTGAATCTGGGGATTTCATCCTGGTATCTAACAGATGTAAGGGTACAGTTTGTGAACATGTGGAGGTCTGTTTGACCCTCAATCGATTTTTCTCCTCAGACCATCACTGACCCACCACCAAACTGCTCAGGCTGTATGATGTTATAGGCAGCATAACATTCCCCATGGCATCTCCAGACTCTTTAATATCTGTTACATGTGCTCAGTGTGAACCTGTACTTATCCATGAAGAGAACAGGGTCCCTAGAGGTATACCTGCCAATTCTGATGTTATTTGGATAATGCCAATCGAGCTGCATGGTGCTGGGCTGTGAGCACAGGTTCCATTAGAAGAGAAGATGTTGGGCCCTCATGCCACCCTCACAGTGTCAGAAAGGGTCCACCACCCATAGTGGGGATTAAACCCAGGTCAGTGACAGATGTCTCGTCCAATCAGGGTTAAGAATTCCATTCGCAAACTATACCTATCTTTTCCGGTTTGTCTAAATTGTTGTTGTGTTTTTAGATTTGTTATTTTGTTTTCTGATTTGTTATTTTGTATCCAGATTTGGTATTGTGTTTTCAGATTTGTTATTTCGTTTTGCACTTCTTGGCCACCGCAGTTCACCGTAAGTTTGGCGAGTTTATTTTGAAAATGGGTATCAAAATTACAGAAAAACAAATTGTCAGCTAGTGTCTGTGTTCATCACATGTTCATCAAAACAGAACAGACAAAATTTCTAGGAAAAAACAAAGTATGTCATGGTCATAAATTAAGGTCATAGACAAATGGTTTCAGCCCAGGGCAGAACGTTCCAAAGTTGACGAGCCATTCAGAAATACCAGAAGTCAATGTATAATTGTGCTGGTAAACATACAAACTTTTAACAGTTTCTTGCTAAAAGCAGGGATTAATCCTTTCAGCCAAATTGAGACAGTGAGGAACATGTTGAGATCATGGAGTATGGAAAGTTTTCTCACAAACCAGTTGCAAACATATGGCCAGAATTATGCATTTTCCAGTAAATGCATCAGTCTCTTCAAGGCCAGAAATGAAGAACAATGTTTCACTTCTGCTCCATTCATAATAGCCCAATTGTTCCAAGGGAGCTTAGAACGCTCACAAGTCAGAGGGGTTAAATATTGGACTGGGCCTCAGTAGTGATATGAAGTCATGGAATGATTTTAAATGACGGCTGAGACTTCTTAATTAGGCCGGTGGTATTGATAGGTCCTTATTCATGTACACACCAAGAAATCTGAACCTTTGAACTCTCTCTGCAGTTGTTCTGTTGATGTACTGTGGTGAGGTGATCCGCTTGAGTTCTCCTGAAGTCAGTAATTATCTATTGTATCTTATCAACATTGAGAGAGAGATTGTTGTCTCTATACAAGTTGCACAGCTTTTTGTGACTAAGCATTTAAAGCACTCACTTTTACTGAGAATGACTGTTCACCTTAAATCACAAAGGGACAAATGCTTGTTTCACATAAGCTTATCAGCACATTCCCACAGCATTCCTGTAAATTTATATTATCAGAAGCCTCATATTTCGGCAGTTATTCTCGGGTCAGATCTTTCCTGATTTATGCTACCAGCAGAGTATGGCCTGTGGAATTTTGGCATGTTTTTCTGTGCTTCAAACCATGCATAGAAATCATTCAGTGCATGGTAGTGAGACATCAGGGAGGTTTATAATAACAAAGCATAATGTAATAATTAACATAATATATTAGGTATTACATCATTGACGTAATAAAATGTAATAATTTTCTCAGAACAATAACATCTGTAGCTCATAATAATAATAATAATAATAATAATAATAATAATAGCAATTTTACAGCATTCCAAATGAATTAGATTATGCTGTTCTTTAGCTGCTCCCTGTTCGGGGTTGCCACAGCAGATCATCTGGCATATTTAATTTTCACAGGATTTACACCAGATGCCTTTCTGATGCAACCCTCCCGTTTTATCCAGGCTTGGGACCAGCACTGACAGTTAACCCCTCAAATGTATTAGATTATAACCTCACAAAAAACAATGTCATATTTTAATCATTGTAATGTATTTTTAAAATCTTTAACTACTTATTGAATGCACCAGATTTAATCACTCATGCATTTTTTTCTGTTTGTGATATTTTTTTTGTTGTATAATCACCAGCTGACAAACACAAAATAGTCCAGTCTTATATTCAAAGAAAAAGAATATTGTAGTATTCTTGGTAACCATCCAAAGAACGCGCCTTATTACTTATTGTCTCACATCCATCAAATATGCTGACCAAAAAGCTTCTTTCTGTGCAAGACCAGCTCCTTTGTACAGCCAAATCATGCTAATGTTGCAAGAGATCTGCCAAAGCTACTATATGTGTATTCTTGGCAAAAATAGCTGGGTAAACTCTTTGACAAGGTCAGAAACCCTATTAAAAGTGTGAAGTTTAGAATCTCCATGGACATGCAAAACTTACTAATGGATGAAAGTATGCTATAATGTTTTTCTTCTTTTAATAGTGGATCGCAAATGGAGAGAACTAAATTAAATCTATCCTTTTCTTGCATATACCTGTATATGCTCTGCCTAGTTGACTCATCCTTGTTTGAAATACACATAGTCATACATAATCATTTGAGTGAGATGTTGAGCTATCTTTACACCTTTTTTGCCTCATTGTGGGGAATGAATGAATGAATGAATGAATGAATGAATGAATCAATCAATCAATCAATCAATCACGTTTGCATCGCCAGGGTTGGGGGTTTGATTCCCACTTCTACCGTGTGTGTGTAGAGTTTGCATGTTCTCCCCGTGCCTCAGGGGGTTTCCTCCCCCGGTCCAAAGACATGCATTGTAGGTTAATTGGCATCTCTAAATTGTCTGTAGTGTGCGAGCGAATGAGAGTGTATGTGCACCCTGCGATGAGTTGGCACTCTGTCTAGGGTGTATCCTGCCTTGACGCCTGAGATAGGCACAGGCTCCCCATGACCCAAGAATAGATCGGATAAGCAGTAGACAGTGAATGAATACATGAATGTATTTGCCTAACTGCCTAAACTTACATTAGCCATAACCTGCATAAGTTTGACAATGTTGCCTTCTAAAACCGATAGTAGCTGGATTCATTAAGTATTTTTGTACATCTCTTCTCATCGAGGTCCTGTTTCACAATACATTCACTGGCTGTTTTCTGTGCTACCAGTTTGCCACCATATCCTTATTGCATGAATATTACATGAATCCTTATTGAGAACAAATACAGTAGATGCTTGTTCCTCAAAAGAGCAGAGTGCTTTATACTTGCTGAAATTCTCCACTCAGTACTTTCAGTACCTTCAAAATTACATTGTAAGTTTCATCCACTGCCCAAAGGGTGGGGCATTAAACCAACAACAGTAGGAAATTCCTCATTGTTCAAGTGTCAAAAGGATTCCGTTGTCCCTAGAACACATCAGAGAAAGGAAGAAAAACAACCTAAAAATATCAAGATTATAATAATGAATTATAAAAATGAAAAAAACAAGTATAACAGGAGGAGGTATAATAAGAAAACCTGTTTGATTTTGATTGTAATAAATAGTTGAATGAAAAATGAGCCAGAAAATGCTATGTTTTTATTACAATATATTGGCACACCATCATTTTGAACTGTCTTGAGCCATTTTTGAATAATGTAAATGTAAATTTTATTAAAAAAAAAAAAAAAAAAAAAAGTCACCCAAAAAATTATCACATGTGTGTATCTGCCTCAGTTACAAGTTAACCAGTCTTTTTTTTTTCTTATTTAACAAGCTGTATAAGAAAAAAAAAAAAAAAAAAGGTTGTATTTAATACAAGTTGTCCCCTCCTTGAACCGCCACCTTATTGTGGTGGAGGGGTTTGAGTACCCGAATGAACCTAGGAGCCATGTTGTCGGGGGCCTAGTGCTCCTGGTAGGGTCTCCCAAGGCAAACGGGTTCTAAGTGACGGGTCAGACTAAGAGCAGTTCAAAACCTTTATGAAAGGAAAATCAAGGACCGTTACGTCACCCGGGCTGGCGTCACCGGGGCCCCACCCTGGAGCCAGGCCTGGGGTTGGGGCATGCAGGCGAGTGCCTGGTGGCTGAGTCTTTGCCTGCGGGAAAAAAACCAAAAGCCAAACAGGTACAGTCATTGGAAAGCTCAAATTTGCATGACACAAAACAGCTAAACTCTATTTTCACAGACCTGTGTTCTGTTATTCTGTTCTTTGTTTGGTTAATGAAAAAATTATGACACATAAAAAAATATGTGGTTTCTACAGCACTGTGATTTATAAAAATCATTGACTTTTAGCTCTGCTCAGCAACGCTCTGTGGAAATGTTATATTTGTCCATATAAATACACGTCCTACTTGTGGTTCCGTTGGCTTGCAAATCATCCAGGCTGTTACTCTGGTCTCAGGTTCCTCTGGCTTTAGATAGAGACAGGAAGGTAGAACTTTTATTTGGATTAGCTCTTCTTTGAATGCAAATCTCAAAATGCACCTGTGCATCTGTGTTTTCAAGATATCTCAGACATTGGCTTCCGACACACTTTAGCTAATCAGTGTGTATTTTCAATCTGGAGCTTGTTACCTGATCAACTGGACTTTTGGTTCTGAAGTCTAGGAATCAGAGTTCTGCTGCAGCCATCTCACTCTAAGCTCAGGGAAGAAATCATTTGGACACAAATGTGCAGAGCAAAAATTCTACAATTTAATAGTGGCAAAACAGAGGTACTTGTACACAGAAGGAGCAGGGGATAAAAGTTGGACACAGTGCACTTGCTCAAGATTAGTTCAGGGAGAAGAGAAAAATTAACATCTTATTAAATTAATATATTATTGGAGGACATCTTGGCAATTCTAACAAAGGAAAGAGACAGGAAGGAAAGAGAAATAGAACAAAAGAGACAGGAATAGGTATTTAATAGACATATGATTTAGATTAGAAGGAATTTAATTTCTTTTCTGTTGTTGCCCTTTGTGCAGTATCATTCTGAGGGATCACTGTTCAATAAATTGCCTAAAAAAAAAAAAAAAAAGAAGGAAAGCTATGTTCAATAAGTATAGCCTCTGTGTGTCTAGTGGTATATTCTTTAACCAAATAATGAAAAGCTTTTATTGTCATTTCAACCATATTTTGCTGATGCACTACATAGTGAAATGAACGTTCCTCCAAGAACCTGGTGCTAAAAAAAGAACAGGGGATTATAGAAAACAATACAGAGGTAAAGCTAAGTTAGCCTAGCCACATGAAGTGCAGTTTGCAACATAGTGCAAACAATGCAAGACAAATGACAGTGCATACAGTCAATACAATACACTACAGGACAGAAAGGGTGCCAACCAATGTACAGACCATATGAACCATTGTGCAAAAAAAGAGATCTGTAAACATACCTACACACTGTAAGCAGCAGTGTAAACAGCTCATGTTATAGCAGCAGTTGTTAGCAGCAGTAAAGTGAGATGTGCAAAAAGTAGCATTAAATTGAATGTGCAAAAGACAGCATATAAACAGTGTTTATATTGGTGGTGTTGTAAACATGTAAATGTATATTGAATGTGTGTGTGTGGGTGTGTGTGGGTGTGTCAGTTCAGTTCTGATTGTTGATGGCTTAAGGAAAGAAACTATTACACAGGCTGGTTGTGAGGGCCGAATGCTTCGATACATTTTCCTTTGTGTGTGAAGGGTGTGTGGGGTCATCCACAATGTTTCTGGCTTTACAGATCCAGCATGTACTCCAACTGTACTCACCTGCAGTCAACAAACTTCTCTTTGGTTTCGTCAATGTACAAAGACAGGTTATTGGCTCTACACCAGGCTGTTAGCTGTTGATCCTCTTCTATGTATTCTGACTTGTCATTTTTGCTGACAAGACCCACCATGGTCATGTGATTGGTGAACATGATGTGGTTCAACTCTGCATTGCTACACAGTTATGAGTCACCAGAATAAACAGCAGTGGGGTGCTGGTGCTGTAGATGCTGCTCCCAATCCAGACTGACTGAGGTCTCCCAGTCAGGAAGTCTAGGATCCAGTTGCAGAGGGAGGAGTTCAGGCCCAGCAGCGTCACCTTCTCAGTCAGGTGCTAAGGTAATGATTGTGTTGAATACTGAACAGAAATCTGGTGTGTAAGGGTCAGATGGAGGGTTGTGGCTATGGCATCATCCATGGAGCAGTTGAGATCGTACTCTAAGGGGTCCAGTGACGATGATAGATATCTATCTAATAGATATCTCTAAAAGGTATCTCTATTAGAACTTGAGATATGATCTATGGGATCATAGATCCCATAGAGTATGGGAATTTGAATCATCAAATTATCGCTAAATAACAAACATGGCGGAATCTCCAATCTCGCTTGACGCAGAGGAAAATGCATGATATTGAATTTTGAACTCATATGCACTAAATTTCTCGATCAAAATGCACAAAATTTCATCATTTTAAAAAGGTAAGTTTGCAGTTTTTATCGATATGCCACTTAATTTAAACTGCAATGGTTTTTAAAATATTTGAGGTAAACTAATTATACCAAAGTTTATTTTTGCCGTAGGAAGAAGCGGCAAAAAGCATTCGGAAGCTCATTCTTTTTTCTGATTAGTCAAAATAATTTCAATTTGCATAATATATGCGCATTTTGAATGGAAAACCACTTCAAAACAGCGTCCGTGAGCAAGCCAGTTATGTCATCGATTAGGAAAAAAAGGATAAGAGAAGAAGAAAAAAAAAAAAAAAAGGATAGCACAACACATTTAGCAAGTCATATTTCTGGCTGCGTAAAATTTACACCTTTGAAGTCATCCATGGCTTCTGGTTGGAGTGTGTGGTGATGGTCTTGGAGACAGTCACATCATCAATGTACTTGCCGATGTAACTGGTCACTGATAATGTGTACTCCTCAAAACAGTCAAAAACAGTCCTGAAGGGCAGAGGTGGCTCCTACTGGCCATTGGCCATACTGCTTCAGGAATGCTTTAGAGTATCTGATAAGTGGTTTGTATGCTGGGATCAGCATAACAGAGATGTGGTCCGAGTAGCCGAGGTGGGGGGGCTCTGCACAGGACATGCCAGGGATGTTTGTGTAGACAAGATGCAGCTTGCTCGCACCTCTCGTAGCAAAGTCTGATATGCTGATGGAATTTAGGGAGGACCGACTTGATATTTGCATGGTTGAAATCTCTGGCAATAAAAACAGTTGCATTCTCTAATTGCATTCTCTAATAGCCCCACAGAGTTCACATAGTGCCTCCTTAGCATTATCGCTGGTGGGAAAGTAAACCCTGACAATGAAAACAGTGGTGAATTCCCATGGTACACAAATGGCCTTCATCTAACAGTCACAAACTCCACTAGCGATGCTTAGTAAGAAACAACACTAAGTAAGAGAACACTAGTAAGAGTTCTTTCACCATTCCGTGTTGATGTAAACACACAAGCCGCCACGGCGAGCCTTAATGCACAGAGCTGCATTTCTGTCGGCACAAACTAACCGAATAGTGGCATCCAGAACTCTGTCAATGAGCCACATCTCCATGAAATCAGAGATGCAGCAGTCACTAAACTCTCGCTGTGTGGTCCACTGGATGTAGTCCAGTTTATTGTCTAGGGATCAAATGTTAGAGTAAATTGGATGGGAGAGCAGGCTGGTGAGTGTTTGTTTTTTAGCCTAGCATGGACACACCCCCTTCTTCATCCCATCTCCCAGTATCATGAGACACAGAGGACTGGAGGCCCGGTCTATTCAGCAAGCCGAGATAGCGAATCTTCTCCAGTACATCGTCATGCATGTTGGCTGTTGCATGATTAAATGTACAGTAATAATGTCTGGTGGTCATGTACATGAACGCGACTTTCTCTGTTGTACCGTGTACTTTCATTGGAAATTCTGCATTTCATTTGGCTTTGTACATGTACTTTGCACAATGACAATCAAGTTGAATCTAATCTAAAAAAATTAATAAAAAATCATGTTAAAAGACGTGAACGGAACCATTTTGCATCTTGAGTGGCTGTGCTACTGCCGCAGTGCCATCTTAGACCATCATAAAATATAAAAGCATAAATATGACAAAGTAAGTTTCTTTTTCGATAAGAAGGAAGATCTGTATCTTTGCATGGCCCGTAATCCTCATGCAGTATGAATTATATATCAGTGAATTTGTATTTTTGATTCTGAATGCAACGCAAAGTAAGGTCAAATTCCCTTACCTCAGACAAAGAAAGCCAGCCAGTACTCTATAGTAATAACAAGTCAGCAAAATGGATTGTGAACTGTCAGGGATATGTATGTGTTCCCAGTGTGACCACTTCTTCTTTCTGGACCTGCCTGATCCTTCCAGACGCTCTACCCCTAGTTGGAGTCTCGTCGTATGGTGGTGCTCACTGCTGCTGTGGATAGATCTTTGTGGACAGCCTGTGAGCCAGGGGACTGCTGTGGATAGATCTGCGTGGACAGCCTGTGAGCCAGGGGACTGGCTGTGCCACTTTCTGCATCGCCAGGCCAGCCTCAGACATGCTGGAAATATCAATGTCCAGTTAAAGCACAACACATCAAGAGCATCTAGGCTTAAACTTTTCGCATGAAATAACATAACAGCAATGGAAAGAAGTGGAAAATCTCAGCTTCATTGTAGTTAAACTTAACCATATAAAGCATCATATAATTCACAAAAGATTCTTTTTTTTTTAATTGAAGTGATAACCATTTACACATATGATTTAGTGTCCTATTTGATACACTGGGTGTTTACGACAATTTACTGACCACAACAAGGTTTATTTTTGAACAAAAACAAAGACTGTTCATTGTATTTGGAACGTATTAAGTATTAAAAGTAATGTGGGTGATGCAGATGGTAGGTGGGTTTAACAATATACAATGGTTTGAAAACATATCAAAAGCCAGGAAGTTAAATTCCCATATAAAAGTATGGCTCAGTGAGTAAACTGTGACTAAACATTTACTCCTGTTCTAGTCAGTCTCTCTCTCGTTTTTTTTTTTTTCTTGTGCAGTTTCATTCAAGATTTTGGATTTTTCATTAAGAGCTTTACATTGTGCAACATTCTGTATTCAGTATAAACTGCCTTTGCTTAAAAAACAAAGATATTCAAAATGTACATATACTGTTATATTCTTGTACTAAATGTTATTTCATTTGTGTATACACAATCTCCAATTGTGTTCATTTGTGTTCCTCAATCTCCAATTGCTGTATTCATGTCTCATAATATTCATGAAAACTAATTCTGGAGGCTTGCTGGAAAATAAACATAATAAATCTGAACCAAAATCTGCTTCCAATTTATGGTTGGAGCTCGTATTCAATTCAGTTCACTTCAAAAAAAAAGCATGAGTTTATAAAAGCATGAGTTTATATGAAAGAACATAAAACATTTTCATAAACAAATCCCCCAAAACATAACCACTGCAACACAAAAACCCAACAAATTGAGCAAAAAGAAATTGAAATAAAGGAAGCCTTATCTGTCCATTGTCCCATTGTCCATACAGAAATGTCCTATAGATCGATATCCTTGGTGCCTGCATAGGCTGAATTGCAAGCCTATCTGCTGCCACCCTCCATCTGCTCCTTCTTGGTAGACTGAAGAGCCTTAGCTTTGAGACACAGTCTTTAAAGCAAACATATCCAGACCACCTTGAAGTATCAAGCCAGCCACTGAAGGAAGACAGTGCATAAAGAGTCCATTTGACTAGGCCTGAAACCAAAGTTTCCCAATCAAGACTATTACTGGCTAGGTAAGTACTAACAAAGACAATATTTCACCCTCCCCAAAACCATACTCGTTCTTCTCTCCCTTCATCTGGCTATATACAAGAGGGGTAATACAGCATAGAGCCCCCTAGAGCGTGGCACTGACATTGCAATGAAAAGGTTCTGTAAACGAGTTCCGGGCGGTTACAACGTGTCAGTTTGACATGTTTATAAGTTAAATCCAAAGCTACATTCACATATGTTTCATACATAAGATTCTCATAAAATTATTATTATTATTATTATTATTATTATTAGTAGTAGTAGTAGTAGTAGTAGTAGTAGTAGTAGTAGTAGTAGTAGTAGTAGTAGTCGTAGTAGTCGTAGTCGTAGTCGTAGTCGTAGTTGTAGTCACAGGGCATTGGTGGCTGAGTGGTAGGTTACTCGCCTATCATGTGGAAGGCCCAGGTTCCATTCCAGCCACTGGATGCAGTGCTGGTCCCAAGCCTGGAAAAATGGGAGGGTTGCATCAGGTAGGGCATCCGGTGTAAAACATTTGCCAAGTTGATGTGTGGACCAGTTGGTCTGCTGTGGCGACCCCGAACAGGGAGCAGCCAAAAGCGTTAGTAGTAGTAGTATCATGCATAAGCATGAGTACAGAGTAAATGCATATGGAATAATAGAAAATGCACAGTGTATGGAGTCAGTAGTCCTCTAGGCATCAAATAAAACCGCTGTTTGATTGGTCAGATTGTGCTTGCTTCATCCACTGCATTTTAAAGTCTTGACTCACTAAAAGATAGATGACTGGGTTGACACAGCAGTGAGCTGCAGCCAGCACAGTAGCTATAGGCTTTCCATATGAGAAATCAGCAACAAATTGTGGTTTGGTCTGCAGGAGCCCTATGAATAGCAGGGGAGTCCAGCACACAAAGTAAGCCAATTTCATCAAACCCATGATTTGCTTCAAGTTTTGTTCCTTGCGTTTACGCTCACAGCAGTAACAGATTCCAATCAAAAATGCAGGGATAAAAAACCCAAATATGAACCTATAGCAAACTATGATGACTTGTTTCTCATCACCAGACTTATAGCTATCAACACACTCCTCCCCCAGCCTTGTGTATTGAAGCTCTTGGAAGTTCAAAGACGGGATGCTTAGGAACACTGCAAATACCCAGGAGGACAGAATCATGATCAGGACTCCTGATGAATGCCGGAAAGGAGTGCACTTTGATTGTCTGCATTGGATCCCATTAGTAACACTATATAGGGTCAGCATACCTGCTGTGGAAAACATGCTGGCATAAAATACATAGGAGGAGAGTTTGCACAGAGCTGTTCCATAGTGCCAGTTGAAGTAGTACCACCAGCTGTAGAGAATCTGCCATGGCAGGAAAGCTGAGCAGATCAAATGGGTCACAGCTAACACCACGACCCACTTAGCAGTGTCAGACTTGTGGTAACAGCAGCCTGCAATAATGGCTATAGGGTTGAGAAGCAACCCTGAGGGTGCAGATGATGATCCAATGATGTATAGCAGTTGGAGTGTATTTACATAGTCATTCTGTTGTTTTATCTCTTTCAACTCAGGGTCTGAATCATAGTCATAGTTTGAAGTATTATTGGAGGACATCTTGGCAATTCTAATAAAGGAAGGAAAAAAAGGAATAGGTATTAAATATGTCATCTGACTTCAGTCATGCTAGTTCTTACACAATGTCATCTGAGTCAGATTATAAGGAATTTTTTTTCTTTCTTTTTTTTGTTGTTTCCCTTTTTGCAGTTTCATTGTGAGGAATTATTGAGCAATAAATTGCCTAAAAAGACAAAGGGAAAGCTATGTTCAATAAGTATAGCCTCTGTGTATGTCGACTGTTATATTCTTCAACTTCAAAGAAAGCATAAATATGACATGAAGAAATTCTTATTGCTCTTCTGTCTCACCCTCATTCATGCCAGTTCTTGTGCAGTGTTATGAGTTAAATAAGGAAGATTATCTTTTTCCTTTTTGTAATCTGTATCTTTTGTGGTGCCAGTGGTGGGGAAGAAGAAGAAAAACTCCAGTATAGATGAGGTAGTTATATTACCAAACAACCTCCAATTAGAATCTATGTAGTTAATGATGAAAACAACCTTAAATTTCCGACTACACCACTTGGGCCCAAGAAAATAAAATGAGCCCACCAAGGCTCGCATAGGTTCACCTGTCACACAGGGTCAGAAGCAGTGGGTTCCCAGATAAAAATAGATTTATTTAAATTGAGAATTATAATGTTAAAAAGCAACTATAAGTACATTCATTCAGTCATTCACACTGCATACCCAAACATCTAAGATTGTATCTCTTAATAATAACAGTTAGACAAGGACAGGCTCTTGTTTTCAAGTAGGATAGGACAATTCACATTCTGTAATTCACACCACCCACTGCACTCACACAAGAAGGCTGACACCACCTCTCAAGGAGCACGACAGCCGTGAAGGAAGCACTGCACCAAGGAAGAGCCTCAGTTCCTGCCAACATAAGAGATACAAATTAATTTAAGATAAAACAAAGTAAAGTCAAAAACAGTTCCAGCTGGTGGATGAAAGAAAAGCATTTAAACAATCTTAACAATAAAATAAAATAAAGGAAAATAATATAATAATTTAGCGCACAGTGGCTTGGTGGCTTGGTGGTTAGCATGTTTGCCTCACACCTCCAGGGTTGGGGGTTCTATTCCTGCCTCCGCCGTGTGTGTGGAGTTTGCATGTTCTCCCCGTGTCTTGGGGGTTTCCTCCCCCGGTCCAAAGACATGCATTGTAGGTTGATCGGCATCTCTAAATTGTCTGTAGTGAGTGAATGAGAGTGTGTGTGTGTGCCCTGCGATGGGTTGGCACTCCGTCCAGGTTGTATCCTGCCTTGATGCCCAAAGATGCCTGAGATAGGCACAGGCTCCCTGTGACCCAAGAATAGTTTGGATAAGCGGTAGACAATGAATGAATGAATGAATGAATGAATGAATTGAGAGCAGTCAACACAAATGCTGGAAACAAAAGCACGTCAGAAGAACGTTACAACTCAGCTACTGGTTATGAAGGTTTTACACAAACAAAATGAGTTTGTTTTTTTAAAGCCAACGTGCCGATCCACATTTATTTATCAAGCACGTAAATTTGATCATACTCGATCCGCGTGTCAATTAGGTAGCCGAACATGCAGTAAGGCAGCACTGTCAGCTAGACAGTGATACACTCCCATGCGCAACACCTCCAAAGAATGCTCAGGATGCTGATGCACAAACATATGTAACACACGCAGGTATAGTGCGGATGTAGAACACGGAGCACCCAGGTATGCGGAACACTCAGCCTTTGCACCCCCTTTAATAAAGCAAATTAACAAAAGGTTAGCTTTGCTAAAGCGTTATGACATTTTTAGAAATGTCGACAAAGTGTACATACATACCACTCCCAGGATGCACACTAAAAGGACAGACAGCAGGCTTCTCTAGCGCAAGATAAAATGCAATCCATCGCCTGAACATACAAGCCCCCTAAAATAAATTAAAACGGGCATGCAGTAAGCATGTGATTGCCTTAATTTTAGGAAAAGAAACCACAGCACAGAGCCATACCATCTGTATCAGATATCAGATACAGATATCTCTGACTGTCATTTTGACTAGACAGAATGCAATTACAACTAGTCAAAAATATGTTGTTGATATCTGAAATGCTCATTCCGGATAGTCAGCTTTAGCCATTAATTGTTAAAACGGCTTGCCATACACCTCTCCTGCCACATTTGCATGACTCCTGTAATCCTCATGCAGTGTGAATTATATATCAGTTCATTTGTAGCCTCGATTCTGAATGCAAAGCAAAGTAAGGCTAACGTTTCTTACCTCAGAAAATCAAAGCCAGTCAGAAATATTTTGTAGCAGCAACAAGTCTCCAAAAGTGAAAGTGAACTGTTGCACAGCTTGCGGGGAGAATAGTAAACAGCCCACTCTTCCATTCCCCTTAAAAGGGGAGGTTCTGGCTTCAGACTAAGCCAAATCACATACCATTTACAGTCTGTTGGAGTATTACCTGTTGCAGCACATAAAGCAAGCTTTGAAACAAGTCACACAGTTTAAACTTTAACACATGTTATGTGTTATCTTAGGCACATTTACTATTTCTTATTGTTAGATCTACAGTGGTGTGAAAAAGTGTTGGCCCCCTTCCTGATTTCTTATTTTTTTTGCATGTTTGTCACACTTTAATGTTTCAGATAATCAAACACATTTAAATATTAGTCAAAGTTAACACAAGTAAACACATCATGCAGTTTTTAAATGAAGGTTTTTAATTATTAAGGGGAAACAAAATCCAAAACTACATGGCCCTGTGTGAAAAAGTGTTTGCCCCCTAAGCCTAATAACTGGTTGGTCCACTCTTAGCAGCAACAACTGCAATCAAGCGTTTTCCATAACTTGCAATGAGTCTGTTACAGCGCTGTGGAGGAATTTTGGCCCACTCATCTTTGCAGAATTGTTGTGTTTCAGCCACATTGGAGGGTTTTCGAGCATGAACCACCTTTTTAAGATCATGCCACAGCATCTCAATCGGATTGAGGTCAGGAAAAAAAGAAATCAGGAAAGGGGCCAACACTTTTTCACACCACTGTTGATATTCAACTAAAGCAAATAACAAATGCTTTGTTCTTCACAGTTCCCACCAGATGTAATCTAACTCCAAACTGGCCTCAGAGAAATTCTAAACTAGTAAGTAGTCAAACTTAACCCTATAAAGCATCACATAATTGACAGAAGATTCTAATTTTTTTTAAATAAAGTGTTTGAAAACCATTTACACATATGATTTAGTGTCATATTTGGATCATATTTGATACATTGGGTGTTTATGGCAATTTACTGACCGCATCAAGGTTTATTTTAGGTTTATTTTAGAACAAAAACAAAGACTGTTCATTGTATTGGGAACTTTGCAAACATTTCTTTTGGTTTGGATTTTTTTCAAACAGGAAACTTTTTAAAAAAAAACCTCTCTTTTTATTTCAGGTTGTAAAAGGCATAAAAAAAAAAAAGACAGTTTCTGTTCTTGTTCAGGCAAAGATCTATAGACATGCAAAGTGATTAAAACAAGTCTAAAATTATATTCAACAGGTTTTTCAGTACAGTACAAAAAGTAATGTAGAGGGTAGGTGTGTTTAACAATATACAATGGTTGGGAAACATTAGAAGCTAAGAAGTGAAATTCTTGCCGAAGTATGGCTCAGTGAATGTGAGTTTCTCACGCACTAACTCCTGTTCCAGCTTATTATTACCACAAAGTCTCTCTCTCTCTCTCTCTCTCTCTCTCCTCTCTCTCTCTCTCTCTCTCTCTCTCTCTCTCTCTCTCTCTCTCTCCTCTCTCTCTCTCTCTCTCTCTCTCTCTCTCTCTCTCTCTCTCTCAGTTCCTACATGTGTGGGTTTTTTTCTTGTGCAGTTTCATTCAAGATTTTGGATTTTCCAGGAAGAGCACTACATTGTGCAACATACTGCCTTTGCTTAACATAAACTGCCTTTGCTTAAAAAACAGAAATATTCAGAAATGTGCGTGTGTGTTCAATTCAGTTCACTTCAATTTTATTTGGACTCCAATTTTAAACATGTTATTGTATATTAGAAAAAACTTAAGTGAAAAATGTACAATTATTTGAAGGTGTAACGTGTCAGTTTGACATGTTTATGTTAAAAAGTTAAATCCAAAGCTACATTCACATCAGCTTCATTCATAAAATACTGAATTATTATCTACAGCTATATATACTTTTTGCTACTGTGTATACATAAGCATGAGTACAGAATACATGCATATGGAATAATAGAAAATGCACAGTGTATAGAGTCAGTAGTCCTCTAGGCATCAAATAAAACCGCTGTTTGATTGGTCAGATTGTGCTTGCTTCATCCACTGCATTTTAAAGTCTTGACTCACTAAAAGATAGATGACTGGGTTGACACAGCAGTGAGCTGCAGCCAGCACAGTAGCTATAGGCATTCCATATGAGAAATCAGCAACAAGATGTGGTTTGGTCTGCAGGAGCCCTATGAATAGCAGGGGAGTCCAGCACACAAAGTAAGCCAATTTCATCAAACCCATGATTTGCTTCAAGTTTCGTCCCTTGCGTTTACGCTCACAGCAGTAACAGATTCCAATCAAAAATGCAGGGATCAAAAACCCAAGTATGAACCTATAGCAAACTATGATGACTTGTTTCTCATCACCAGACTTATAGCTATCAACACACTCCTCCCCCAGACTTGTGTATTGAAGCTCTCGGAAGTATAAAGAAGGGATGCTTAGGAACCCTGCAAATACCCAGGAGAACAGGATCATGATCAGGACTCCTAATGAATGCCAGAATTGAGTGCACTTTGATTGTCTGCATTGGATCCTATCGGTGACAGAATATAGGGTCATTATACCTGCTGTGGAGAACATGCTGGCATAAAATACATAGGAGGAGATTTTGCACAGAGCTGTTCCATAGTGCCAGTTGAAGTAGTACCAGCTGTAGAGAATCTGCCATGGCAAGAAAGCTGAGCAGATGAAATGGGTCACGGCTAACGCCACGACCCACTTAGCAGTGTCAGACTTGTGGTAACAGCAGCCTGCAATAATGGCTATAAAGTTGAGAAGCAGGCCGAGGGTGCAGATGATGAGATATCCAATGATGTATAACATTCGGAGTGTATTTACATAGTCATTCTGTTGTTTTATCTCTTTCAAGTCGGGGTTTGACTCATAGTCATAGTTTGAAATATTACTGGAGGACATCTTGGCAATTCTAATAAAGGAATAGGAGAAAAGAATAGGTATTAAATCATTAAGTCATCTGACTTCCTCAGTCATGCTAGTTCTTACACAAGGTCATCTGAGTTAGACTAGTGGGAATTTCTTTTCTTTTTGCTGTTTCCCTTTTTGCATGTGCAGCTTCATTGTGAGGAATTATTGAGCAATAAATTGCCTAAAAAGACAAAGGGAAAGCTATGTTCAATAAGTATAGCCTCTATACTTATTGTATATCGACTGTTATATTCTTTAACTAAAACAATAATAAATAGAAAGCATAAATATGACATGAAGAAAGTTTCTTATTGCTCTTCTGACTCACCCTCATTCATGTCAGTACTTGTGCAGTGTTAAGGGTTAAATAAGAAGGAAGATTATCTTTTTCCTTTTTTTTTATCTGTATCTTTGCATGACTCCTGTAATCCTCATGCAGTGTGAATTATATATCAGTTCATTTGTAGTCTCGATTCTGAATGCAAAGCAAAGTAAGGCTAAAGTTTCTTACCTCAGAAAATCAAAGCCAGTCAGAAGTATTTTGTAGCAGCAACAAGTCTCCAAAAGTGAAAATGCAGTGTTGCACAGCTTGCGGGGAGAATAATAAACAGTCCACTCTTCCACTCCCTTAAAAGGGGAGGTTCTGGCTTCAGACTAAGCCAAATCACATACCATTTACAATCTGTTTGCATGGAGTATTACCTGTTGCAGCACATAAAGCAAGCTTTGAAACAAGCCACACAGTTTAAACTTTAACACATGTTATGTGTTATCTTAGGCACATTTACTACTTCTTATTGTTAGATCTAGATATTCGACTAAAGCATACAAAAAACTTGTTTCATAGTTTCCACCAGATGTAATTTAACCTGAAATCTGGAAATCTGGAATCTGAATGCGCCACTTTCTGCACCACCAGGCCAATCTCAGACATGCTAAAAATTGCACAACAGTTTAGAACAACAGTTAAAAATAACACAAAACATTAGATGATTACAGTTGTCAAAGGTTGTTGCTCGAATAATAAAAGCATGGAGACAAAACTTTGATATGAGACTAGCAGTAGGTCATTTACATATACTAATTTTGGATGGTTCAAGATATACTTTATTGAGATGTCATTTAACAAACATGACTGTCTAAGTCCAGCCCAATGAGTCCATGGCAAATCTTGAGTCTTTACCTTAGAGTCCAAGTCATTCACTAAGATGTTACATAAGAAACAGGACTGTCCAAGTCAAGTCTCAAGACTTGGACAAGTCTTGGACCCTAGAGTCCAAGCTGGGTCTTGTGTCTTTACCTTAAAGTCCAATTCAAGTCTTACCCAAGAGTCCAAATGAATTGTATTTACACTAGAGTTCAAGTCAAGTCTCAAGTGTTTACCCAAGAGTCCAAGTCATTCATTAAGATGAACAACAGGACTGCAGAATCGAGCACTTATTTATCCATATTAAGATAGTAACATCTAGAAAGTTAGCATCGCTTCATCTGATAACACAATTTCTCACAGAAGCACATTATAATTTCACATTTACTTTTCCTCTGATCTGTTAAGAATCTGTTTATTAAATAATTATCAGTTTTCTTTGATAAATAACTATCAATTAAATAATTATGGACTGGCCTCAGAAATACTGATTCCTGTAACATTTAAACTGTTATAAACAGATAAACAGTATTTTTTTTCTTCTTCTGGTTTTTTTTTTTTTTTTTTTGGTGCTTGGCTCAAGTAGGTGCTGTGTTCAGTTCAGATTAAAATAAAGTAGTTATCTTCTGCAAGCAATGGGGTGTGGTTCATTCATTGTTTACCGCTTATCTGATCTATTCTCGGGTCACGGGGAGCCTGTGCCTATTTTTTTGCTTGTATAACATTAAAGCTGGCAAGCTGCATTTTTGTCACATTAATGTCAGGAACGAGAAGAGAAGCTGGTGGGTGAGTGACTGTTTATAGCTGATGAAACATATTGTGGACACTCCACAATTTTAACCAGATAAAGAAATTATGACATGCTCTTCAATTATGTGTGTTTCCTAAAAGAAAGAGAAAAAAAGAACTAAAATTCACGACCAAAACTCAGAGACTAATATGTTAATTGATGTAATAGGCAGAGACTTCGGCCTAAGACTATGTTTAATTGGAGGAAACATCCAGGGTTGGACTAGCTAGAAAGGGTAAAAACACAATGACACCGATGCATCTGAGAGTCAAGTCGAGTCAAGTCAAGTCAAGCCAATGAATCAAGCCAAGGAGTCAAGCAGGGTCGATTCACTCTCCCCCTCAACATCACAGGGAGATTATGCTTGCTCTGACACTCAAGACTTGTGCATACAATAGCTCAGACTCCAGCCTTTGTATGTCTGACATGACGGTCAGAAGATATGTTGAAGAATCCTTGATTCCAAAGGGATCCCATCCTCATCTGGATGACACCGGAGAGTGTCATTATAAATAATGCCCTTTCTACAACTGCATATATTCAAGTGGGGTTGTGTAAGCAGGAGCTTTTGAGTCATGGTCTGAGAAATTGCATACAAGAAGCATGCATTCATTTCTAACATTCGTTTATTTTGATTCATTCTCTGGTCAAAACCCTTCTATGTGTTAAATTAGTTTATGTGTATTAAAAAAGTTCATAAAGTCTTATCTGTTTTAAAAGTTAACTTCCTGAAGAATGTATTGTCTTATTACTTTGCACTTAATATAGTATTTTCACTATATTTTATGATATTATCACCGGTAGCCACATAATATCCATCAATCTATTGGCTTATCCTACTGGATTGGAAACCTGGAGCTATTCCCAGGAGACTTGGGGCAAAAGCCAGGTTACTTTCTGGACAGGATACCAGATTATCACATGGCACAATCATACACTACGTACAATTTACAGATGCCAATCAGCCTACAGTGCAACTACACGTGACAGAGGCAGGAATCAAACCCCAAACATTAGAGGTATGAGATAAACATGCTAACCACCAAGCCACCATGTACCACTGGCAATAATATTCCATGAAGAATTAATAAATGCACTAAGATCAGCTTAATGCTGGTTGATCATCTGTGGAAGTATTAAGTTCCTGCTATGTGCTGAACGGATAGTTTCCCCAAACGATATTGGTGAAAAGGTAAATGACAGTCATGTGGGAACATTTACTGAAAGTGTTTGGCAACTGTAAAGAACAGTATTATTCACAGGAATAAAATAAAATTGAAAAAAAAAAGTTTTTTAAAAATAAATATTTTCACAGAAAGGCTGAAAATATTAGAAAATGCCATTTGAGGCATTAAAAAATCCTTTGTTTTGATATCACACATTATTACACATATAAAGGAACATTAAGGTCCAACATGAAAACCCCTACTAAACCCATCTGGGTATTTTCCTCTGACCTCTTTAAACATCAAGGAATTTAACGCAATTGTCAGTATACTCTAGAGTCTCAAACCAGCCCATTCTGCCCCATCTATGAGGTCATGCTCCAAATCCCTTACATCATATTCTTCCTCAATTCTCATGGTTTAATAGAAAAATGTATCACTGTAAATGCTAATATTTACTGATGTGAACAGAGGTATTACTCTGATGCTAAACAAAACTAAACAAACCTCTCTGGTGTCTGGCTTCATTCTCTTCACACATTCTTTACATGTTGCAGCCATTCTGTGAATAAATCAACGCAATAAAACAACTGTAATCGAAATTATTTTTTCAAGAATTTTCACACATACCATATTCAGGTAAACACAGGATGACTTACTATTTACTAGGTTACTAAGTTACTAGAGGTTAAAAATTAGGACGGGTTTTTCAGTCAAGCCACATCTATTTTTATTTGACTGAAGTGTGATTTGGATTTGAGACATAAACTCGAGCGCAGCCTCCACGCACAAAGACACTCTATTAAGCTGTGTGCTTTTAAGTTTTTGGCAGAAGGTCCACACCCGGGTGAAGATTTCTTGGTGAAATATTGCAATTCAATTGAATAAAGGCCAAAATTTTCAATAAAGATACAGCAATCTAATTGACTGGAGAAATTTTACTTTCTATTACATTGAAAAATAATCAGTGTCATTATTAAAGTGATATTATTTCACATGTGGTGTTAAGGTTTGGGGGTGTTTATAGCACTATTTAAGCAGACCAGATCAGTTTATAATGGAACTTCTGTGTCCTTGATGCAAGACCTGTAAAGTTTGAGCACACAAGAGGTTTTTTCTTATTACAGAACTGGACCACACACAAACTGAAGAGAGGAAATACACAGCTGAGCGGAATTCAGATCAGATTACAGTTGCTACTCTAATAAGTTATATAACAAGTTATATAATGTCAGTCGAGATGATGTTTCGGAAACCGCTTTTATATTTATAACTACACTAGAAATATATTTTTAAACTGGCATTGTGGAGTTGCTTAGTCGTTCCAGGAAAGCTAAAATTAATATTCCAGATTTTTGGACATGGCTTGGCTTGATAGATTTCTGAAGGAAAAAAAAATAAGCACCATTTTTTTTTTAATGTGATGTTAACAGAGATAGACACTAGAGAGAGAAAGAGAGAGTGTATACAAAAGTGAAAGCAAAGGGAACAAAAGCAGAGTATGAATCAGTTGAAGGTAAGAACAACTGGCCAATCAGAAGTAAGTAAAAAGAGATGTGAATGTGCCAGGGCAAGTGAATGATAATGTGAATGATTATATGCTTGAGACTGAGGCAATGATTGAAAAGTTGACTCTCTGGTCTAACTGCATTAACAAGAAAACATAATCGTTTTTTTAATCAATCCTGTTGACTTATCAACTGTGACATAAGGGAGTCCGTTACTGAAACAATAAACATACAAACGAACAGTCCTATTTCAATGAGATAATACAAACAACTGGATTCGTTATCTGTTTTTTTCCACCCCATTACAACGTGTTTGCTGTAAAGGGGTTGTTTTACAAAGCTTAATGACTGCTCAGGTAACATGGCTGGAAGTTAAAGGAGGAAACTGAGAATCGGTGGTTGTTTGACAATCAAATAGCACACAAATAATTTGCAAACAACAGCTAATCTTTTACTGCTAATCTTTTTATGCTTGCTTTTGTCAAGCCAAGAAAACTGGCAGGCTTTTATTTCAGTACCTATCAAGGTAATCAGCACACAAGTTAAAAAAAAAAAAAAAAAAAGCTCTACATTAATACACCAGATTTTTTTTTCTTGATTATTCTCCCTTCAGGGGTCGCCACAGCGAATCATCTCTCTCCACCTATCCGTATCTTCCGCATCCTCAACACTTGCACCCACTAGCTTCATATCCTCATTTATTACCTCTATATACAGTGGTACAAAATCCAAAACTAAATGGCCCTGTGTGAAAAAGTGTTTGCCCCCTAAGCCTAATAACTGGTTGAGCCACCCTTAGCAGCAACAACTGCAATCAAGCGTTTTCCATAACTTGCAATGAGTCCGTTACAGCGCTGTGGAGGAATTTTGGCCCACTCATCTTTGCAGAATTGTTGTAATTCAGCCACATTGGAGGGTTTTCGAGCATGAACCACCTTTTTAAGGTCATGCCATAGCATCTCAATCGGATTGAGGTCAGGACTTTGACTAGGCCACTCCAAAATCTTCATTTTGTTTTTCTTCAGCCATTCAGAGGTGGACTTGCTGGTGTGTTTTGGATCATTGTCCTGCTGCAGAACCCAAGTTCACTTCAGCTTGAGGTCACAAACCTACCAATCTATCAGTCTGGAAAAGGTTATCCAAGTCTACAAACACACAGTGCAACTCCCTCTGACCATCCCTATACTTCTCCATCAAAATTCTCAGAGCAAAAAATTGAATCTATTGTGTTCTTTCTGGGCATGAAGCCATACTGCTGCTCACAAATTTCCACTACTTCCACTACTCATTTTCCTCATTCATCAGCTCTTCAAAGTACTCCTTCCATCTCCTCTGTACACTCTCCTCACTTGTGAGCACCCTTCCATCTCTATCCTTAATAACTCTAACTTGCTGCACATCCTTCCCATCTCGATCCCTCTGCCTAGCTAACCTGTACAAGTCCTTCTCTCATTCTCTAGTGTCTAACCTAGTGCACAACTCGTCATATGCCTTCTGCTTGGCCTTAGACACCTCCCTCTCCACTCTGCGCTGTGACTCCTTGTATTCCTGTCTATTCTCTTCAGTCCTGTCCATGTCCCACTTCTTCTTGGCTAATCTCTTCCTCTGGATACTATCCTGAACTTCCTCATTCCACCACCAAGTCTCCTTATCTTATTTCCTCCTTCCAAATGACACACCCAGCACCATTCTCCCTGTCTCCCTGATTACTTCTGCTGTAGTTTCCCAGTCATCTGACAGCACTACCTGACCACCCAGAGCCTGCCTCAACTTCTGTCTAAATTCTGGACAACATTCCTCCTTTTATAGCTTCAACCACTAACAACATTCAACATCACCCCTTCAATCTCTAACTTCAGACTCATCACCCTGTCTGGGTCCCTTCAGGACCACACCTACCCCATTTCTCTTACTATCCACACCATAATAAAACAGCTTGAATCCTGCTTCTATACTACGAGCCTTGGCTGAAATTCGTACTGATGATTCACATGATGAAATTTGGCAAAGTTTTACGCCGGATGCCCTTCCTGACGCAACCCTCTCTATTTTTTAATCGTTTTAATCCTATTAATTCATTAATCATTGCGTTTCATTCATTTCATTCACATGTATTATTGTGTTAGAATACAAAAATGCAGCTATTTTGTAATTCAAAATTCAAATATTGTCAATGAATACATTAATATATAAAATATTCTTATACCTAAATAGCAGAATGTGGTAGCAGTAATATACACTAAAAGTTTTGGGACACCCCTCCAAATCACTGAATTCAGGTGTTGTTTTTTAGGGGTTGGGCTCGGCCTCTTAGTTCCAGTGAAAGGAACTCTTAATGCTTCAGCATACCAAGACATTTTGGACTATTTCATGCTCCCAACTTTGTGGGAACAGTTTGGGGATGACCCCTTCCTGTTCCAACATGACTGCACACCAGTGCACAAAGCAAGGTCCATAAAGACAAGGATGAGCAAGTTTAGAGACCTGACCTCAGCCCCATAGAACACCTTTGGGATGAATTAGAGTGGAGACTGCGAGCCAGGGCTTCTCGTCCAACATCAGAGCCTGACCTCACAAATGCGCTTCTAGAGAAGTAGTCAAAAATTCCCATAAACACACTCCTAAACCTTTTGGAAAGCTTTTCCAGAAGAGATGAAGCTGTTATAGCTGCAAAGGGTGGGCCAACTCTATATTCATGTATCCACTCTCTATATATTCATGTGCATGTCAGCTTTCACTTTCGAACAAGAGTCTGGCAGATATTCCAGAAACTTGCTTTTACAGGAACCATGCTACAGGATGTCCCCCTTTCTCCACCCACTTCAGAACAAAAATAACAACAGAGTAGCCTGTTCAAACAGGAAATTACATTTCATGCCTGAAGTTCACCTTAAAAGCGTCACAAACTGACAGTGTTACTGCTGAGAATAATTCACCACCTAGCAAACATTTGGCTGGTCGTCCTCTGATGACCTCTTTGTGTTGTGTGAATAGGAGCTACAATAACATTCACAGTGGCTTATATAGTGTTTGTATAATGAAATAGTTGATGCACCTAATATAGATCGATATGCCTAATAAAGAAGTAAATAATAAAGCAGAAATAAAGCCCTCTAGTGGTCGTATTGTGGACTGCCTTACGCTTTTCCTTTTTTTATATATAAATAAGAACTTTTTTTTTTAATGTGTGTACGAATATTTAGGCTATGTCAAACGTTTAATAATTTATTTTATTAAAACAAAAATATTTAGTTATTGAATAATTTAATAAATTATTTATAAAGCGTGTGAATTCGAGCATCCAATCGCAAACCAGAATTGTTTCTATCCAATCAGAAGACCCTACGATCGGTTAAACGGGTTGCTGTTTAGATGTGCGTAAAAACCGGGATTAACCAATCATCGAGCACGTTCCACGTCGAGACGACGAATCGCGTTGGCGTTTAAAGCTACGTCACATTCCCGGAAGTGGACAGCTGTGCTACAGACGTAGCCGAGGTTCAAACGAATAGAAAACTCACCGGTTTTGATTAACATTTTGCGATTAAAACCAGAGTTGCTTCTTCAATGGAAAGGTAAGCATGTGATGCTGCGTGGAAATGAGCTCTTGTTTGCTGAATTACAAAATCGAGGTAATAGAATTTAGCGAATAAATGAGGTCTTTCATTGCCTACTCTAGTATTAAGTAGTATTTGTGATTAGTATGATTCCATAAGTGGAGCAGGGATTAGTGTGTACTGTTTAGTGCGGTAGTGTGTGGGTTTAAACACAGTGTGCATCAGTAGTAGATATAACTGTTAATGCCTTAGAATAAACGACGTACATGTAGAAACTGGTATAGCTGGGTTATATATTCATTGTGAAGAAGTTAATTGCGTGATTTATGGTGTGATTAGCCAATTATAATGATACATATAATGATACAGTAGCTGAATATGTTGCATCAGACAGCAGCAGCAGCTTTACTGCCAAGTCTCTCCAGCTGATTCACAGAAATTCATTGTCGATAAACACTATAACCACGGCTTCATATACTTAAATGTATAACTAATTTCTCTTGCTTTTTGACACAATATCCATGCACCTCCTGTGTTCACGCTACATGAACATGACCTCACATTTACATAGTGAACGCATCCATATGTTAAGCCAGTTCTAGCAAATCATAAATAAACTGCAGCTCAACTAAACAGTATTCAGTATCATGAATTATCTAAAGGTCTTTTAACTAGCATGACTAAATTCGATGCTTAACCAGTAGCAATTAGTTCATTACTATAAATAAGACTAGGAGAAATGGTTTTAACTAGAATGGAACTAGAGTCTGAACAGATAAGACATCTTATACACATGCTTTTCTCTGTCTGATCTATTTTGAAACCTTCTGTTTCCTTTACTTCCTGTACAGCAGGCTTCAGATAATCATTTACACAGTGTATGTGATTAGCTGCGACAGAGAATGTTTCAACGACGACGACAACAACAAAAAAAACAACAACCTAGAGTATCTGAAATACTGCAAGGATGTGTGACCAATCAGATCGCATTAAGATCTTTTTGGCCCTCTTTCAATATTCCAAAATTGCAATAGTTCACCAGAAATCTGATTTGATTAAGAGATCCATGAAACAGCCAAAGATTGTGGACATCTGACCATCACACCCATGTGTGGTTCTTCCCCACACTGCAGACACAAAGTTGGAAGCACACAGTTGTATACAATGTTTTTGTAGGCTGTAGCTTTACAACTTCCCTTCACTGGAACTAAGCGGCTCAACCTGTTCGAGCGCCATGAAGATATGGTTTGCCCCAGTTTGGAGTGGAACAACTCGAGTGTCCTGCACAGAGCCCTGACTCCGACTCGATCCCATTGAACACCTTTGGAATGAACTGGAACTGGAGCCTCCTCACCTGATAACATCAGCGTCTGATCTCACTAATGGTCCCGAACCTGAATGATCATAAATTCCCACACCCACAATCCAATATGTAGTGGAAAGCCGTCTCAGAAGTTTGGAGTTTATAACAGACAGGGTAAAGGGATGTTAGCATATTGTTTTGATGGTCAGGCGTCCACATACTTTTGGCTATATAATGTATGTTGATTGGTTCTACTCCGATGCTTTGCTCGGTCTGTATCCGGACCATAATTCAGCCGGCTGACGACCGCAGAAGACAAGTAATAGTGTTTATATTGGTATTTGCTCAAAATGATCACCAGGTCCTGCTTTCCTTCACAGGATGCTGGACTTGAGGCTTGGTAAAGCAGGACATCTTGACTGATGGCAGCTGTAACGGTGTTGCGTCACGTCAGCGCTAGTCCTCTGCTATGGGGATGGGGGCCTGTACTCTTCATCCTGTTAGGCTCGGTGTTGGTTCTGCTGCTGCCTCTGGTGGGTGTGGAGGAGAATTGCTGTGTCAAATTGAGAGGCATCTCCCTCTTACATTGCCATCTGAGGGGCAATACCCATCATGCAGTGGGACATTCGACCAGCCTCACTGTACCTTACACTGCACTTGAGCTACTACCGCAAAAGCCCAAGCCTAGTAAAGGTAGGATGTATGACGAAGAGTTTGGTTTTTCCTTGTAGATTTAATATAAATTATTTGTTTAAAGCAGTTGATTAGGTGTTGTGTGTGTGATTCGTGTGTATCTGAGAAGAGAAAACTGCCAAAATTAAGTCAATTAAATTGTTGTCATTACCAAATTATACCACCACCTAGGTCCCTTACATCACTTACATGGGACCAGCAGAGTTTGTTGTCCGAGAGTAGTCTCTCTTATGGTGGAAACAAGCATTTATTTTGTATCTTCTTGAAGGCAATCTCCCAAATTTCTGATTACAGAGTCACAGTTAGAAGCAAAGGCAGCGCTTCAGCAGGCTGTAGAGATGAAGAAGCAAGGGAAAAGGGAAAAGGCGCACAAACTTCTCGTCCATGCGCTCAACATGAACCCAGATTTTGCGGATGCCCTGACTGAGCTAGGTACCATCCTAGAGGAGAAGGACGTGGTCCAGGCCGAGCACCTGTACAGCAAAGCGCTCGCCATTTCACCCTGCCACCAGAGGGCACTGGTGAGCCGTGATCGCACACTCCCCCTAGTGGAGGAAATTGACCAGCGTCACTTTGGCATCATCGACGCCAAAGTGCAACGTCTCATGGCCATCCCAAAAGGTAATTCTGCTCTTAGACGGGTCATGGAGGAGACGTATTACCACCATATTTATCATACGGTGGCCATCGAGGGAAACACGCTGACTCTGTCTGAGATCCGGCACATCATCGAGACACACTATGCCGTCCCTGGGAAGAGCCTGCACGAGCAAAACGAAGCTATCGGTGTTGATGCTGCCATGAAGTACATCAACACCACGCTACTGTCACGCCCTGGTGCCATCACCGTCAATGATATCCTGGAGATCCACCGGCGAGTGCTTGGATACACTGATCCAGTAGAAGGGGGGCGATTCAGGGTCAGCCAAGTGTTTGTAGGCCACCACATTCCACCACATCCGAGCGAGGTGGAACGCCACATGCAGGAGCTAGTGCAGTGGCTTAATTCAGACGAAGCGCTACACCTTCACCCGGTGGAATTTGCTGCTTTGGCGCACTACAAACTCGTCTATATACACCCTTTCATAGATGGGAACGGAAGGACGTCAAGGCTTCTGATGAACTTGGTGCTTATGCAGGCAAATTACCCACCAATCACCATCCGGAAAGAGCAAAGGGTCGAGTATTACGCCGCCTTGGATACGGCTAACGAGGGTGACATTCGGCCGTTCATCCGCTTTATTGCCAAGTGTACGGAGATCACGCTGGACACACTCCTCATAGCGACCACTGAACATGCAGTGGGTTTGCCTGATGCTAGCAATCAAGCTTGTCCTGACTGTAGACAGACTATACCGGTGCATAACTGATGTGATCTGTGACTTAGTCGCATCATTTTTGGACCCTCGGTCTTCTCGCTAGTCATCATTCTTATATTGCTTCAGCAAAACTTGGTCTTTACAAGTTGATGGAGATCCTACAAATCAATCACACACTTCATTTCTCTGAGTAGAGAAACTTCATTTAACCAGTGAGCCAGAATCATGCTGCCATTTTTATAATTCCATGATCATTTGATGTTCCAGATGTTGCATCCTTTTATTCCAATAGTATGAAATCTGCTACAGTTTGGTTTGTATTTTCTGATGTAGATTGTTCTTTTGTTTAGTTTTCTTTCTGAGAATTTCTAAGTTCTAGGGAGCCAATCAAATCATCATATCAAAATTAGACACAGCTGGTGTGATTGTGGAACTCCTATTCATTGCTTGTCTCACACTGAAGCTGTTTTCCCCATTTTGTCATTTCATGTCACCTTTACAGTCATAACAGCTAAATTTGATTTATTTTTTTTATTGTAATAGTGGACCATTATATTGGGAATGCATAAAAATCTGTTAATGTCGGTGTTCTTGAAATTTCAGGGGTTTTTTTTTTTTGCCTAGCGGCTAGCAATCATTTATGCTAGAAAAACATTTGAATAGTTAGCTGTTTAGCAGTATTTATCAGAATTATCCCTTTTATGCTCAGTTTTTTCCATTTTATTTTTTAATTTCAAAATTCTCAAAGAATTCTGTGAGATTCAAGTGTGAGGTCATTATTTTAGCATTTTATTTGATATCAGAAGTTGAAGCAATCACCATCTTTTTTTTTTTTTTTTTTTTTTAAATTACAGAATTAAAGTTAATGAGCTACAGTTTAATAACAGTTTCCTTACTATAAGTGCCACTTCAATATCCTTTAAGACCTGACAGACTGAAGAGTGTTTTCTGGTGCTGGGTTTTTTATTTTTGCTCATAAGGTTTCGTTTAGTTCTATAGACAGTATTAAACACAGTACCACTTCGTGCCTCATGTTGGAGGTTTGCACCAAGAAGCACTTTATATTTCAGAAATGAAGTTATTACTTATTTATTTTACTGACGTGTGAAGTTATTTTCTCAGTGTGTTAAAGAACGATTAAATTATTGAAATCAACAATTTTACTTTTGTCATACATCTACAGAAATATTACCAAAGCGCATTATTTTTTGCAGGTGTTTTTCTCCAGTATCAGTTACAGGTTTGTGTTTAAGTTATAAAGTTTGGAAGATCTTCAGGTTTTGGACTGTCCATTTTTATAAAAAAAAAAAAAAACCTATTATTTGCAAATTTGTTATAACCGTTGTGTGGACAAAGTTGATTGTTTTCCAATAATGCTATTAATAATAATAGTAATAGATAATCTTCTTATAAGATTAGAGTTTCATATCTTACAGAAAAATAAGCAAGTGCCATTTTAATGACCACATATGTTTTAATTGTTCTTAATAAACAATTGAGGAAACAACGAAGGAAAAGAATTATGGGGAGGTCGGGATAACACAGTGATTACAATTTTTAATGATACAGAAAATGTATCAGGTAAATATTTGGACTGAATTAAAAAAAAAAAGTAAAGGGGGTATATGAAGGGGTGTTAACAAGAGCAATAGTTTTCAAAGAAATGAGGATACAGACAAGTTGAACAAGACATTGCGACAGCACGGTTCTTTTCTCGTTACTATATAGGCCACTGTGGTGATCAGAAGCAAATATTTAGAGCTACTATTCCTTCAGATCAAAATATACAAACGCTGTACAAAACTGTTACGGCCTCCCGGGCGAGGGAGTCGAATGCTCAACAAACACTCTGTAAAAAGGGACCGGTGGCGATGGTGGTGTTGGGGATTCTAAAAATAATATACATCACACACAATAAATATTCAGTTAAAGGTTCGAGCCTTCCATTTTCATTTGGACAAAATGGCTTCTACTAAACGGCATGGCGTATATACAGTATGGCCGAGGGAACGGGTATTATTTAGGCAAACTCATATAGAAGGTTCTAGCAATGAACAGCTGCATAGATTCTTAATCACTTAAAACGTTCGGTTCCACAGAGACGGGGAACGATCTAAGGCAACGTCACAGCCAGACGGAAGGAAATCCAGACCTAATAAGAACGAACACCCACAATTCCATGAACTCGAGTCTGGATCAAGCTTCTGGATTTGTGCAGTCTGGCAATGCGACAGAAATGCTAGCCTCGCTTAAACACTAGTCGTATTTCTCAATACTGCGCCGACATTGTAAGGCAGAACTAACGTGTCAGCCATCTGGAGCTATAACCCTAAAACCAGACCTCGACTTCCAGGACACGACAAACTCGGAGGTTTGTGTGAAAAAATGTTTTCAGGGTGAAAAACACCAGGAGCGCAACGAAACACTACTACCGGGTAAGAATTCCAGAGTAAAACAAAAATGGATATAAAACGGCTGACGAGATCCTACTAAATACTTACTTTTTTTTTATTGATTTTTTTTATATCTAGTTAACCTGTGAACACGTTAATTACAGAATCCAGAAAAGGAGTCCTTGTATTCTGCATTCAATGAGCATCCCAGGGTTCTAATAAATTATGCTTAACAAATGATCACGTTTTTTTTTTCTTGTTTTTTTCTCTTTCCTGATCAAAGCAGCGTACATGGAAAAAAAAAAAAACCATACAGTTTCTAATTTATAACGCACTAAATATTAAGATCTTGCATATGCCTAATTTTAAAACAACAAGGGTCACATGGATTATTTGACATCATGTACAAAAGAAAATATCCTATGTCATTTCTTCCAAACCCAAGAAACAAATGAAGCACTCGTTTCAAGAACATCTTGTTAAAACCCTCTAAAAAAAAAACAAAAAAAAAACAGAACTTGTATGGGGTCGTGTATTTACAGGAAAAAAATAACGTAAAGCGCTGCCTTTCTTCCTCTCTATCGCATTAAGGACACAGAATGGCTTCTGACACAAGGCAAGTTAACGGGTTGGTGGGGGTTTTTTCTTCACTTTTTCAGGAGCATCTTTGCAAAATCCTCGTTGGACAGGGGCTTCGTTGCAGGGTTTTCGGCTTGCACACCGTCGCTCATGCCATCCTGCTGTTTGGCTGCGGTGCCGTTCTCCGTTTTCGCCTGTGTTGTGTTTTGCCGGTGCAGAGAGCGAGGGAGTAAAGACACCTGTGTGCGGCCTTTTCCACGACTGAAATAAGAACATAAAAGACGTCATTTTAAAAAAAACAGTCTTAAGCTTGTTACACTTCTGGACTATGGCTGCTTTCTTCTTCGGATATGTACCAACCTATTTGCAATGGAAACACAAACATGAACATTGTCTGTACCGCTTATCCGATCTATCCTCGGGTCACGGGGAGCCTGTGCCTATCTCAGGCGTCATTGGGCATCAAGGCAGGATACACCCTGCACGGAGTGCCAACCCATCGCAGGGCACACACACACACACACACTCTCATTCACTCAGGCAATCACACACTACGGACAATTTAGAGATGCCAATCAACCTACAATGCAGGTCTTTGGACCGGGGGAGGAAACCGGAATACCCGGAGGAAATCCCCGAAGCACGGGGAGAACATGCAAACTCCACACACACAGCGGAGGCGGGAATCGAACCCCCACAAAAACTGTAGTCACAGGCAAACCGCTGCGCTATAAGGAAACAATTGTTTAGTCGGCATACAGTACACTCTCCGTCAGATTTTAATTCTTACTTTTATCTGGATCTCAAACCTCCACAACACATCCAGCATCAACAGTGAGAAATCCATATCCCTCCACTTGGAGGTGCTGTTGTACTTACGTGCCCTGAATCTGCCGAGGCATCGTGCCTCCCAGCGCTGACGTGAATTCTGTCTTCCTGGCTGGCGGATTACTGATAGCCACAGAGAGTGTGTGATTCTCCAGTTTGGTCCTGTCCATCTTTAACACGGCCTGAGACGCCTGCGCCTCGTTCTCAAACTCCACATAGGCCAGGCCCTGCAGAACACACACACACACACGATCATGGATTATTCAACAAAAATGCTTAGAACATTTACAGAAGCATCAAGTAGTTGTAGTCTTCAAATAAAACAGAAGCACTGTGTAGACATTCATCTCAAATCAACTGTTGTAATTGAGCCATAAAACTCTTTTCCATGTTTGGTGATTGTCCTGGTTGTGGATGTTTGTGCAAATAAGGAAGAGGGAAGTTTTCTAAACGTTTCATTTCCAGGTCATAACGGTCCTAGTACCGTTAACGTATTCGAATTGAAATTAAATTGAACCATGCAGCCAAACCTTGGGTTTGCCGGAGCGGTTGGTGACGAGGCGGACGGCTTTGACCGTGCCGTGCTCCTTACACAGCTCCTCCAGGTTCTCTGTAGTGCAGTTGAAAGGCAACCCCGAGATGAAGATTTTGTGCTTCTCCATTGATGTGTTGTATTTGAAGACCTGACAAAAGCAGTGAAGTAATAAATAATTGAATTGGTAATTCAAGTTGATTGCCATCAGAAATTTTAAGCCACAAAAAATTCCACAAGATCAAGCAAAACATCTACCTGATATATTTTTGCTAAAATATATTACACATCACTTAAATCTAAACTACAGCCACCCTTAAGTGCAAACACATACCTTAAAGTCAGGGTTTTTGCTCTTGTCTACACAGGGGGACACAAACATGGGACGTCCATCCACTTCCTGTCTGTCCAGCTTGAGGGCCTCCTGAGCGGCCAGCTCGTCCTCAAACTGCACGTAGCAGTATCCTCTGAAGGCGCCCTTTGGCGTAAACACGGGTCGCACCTGTGTGACGGTGCCGGAGCTCCCAAATGCAGCCTTCATTTTGCCCTCTGGGTCATCCATATTGAAGGCTAAATTACTGACGAACACGCTTTTTGAGTCATTGCGCTCATCTGGCATTCTGCCCGTTGTATTTTTTACTTCTGTCACCACCTGCTGGTTTTTCCGGGCAGCTGGAGGCTCTGCTTTGTGTTGCGGAGGAGCACGGCGCCCAAACAGCCCGCTTTCTGTCTCCATCTGCTCCTCGGATGCATCCTCATCACCTCTATGCCTCTTGCGCTCTGGAAAGATCAGGTACAAGTGTATGTAAGTGAATGAACCGATTAACCAATTTAAAATAATAGTGTTTTATTCTAAACTGCAAAATTTTACAACCCTTACCAGTCTCTTCTCCCCATTCATCATCATCATCCACATCTTCCACCTTCCTTTTGTCTCCTGTTCTGTTCGTTTTCTGGCTCTTTTTCTGTGCTTTCTTTTCGGCCTTGGCTTTGCGACGCTGTTCAGCTCGCTCTTCTTCTTGCCGGACCAGCAGGGCCTCTTTCTCTGCTGCCTGTACAGAATTACAGATCAGATGTAAGACCCAATGTGAAAAGCACACATACATCATCTGATGCGTTCGGAGGAAAGATGTTCATAGCACAAATATGGTTTTAGAGATCAATGGCCCAAATATTAAACCGATTAGACATTATTTATTTAAAACAATTCCAAATGAGGAAACCAGGAATAATTCCCAGATTAAGAAACCTCATTCATCCCTACCGCCTCCTCTCAGGTTTAGCATCACCAAGGTATCGCTTTTCACTGCAATATGACTATTTGCTTCTTCCTTTCAACTGTAAGTAGCAGATCAGTAACATGGATGTAGCTATGCACCTGCCTTAGTGAAAACAGTAAATAGAGACAGATCTGGCTTCAGCTCCACACAGGGCAGGACGCACAACTTCACACACCACTTCTCAGAGAGTCTATTACTGCATTACTCACCTTCTCTTATTTCAATTAGCTTCAAACAAGCAGCCCAATACATTTGGCATAACTTTGTCATACTGATATTACAAAAACACACTTGCATAAATAATAAACATCTAACAGAGGCCCGAATACGATTTACACAGTGATGTGCAAAAAAAAAAAAAATCTTCTAATCTCAAAAGGTACAACACCAGAGAATGTGTGTTCACAACCGGACAGGTAAATAAGAGTCTTGCCTTCGTTCTCTGCTCATTCACTCGATTCAGTCTAGACTCGGTCTTCTGTACAGCAGCATCCCAGTCCTCCAGCGAACCTGTGGATGGATACAACGAGCCGTTAAAGAAAGGCGGAAAGCAGCACAGGAAAAAAGGGAAACAGAGAAAAATGAAGTTGCATATTTACTTGCCAGAGAAATAAAAAAGTAAGAAACAAGCAGATCAGAAACAAGAAGAGATATCAAGAAAATAATAAATCAGAAGAGACATGGAAAGATGAGATAAGGCAAGAAGAAGCGAGGGAGAAAAAAAAAAGTGCATTTCTTCCAGCACAATAAAATCCCAGTCTAAGTTTTTAATTCATGGCTAATTGAAACAACTTAAAGTTTGTTTTGAGTACTATAGCACTTACCTTCGACCCTCTCGAATGTGAGAAGAACCTCACACACGTGCTCTGGATAATCTGACGTGCACTGCACTGCTCGGTGAAGAGCTTTCCTACAATGCGCAGCATCTCCATAAGACCTGAAGACAGATATATATCTAAAATACTATATCTAGAATATAGGTAATATTACCTTCACGCCGATCACCTCAAACATAAATTCAGAAAATAAACACTTATCAGCATCAGCTTGGTCAACAGTAACGAACAGTAATGTGGCGGAGTGGTGTACTCGCATTGTGTTGCTTTTATTGTCTGCAGCTGACATGCTGAAAGACAAATGTGGTGATAACGGTATTCGCTGGACGATACTGACCTCTCCAGATTGTAGTACTCGAGCCACATGTTGGCGTACTTAGCGTTCCCTTTCGTCATGATGCTGTCCCACAGTTCTCGAGCTTTCTGCATATTCTTACAGTGCAAAGCCTGTTGACGAGAACAAACAGTAAATTAGAGAAAATGGCTGGAGGTCGAATTACAGACTAGTTCCAACTCTCAGGTGCGCTAGAGTCGCAATGTAAAAACACTGTATTCTGCACCAATACTTCTGTAAAATAATCACTGTCTGAGCACGTTGCTCCTTTTTAATACACAACTGAAGATTGTACACTTGTATTTGGAAAACTGTTTATCAAATACTGCAAATGATTTCAGTGTATAACCAAATTTTTTTTTTTTTTTTTCCAAAGACAACATGTTAACTGTGTGATTTGTGCTCACCTCTATCCTGGCCCAGATTTGCATTATTGTACAGGTCAGATCACCACTCTCTGTAAACCCTGTAACCAGATGGCCACAATTGAAGCAAAAATATAGTATGAGCTGCACCGATACCAACTAAGGGTCCATTTAAGTGATTAAGAGACGGTATGTATCTGCATTTAAAAACAATACGATAAATAAAAACTTGCTGATGTACGCTGGATTAACACAGTACACCACTTACGTTCCTCCACGTCTTGCTTCAGGTAGTCGAGAGCGCGTGTGAAAGCTGCCCGCAGCTCCTCTAGCTCTCTGCTCCCTTCTGTAATCAATCACCCATTGATAAATAAACAGGACGGTCCTTTAAAAATGTCTAATAAATATGAAGCTTTAGACAACGTGCACTTAATGTAATCAATAAGCCAAGACAGTGTTTGGTGTCTGATGTTTGCTTCTCCAAACCTACACTTGAGCTACGAGACTAATGGAAGTCTAGCTCACCCGTCTGTTTTGCTGTAAATACTAGCCTAGATTTATAAGATTGCATTCAAAGTGAAAATACGAGTACATCTGCGTAACCTCTGGCTTTCTGCTACAATTCTGTTTTTAAAGAATAATTACGCTCCAAACGTTTCTTAATGAATGACTTCTGAAAATTACATTGCATCCGTCTAAACTGTTAAAATAATGGGAGTATTATTACTATCATTATTTTAACAGTTTAGACGGATGCAATGTAATTTTCAGAAGTCATTCATCAAGTCATACAATTGTAGTTCTGCCTCTGGTTTAGCTCTGCATCACATTATGCAAATCAGCCCAGCAACGTTACCGGCCTCCGGTGACGGCTTCCTCCTCGGGCCATTTTTATCCTTGATCATTGGAGTTCAGATTGCTGCTGCTTCAGTGGGATAATGCTTTATGAATTATTTATTACAATAAATTTGCCATATGCATGATTTTTTGAACACATAGGAGTTGGCACATTGGCACAAGGAGTCAGTATGAGAGCAAAATGCCCCAAAGACAGAAAGTGATTGCACAACATCAGACAGGGTTCTAAAGAACATCAGTAAGTCTACATGACACCACTGAAGGATTAAATGCTGTCTGGTTTTGAGTGAGACAGACCTCCATTACTTGTTTGCTACATTAGCCGCAGAGCTCCTCAGAGACCGAACATGTCTTGGTCAATCAGCATTAGGGCTGAAGAAGAATGTATTACATACACCGGCAAAGTCGTCTTCTCACCTTTGCTAAAATCGACGCGTCTGCGCAGGTAATCCAGGTACGACTGCCAGATCTCCACGTAATCGGTGGCTTGTATGAAACCAGCATTAAGTGCCTTTTCGAATACATCTACAGAAAAACAAATCGAAACGAAAGTAAGACATCCACTTAAATCGGCGTTGCTGGAAATGTCACCACTAATGCATACGCTTTTTTTTAGATTATTTTAACATATACAGACAAGTGACAAATTAAAAGAAAAAAATGAAAGTTCTGACTATCCAGGTGGGCGTGGTCTCTTTCAGGATGACCCTATCCCCAGGACAAAAGGGCTAAGATAACGGTTTGATAAAAATGAAAATAGTGCAAATTGAATGATCCGGTCTTCAGACTCACAAAACACCCACAGGGAGATTTTTGGTGCGACAATCTTCACCACATCATCATCATGATCATCATAACACTAATTAAAGGAATATCTTTGAGAAGAATAATGTTTGGGACTTAAGTACAGTTCCAGAGAAGTGTAGAATCTGGATACTCTTCTGGTGGCTCATAGTGGCCTTCCCATTACTTGGTCACCTGTCTGTATATTATTGTTTTTTTGTCTTATGTATCCAGTACCAGAGATTATGTGATGCTCTGCACAGTGTCTCTCCAGAGCCAAAAGGTAGCTTTTCCACAAGCCCATGGTCCAGGGGCAGTTTCGCACGGCCCGTTCATGACAGAACAACACCAGATCTTTGATCTTCAACTGCCGATCCTGGAGAAATGACAAAAATGACTTATTATGTAACGCTATTATTTATACTAATTAAAAGATTGTTTTCACTGTCATTGACTCACAAGCAAAGCTGATTACACAGGCTTCTTCATTGCTCTAGTGGTCTTAAGGAAATGTTGAGGATCACAATGTGCATTCTGGCAGTGTTTAGTACAATTTACTTTGGCTAACAAGAGATGCAGATTTCTTCAGCTTGTACTGTGTAGTCTGATGGCAGATTTGATGAACAAGGCAGCCAAAATCATTCATATTTCATTACCTTCTAATATAATCTGCTCTTCAAGTCTCTTTCCATGACTGCTAGGACCAGCAAACAAACTATTCCGTTTTTCTACCAACAGATGGCGCCAGCTTTATGCTTAAAAAACAAAAACAAAAAACAACTACATCCTGGAGCCCAGCCCTCTAGTCTTGTGACATGATGTTGGTCTCGAAACGAAATCCAATTCTCGAAATTCAAGTTCCAGAAACATCCTAGACTTTTGGAGACCGCGATTGCAACATGCAAGTGATGTCCAAAATTCTTTTCCATCATCTTCCTCATGTTACTGAATAAATCTGACATACATCAGTATTTATTTCTAGGCGAGTACAATGTGTATTCCCAGAGAAACACTACAGAGGTATGCGTGTCTGCACACTGGCGCGCACATTCGGGGTCTGCTGAACTGAAGAGGGGAAACAACATGCGTTTCCTTATTATTATTATTTTGTTAACATGCAAAATGTGGGTCACAAATAACAAAGTTAAAACATTTTACAGATGCGCCAAGGCAACTATTATTTCCAGAAATTAGTCTAACCTCTATGCTGTTGTTTTGTTTTTGTTTTTTAAACAAAGGTGCTCTTCATCAGACACCAAGCAATATCAATATAAATATAAAAGCGTTAGCGTGTTTAACCAGATTAAATGATGCCAGTTGTGCATGACTGAATTATATGCTCCTTTAAATGTTAAACTACAAGCATGCAACAGTGGATTTAATTAGAAATTGGCTTTTAATGCACTACAATAGAGAACCTTTCTGGATAAAACTAAAAGCCACTGTTTTAGAATCCTCAGCACAGCAGACAGTGTCAGTCCCAGTCTGAAAAATAAAACCATGTAAATTGAAGACTGCACATCTGGGTGTCCTCTCTCTTTTAACACGGAAGAGTGTTCCCTCAATTTATCTTGGGAAGTGTTTCCTCCTGCTCTGTTCCACCTGAAGCTGTCTTTTCGTCATCTCTCCGTTCCTCCGCTCCTCTCTCCATCTGTGCTAATGGGTCCGTAAGCCCCTAATGGGCCGTTGTGCATTCGTGGCCAGCGCATCTCATTAGCATGCCATTAAAATGCTTTTGAATAAATTGAGCAAGATGCAGCAGGCGGCATGCACACTGATGATCTGGGGGGGGGGCCCTGCCATATGGAATGGGTGTGTGTGTGAGTGAGAGAGTGTGTGTGTAAATGGGATGGGTTCACCCAGGCACTTCAACATTCACTTGCTGTGAGGAGCTTAAAAATCGGTTCTTTATTAAAAAGGCATTCTTCTATTGTGGCTGGATCGCAAAAGCTGTTTTATTGTTTTTAAATGTTCCAGTGAGGATAGAAAGTTATTCAGGCTAAAATCTCAATAGATTATATCAAATTGCTGATTTTTGTTCTGTTTATATCTATATATTAGAGGATAATTACTATTCTATAACAAATTTAATAAGTTTGGGTCTGTGTTGAATAATTTAATAGTGAATGTGTGTAAAATCTTTTTATTCCCCCCTCTATCCTACATATATAGCTATGTTATGTAAAGTCTGTTTGAGTATGACAGTCACCGAGTACCATCTTTGCGTGTATAAACTCTACAGGTTCTAACACTTACCAGATAAATAGTGTATTTAGCCCAAAGGTCTGGAACTAAACAATTCTCCCCCAGCGCTCTCTCAAATATGATCTGAACTCGAGCAGGGTCTCCTTCCTTCATCTCGTACTCAATGTAACTCTGGTACTCTGCCAGCTTCGGTGGCTCAGACACCAACTGCAGTGCAGAGAGAAGAACTGAGACATGTGGACACGGTGGACAGATTGCAATTGTTTCATTTATAGAAATATGATGCGTGTAATATGCATGCGTTATACCAAAGCCTCTTCGTAAGGCCTGCGAGTCTCCAGCTGCTGCAGAGATCGCTTGTAGTGCTGCGTGACCGTCTCTGACACACCCTCATCCGTCCAATCGGAGTACTCGGTGTACGTGCTCTCCATATCTGCATATCATAGAAGGCTTGTTAACATGCACTCAAAAATTCTTTCACTCTTCAGTTTTTAGGATCAGGGAATCTCATCTAGTTTTTTTTTCATCAAAAGATATGCAAATCAATTTGCATTATGCGCATTAAATTATGCTCACTGATCACCATTAGCTTTTATGTATCCTAACCCACACTACACCGTAATCCATCAACTCCATTTACAGCTCAAATGAAACAGAAATGATTTTTAAGGAATTCTGTCAAGGTGGACCTAATTAAATGGCTTTCTATGAGTGCATTTGTCATTCTTTACCAGTCTGAGGTGTGCTTTGTGGTACGGTGCACTGTAATGCTGGAAGTTGCCATTATATAATGCAAACTGATGGTCATTAACAATACTCAGATTCATCAGACCAGATCTTCAACTGTCTAGTTTGGTTGTGCCCATGATAGCCTCAGACTCCTGTTCTTGGATGACAGGAGTGGAACCTGACGTGATCATCTGCCATTGTTGCTCATCCACCTCAAGGTTTGATGTATTGTGCATTCTGAGATGCTTTTCTGTTCTCCCTGGTTGTAAAGAATGCTTATTTGAGTTACTATAGACTTTGTCAGTTCAAACCAGTCAGGTTTTTTTTCTTCTCTGATCTCTCTCATCAGCAAGGTGTTTCAGCCTGCAGACCCTCTGCTCACAGGACGTTTTTTTGTGTGTGACGCCATTCTGTGTAAACTCTAGAGACTGTTGTGTGTGCAAATCATCAGCAGTATCTGAAATACTCAAACCAGGCCATATGGTACCAGCAACCAAAGTCACAGAGATCTCACTTCTCTCCATTCTGCGGTTTGATATGAACATAAACTGAAGCTATTGACCTAAATCTGCATGATTTTACGCACTGCGCTGCTGCCATATGATTGTCTGATTGGATATCTGCATTAATGAGCAGGTGTATGTGTGAGAGTGTGTACAATTTGTTCTCTCATTTCAAGGTCATGTGAAACACAGCAGCACCAAAGCAGGTCTCTGCAGCCATACAAAAATATGAATTTCCTAGAAAAGAGCATAAAAGCCACGGAACCCAAGCCAAGATGCTCAGGAACGGAATATGTGTTTTGGCTTTGTTCAGTGAGAGAAGAAGCAGTTCTGGCTTTCTCCTTTTTATGTCACACACACATACACACACATACACACACATACACACACATACACACACATACACACACATACACACACATACACACACATACACACACATACACACACATACACACACATACACACACACACACACACACACACACACACACACACACCATCTGGCTAGGCGCAGGTGGAGTGGGTGGGCAGCTCTCTTGGCTCTTTACAGCACATGCGCTTGTGTAGGTTTGCATGAAAAAAAAAACTAAAACCACACACTTATGATGCAGTGAGTTTTCACAGTGAAAATATAATATTCCATAAGACGGAAGTTTTCAAGTTGGAACTTCTTTCAATTTTTATTCTACTTTATTCTTTACTCCTCTGTTTGTCTGTGTCACTGAGTCACATTTCTCTAGACTTTGTCTTGGACTGATTTAGATGGTCAAACTGGGAAGCCGATGCATTATATTTATCAGGGATGTAACTATAGCTCTGTTTGGGTGTCCAGTCTGCTTCATTATTTCATTATTCTCTCAGACAGAAGCAGATGAACTGGCTAAATAGGAGTAAGGTACAGACATACAGGAAGACAGATAAGAAGCGAGTGTGTGTCAGAGGGCAAACTAGGCTTAAAGGAATAGGAAAACAGACCAATTCACTTGTATGAAAGAAACAAAAAGGGAGGTAACCTCTTTACCCATTAGAGGTATGGCAAGCTGCCTTCTGAAGAGAGTGTGGATTCGTTGGAGCTGCACGTTCAGCTGCTCCTGTTGCTCAGGACTTGAGATACTGCCAGGAGGAGGCTGTAACAGATAGCGGTGCGTGTTAATGTTTAATCCCTCGTGGCAGGGAGCAGGATCTTTGCACAATCAGCTATTTTTCTCCACCGTAAAAACAGGTAGATTTCTATCCCAAATTTTTTTTGTACACAAAAGCTTGCATCGAAGGATAGCTACTTTGTGCATGCCTACAATAAAAACAGAAGCAACAGGTTTTGAATACCTGGAGGGTGGAGAGGATGGCCATCTCAAACTCCCTGAAGGCCTCCCAGAGCGCGGCTCCTTTTGTCACGTGCAAGCCCACAGCAGTCAGTGCCCTCTCGAAGATGGTGCGCACCCGGTCGATGCCTCCTGCAGCCCCCATGCCTCCTATAGAATACTGAGCGTACTCCAACCAGATATCAGGACCTGTGGGAGAGACAGCACATACAAATACGGCCACAAAAGTACTATGAACATAAACAGCAAGGATCCTCCTCCTGCGCTGTCACAGGAAGAAATATCATGAAAAGCTATCTTTTCTATTTATATGTGCATTGTCTGCTGTCTGGGAAACAGTAGCCTCTCCTTGGGGCAGCATTACACTTTCTACCACAGATAAGTCTTCCAGGATTTTTCTTCTTCCTTTCGTACCATTAACATCTGGTCTACCATGAGCAACAATGAGTCATGGATCTTTTATTTTTTTTGCCATCACCACAGATGGCTTTTTCCTGATTAGAAACTCAAAATGTAGAGCAAAACGTAATATCATAAATCCACAGACAATGGATTTAATAGGTGGGTTATATACAACCTGGCAGGTGTTTTTTGTAACTGCCAGATGGGAGTAAAAATCAGAAAGATTTGCATACTACTCCTGGATGAGTGAGTGAGTCAGACTGCTGATCATTCAGACATTTTAAAGAAACGGGGCCACACTTACAGATGTAGTCTTTAACAGCTTTCTCGAAGAGCTCGTAGATCTTCTCGCGATCGGCCTCGTCGCCCTCAATAAGCCCGATTTCGTCCTTCAGCCAGTCCAGCCAGATCTCTGCGCAGTCAATCAGAACATGACATCAGTAAAGGATTACAACATGCTTGAATTCTTAAAACGTACATGCACGTCATACGTCACTGCCTGCTGATATACAGTACAGAATAACTGTGCAGATCATAGTCTAATTATAATGTCATTGAGTTACAAATGATCTGTGGCAGCGTTCTTTCATTCCACCGACTCCTGTTCTATCTTAACTGTTCATCACGAGCTCAATTCAACCAGGGAAGATCAAGGGTGATCATTTCATGAGGTTCAGATGTGTGACTCAGAATCCCACGAGCACATTAAATGAATGCCCCCTAAAAGACTAGGTCGAGCATGAGCATAGCAGATGGAAAGGAGCAGAAGCTGCTACCACCCACAGTGATGCAAAAAGTACAGCAGACATTCACTAATTTATTTGTGTTATATATAAACCTCACGGTACTCCAGTCTTTTATCATTCCTGACAAAACATTAGAACATTTTGTCCTAATGAAAAAAAAAAAATAAATCATCATTTTCCAGATTAACAAAAAGACCAGACATGACAATGGAGTTCAGAGAGAGAGATGTGTGAATAACAAAAGCCACACGCCAAACAAATGAACAGTTACATAACTAAATCCTTTTGCACTTTAAAATGTTTGTTATCTGGATGAGGCAGGAGCTCAAAAGCTTCCAAAAGGGGAGTGATGATGCACCTGAAATGTACACAAGCCATTTTACAAACATGTGACATATGATTGTTAATGAAAAAGAAAACTTCAGCTCACACCTTCAGTAAGTGGGAAGAGTTCGCTCATCTTCTGCCTGGCCTTGCGCAGTCTGTACAGCTTCCCTTCCTGCCTCAGCAGCTTGATCAGGTCCACATGGCAATTATAATCAAATGCATTGATCGACAGCTGCAAGGTCACAAACAAAGAGTGCGGACGTTAGTGAAAAGGTTATGACAGCTATAACGTGATGCAGACTGACAGCAGGTAAAGGTAAGGTACATTACACAAATGCTTAAGGTAAAAACATTGCACAAATATACCCCACCGGAGAATGAGATACACATCTGTTGGCGCTCAGGATGTCACACCACCTGCTGCACCTCCAAGACTCCTGCATAATAGCCACTAATTACTTGTGAAGTAGTGCTGATGTCTTTGAACAGCAGGCTACCAGAGGACATTAAGAAACACAAAGGAGT
Organism: Hemibagrus guttatus; assembly: GCA_033459395.1. Taxonomy (NCBI): domain Eukaryota; kingdom Metazoa; phylum Chordata; class Actinopteri; order Siluriformes; family Bagridae; genus Hemibagrus; species Hemibagrus guttatus. The sequence goes on from JAUCMX010000021.1 coordinate 4,110,961, forward strand.
AAAGAAGCCAACATTTTTGGATTAACAGTCATACTTCTTCAGGGTGGCAAATGTAAAGGTTTCAGCCACACGAAACATAGCATTGGCTCAGCAGTCAGACTCTTTCAAATCCAAACCCACCAAACTCTTTAACGTTATTTGTTTCCACTTTAGCAAATTTCTGTAGAAACGTTTTCAAAATGAACACCAAACTAACCATTCCCAGCAGGTTAACAAAAGCTAGGTTACGGCTGATTTTCTACATTTTCTTCAATCTTCGATTTACGTTTAATTACCACAACAAAACTCCAAAAGCGGAAAATGGCATAAATAACAACTAAATGGCCTCCTGAACACGCTGCGTGCTGAATCCTCCAGTAGTGCAGCTCAGCCACTGTAGCACGTCAGCTACCGGGCACACACTTATGCTACGTTCACACAAACAGCGACTCACAGGGACAAAGCAACTGGTAATCATTCATTTTTAATGAGAGCCACGTGACAAAGAGTGCACACTGCTTCTCCTTCATCAGGATAGGATGCATATATAAAAAATAATATATATATATATATATATATATATATATATATATATATATATATATATATATATATATATATAAAGGTTAAGGCTCTAGGTTGTTGACTGAAAGATCAGGATTCAAGCCCCAGCACTGCCAAGCTGCCACCATTGGGCCCTTGAGCAAGGCCCCCCTGCTCCAAGGGCACTGCATCATGGCTGACCCTGTGCTCTGACCCCAACCCCCAAAAATGGGATATGCGAAGAAAAGAATTTCACTGTGCAGTAACGTATGTGTGACAAATAAAGACAACAGCTTAACAACTTTACTTTTGTCCAAACAGAACATCTAGTCTTATTTGTCTTCAGTTATGGATTTCTCCTGAAATCTGTCTGCACAACAGAAATAAATAAGCCTTTAAACTTTTCCAGTGGTCTGAGTATACAACCGTAATAAGTCTCAGGATGGGCAGAAGAGCCGTGATTCATGAAAAGAAACAAACACAGCCTTCTGTCTGAGACTAATCAGACTTTCACCACTCAACACCATGACACTGTGGAGCTTGCCGGGTTTCATGTTTGTTTAGTGAAACCTGAAGAGCATGACAAAATCACCGTGTCAAAGAAAACAGTTTCTCTGTGTTGAGGGAATTAATAATAGATAAAGACCTGAGGCTCTATTACAGATAATACATGTTGGTCCACTTTTTGGTGATCGTGTCTGGGTGCAAATTATGTACAAAACAACACACGATGATGGTGGATTACTGTTACAAAAAAATATTATATTATCAATATTGTGAGCCAAAGGTCTGAAGGAAAGAAAAACAGCTACATGATAGGAGTCTGACTATTCAAGCTAATTCTAACAAAACTCTCCTTGCTTAATGGCGCTCTATAAATACACTGTACCAAAAAAAAAATCTCTTTTAGTTTGCAGTTGATGTTATGACAATGCTCCACTGGAGAGGAGGAGTGTCACAGTCTCTCTTCCCTGTCAATCACATGGGTGGATCTTGACTAAGACTAAAATTCAAGGTGGAGAGAGGACTGACTTTGGACTTTGATGTAAAACTTGCAGTGTCATTTGTGAACATTTTGTACCATTCGATAGCAAAAGCTCAGATTATATAACGGTTTTATTTTTTTATTTTTTATTTCTTTATACTCCTGCCTTCTCAAGGCTTCTTCCTGCAAAGATTGTTCTCAGTAAAGAGCCAGTTTAACAAAGAGTGAACGTTACATGTCACTCAACCCACTGTTGTTTAAATACGTGCCGTAATGAGTTCAGTTCTGAATCGGCTCATGTGCTGCGTCTCCCCTTTTCTCATTGTATAATGCTAGGTAAAAGCATGCCTTAAATGAGATATATGAAGGATTCTGAACACTGCCTCACTTATTCTCTCTTCCATCTGATGTTAGACATTCCAGTTCACCCAAAGCTGTTGCTGCTGCCGAACCCACCAGGAAAACTATAAAACCTACACACATCGCTTCATTATCCACTGTTCTGTGTACACAGCTACAGAAGCTGCACTTCTTTGGAGCTACACAGATTATCTCAGCAGAGACGGAACCTAGAGCTGAGGAAATATTAGATGTGTGACTCATTACCATCCCATTAAAATATTAACAGCACATTCATGTGTCTTTACACCACAGAGATGTTAAATACTCAAATTTGACTAGTCAGAAGGTGCTGATTAATTTTTCTAGTCCAATCCCTTGTACTAATCTCTCGTCATCTCTATATGGCAGTTGTGCTGTTTTAAATCCTTAGAAATGAAATAGACATTTTGCTGTTATAATACTGAGAAGACAGAATGATCAGGTCAGAAAGCAGAGATCTGAAGGAGATCTCAAACCAAGCTGACAATTTCGAGGCATTGTTGATAGATATGGTAAGATCCCTTTAGTTACTTTGGCATAAAAATAGCTTATCAAGAAATCTAGTGACTTTTTGAGCAGAAGTTAGTGACCGTCTTAAACTCGATACGGCTCTCCGGCTCACATCACAGACTCTGTTATACGAGCTGAGACAGCGGGCTCGCCTGACACACCATCAGTGTTGTGACGCCTGACTGTGCTGCACTTGTGACCAATCACCACTGCTTCCTAACAATCACTGATCACCATTGTTTGTCCTAGTCTTGCACATCATTAGTTTTCAAGTTGAATATAATAGTAACAAATCTGAGTAACCGCTTCTTTCAAGGTGCATTAGGCAAAACAGTAAGTTTTTAATGGTTAATTATGTTCCACTCATTAACAGATCAAACAATCAGAACATAATAGAAAAACAATGGGTAAGAACATGGCCTTGGAAAAGTGTATTAAGTCGCTGGTAAAACCTGACTAGAAAAGTGACCTCTTGTCCAGAATGCTTGCTTGTTTTTAGGGACATCTCCTAACAGCCAATTTCAAACCAATATATGGGCCTCCACCGATCCTGGAGGCGGAGCTTCATAAGTGTGGGTGGGAACCATTCAGATGTCAAACTGACCTAACCATTAGAGACTTAATCCTAAACAAAAAAAAAAAAAAAAAAAAGTCTAATATTAACATCTATATAACTATATTCATTCATTGTCTACCGCTTATCCGATCTATTCTCGGGTCACGGGGAGCCTGTGCCTATCTCAGGCGTCATTGGGCATCAAGGCAGGATACACCCTGGACGGAGTGCCAACCCAACACAGGGCACACACACACTCTCATTCACTCACACAATCACACACTACAGACAATTTAGAGATGCCAATCAACCTACCACGCATGTCTTTGGACTGGGGGAGGAAACCGGAGTACCCGGAGGAAACCCCCGAGGCACGGGGAGAACATGCAAATTCCACACACACATGGCGGAGGCGGGAATCGAACCCCCAACCCTGGGGGTGTGAGGCAAACGTGCTAACCAACAAGCCACCGTGCCCCCCAAAATAATAACTATACAACACCTTTAAATGATCTTGTCCCCCAATTCCCACCCATGTTCCTGAAGCTCCGCCCACCGGATGTACACACCCGATCACATTGAGCGTCAATAAAATTACTGACATTGGGGGTTAATACATTTGTGCTTAAACCGTTGATTTTTTTTTTATTTTGTTTCCATGTCTTTGTTATTCCAACAAGTATTAAAACAAAAAAAGGCTAGTATAGTTACTTATGATATAGGTTGTGCCTGAAGCCATGACCAAAGATGACTTCTTTCTACAAGACATAAATTTATAAGCGAAAATCTTCAACCCTTCATTTGCGGCTTGATATGCAAACGATCGTGATGAGCACATTAGCATGCAAATTAGCGGGTGACGTCATCCAGCGCAACACAAGCCCAGAAAACGACGTTCATAATAATTTTGATCGCAATCAACGCGCTCGTGTCCCAGGGATATTGCGCAATATCCAGCGAGCCGCTCATTCGAGCCTGCACAGATGTCTCCACACACACCTCTGGCTGATTAATCTGATCAAATACACGTTTAAATATCTGCTGAATTCCCACAAGCAGTTGCTCGGGGTTATTATGAGAAGGCGCTGTGTTGCACGCCCACGGCATGGCGCGCAGTTTGATTACATGCTCCTTAGCTCGGCAGCTTTCCCCGTGTCTCACTCAGTCAGATCTTCACTTTGCATATCAAGTGCAGATTATTACACAGGCAGACATTTTGTCGACATGAACATTTGCACGTTTGCTGTAAAAGACAAACACTAAAGTGGACAGAGACAGTTAGCTTGGCGCATAAGGTGATGCTAACTACCTGCTATCGCCGTCTCTAATTCTTAATAAGGGTACACAATAACTGAGAACATGTCTATCATTAAAAACATCACTTACACCAACAGAATGTGGCGATCAAGGACACTTTTTACTATATGCTTAACTGCGTAGCACGCTAAGCTAGCACGCTAGTTAGGTCTTCGCCATTCATTCTCATAGCTGCAGGCTGGCTAGTTAGCCTAGCTTAGCTTAGCTTAGCTTACTTGCTCCTCCAAGCGCTGGATTTCTGCTTCATTTTCTCGCTCGTCCTCCGACGTGTCGACGTCCTCTTCGTCTTCGGAGTTCTCGACGCCCATTGCCTCTTCTTCTCCCGACTCCATTTCTCTCTCCATCTCCTCGGCTTCTTCCTCCTCCTCCTTGATATCAGCTAAGAGCGTCTCACCTTCGTTCCCAGTCGCCGCCATGTTTATGGGGATCTGCCTGGTAACAGGATGCGCGTGCCCGAGCTGCAGCCTGATCCAATGAGGTACGTATAAAAACCAGAACCCGCGCTTGTTTTTTCCTGAGTCTATGTCAAGAAATATCTACTTTATGAAAGGGAAAATACCATAGGACAGACATTAATCACTAACATTCTGCCAGTGAAAGTGTTAATACTGATGTGATAACTCTATGGAGCTAACTCTATGGTTAAAACAGCGCTGGGAGTCGAACGCGAACAGAGTCGACTCTTTAATTCCAACCTTGCCTTTGGAGTCGACTCATCGTAGTGAAATTGAGTTTGAGTGAGTGAGTGATAAAGATAAAGAAAACAACAATAGCTGATGTAAGAGCTGTGAAGAAAAACCCCACACTAAAACAACGGTCAGCCACAACCTTAACAGGGCAGGGGTGAAGGTATCACAGTCATTCAGATATATATATATATAAGATAGCAGATAAATAGACGCTGTACCACAAGATGCAAACCACTCATCAGCAGTAAGAATCAGACGGCCAGAAATACAGAGGAAAGGCACAAATGTTCTGGAACCAAGATGAGCCTCTACTAAAATGATGGAAAGGGTAAAGTGTGGAGAACGAAAAGCTCAGTTGTGAAACATGGTGGTGGTAGTGTCACGGCTTGGGCTTGTATTGCTGCTTCTAATTGCTGCTCACTAATCGTTATTGATGATGGAACTCATGATGGTGGCAGCAGAACGCATTCAGAAGTATACAGAAACAGTTCCTCTGCCAATTTACAGAGAAAGCGTTCAGATTAATCATGAGGAACTTCATCATGCAGCCAGACAATGATCCATACACTCCGACTCAATGAAGGACATCGTCGGGGTGAAAGTGAAAGGTTTTACCTTCTTAAGAGAAGGCTGAAGGGAGAAATCCCCTGAAACAAATAACAATACAAATAAGATGTGGTAAAAGCCTGGAAGAGCATCACAAAAGAAGAAATATTAGGTGTTGTTTATTTTAATATATCTTACACTTTTGCTTGCCTAAAAATTGTATGGTCTGACAAAAAGGTTCCCTGTTAACACATCTAGATATAAATACCAGGAAATAAAAGCTAAAATCTTAAACTCTTGTCTAATGTCCATCCATTGATCGCAAACCCAAATGTCTTTGGTATACAGCACAAACAAATGCCATGCTGTTCCAGTAGTTTCAGTGGGCTTTTGTAACAACATAGACAGCATGTGGACTAATGATGGTTAAATCAAGAATGACAAAAATTTCACTAATTCTGTCAACTGAGCCATTTGCCATTTCCTACAAAGAAGACACATTTCTATAACTCAAATAATGAGATGTTTTGTCTCGTTAAGTTCTCATAAGATTGAGATGTTTATCTCATACTAATGACATATGTGTGTCTTGTAATAACAAGATGTTTTTCTCATAATGTGATGTTTCTCTGTATAAAAAGAAACTGTATAGAGATTCCCACATGATAGGATTTTGGGATTTCTTGCATGACTGCACAAAGGAAAAACTACCAAAGAAAGTTGAAAATGTGTAAAGACCCCTCATTATTCTTCCTGTCAGTAGTGACAGTACAGTATGTACGTAACTACACCTTTTTTGTTCAGATTTTCACGTCTTTTCAGTCTTGGAATCACGAACTGAATCTTTGTGCCACTGACTCTGGAGAATCGACTCTTTTTGATTCTCAACACAGCTCGGAATCAGAATCTGAGTCGGCTCTAAAAAGGACTCGACTCGCCGCAGCGCCCTCTGCTGCAGGCGACGGGGATCGTTTGTTTATTGGTGGACACATTTCGACACAACGTCACTGCGAACATGGCGCTCGGATCGGTCAGGAGTTGTTTCGCGTCCTTCGCGTTTCTCGGCAGGAGCTTGACGTCGCCAGAGATTACAACAGTTTGCTGCTACCACAAAAAAGTGAGTGGACATTTCAGTGCATGTTTAACTCTTCTTGGCTTTCCGTAAGACAAAATGAACTTTTAGGGCCGAGAACGAGGCGAACTGTTATGTAGCCGTCAGCTTGCTTCAGGGAGCTAGCTGTATTAGCATTAATAGCATCTTTTGCTAAAAGCGCACAAGGTCACAAACTCTACAACTGTATATTATAAAACAACGCGTTTAATTTATCTTGTGCGAGTTTCGCTGTAAAAAAAAAATCTATATATATATTCGTCAGTTATCTTGAGGCTGAATCCCAAATCCAATATCAGTCTCTTCACTACAGTGTATAAAATAGTGACACTCTCCCCACTATCTAGTGCACTACAACACCAGTTTGGATCCATTTGGGATTCGGCCCAACTTTCACTTCAATATGGCGCCCCCTCATGCATGTTGTGTTTATCTAAGTCATCATTTATTAACCCGTTCGTTCCTGGTGACATTTTGCAGGTGGTGGATCACTATGAGAACCCAAGAAATGTTGGTTCCTTGGATAAGACGGCCAAGAATGTGGGGACCGGTTTAGTAGGAGCTCCTGCCTGCGGGGATGTCATGAAACTGCAGGTATGCTGGATTTGAACTTCTCACTGTGTGTGTGTTTGTATGTGCTGTGGACGTGATCAGGAGTGTCTTGTATTTACAGATCCAGGTTGATGAGAACGGCAAGATAGTGGATGCCAGATTCAAAACGTTCGGTTGTGGATCAGCCATCGCTTCAAGTTCCCTGGCAACAGAATGGGTTAAAGGAAAATCGGTATGTTGTGTGTGTGTGTGTGTGTGTATGTTTTATTTAAAGGGTGTTAAACACCTTGCACTAAACTGCACGTATGGTGTGTGTGTTTCTGCTTCTGTTCACTCCACTAGGTTGATGAAGCTCTGAAAATCAAGAACACAGAGATCGCCAAGGAACTGTGTCTTCCACCGGTGAAGCTTCACTGCTCTAGTAAGCTTAAATCAACACACAGTGTCACAGCTGTGTTTATCTGTAGTCTTTATTTATTACGTACTTGTTACACAGGCACCTCATTTGAGGCAGAGTGTCAGTTTAAGTCCACTGACCTCGCTTTTTATTTTCCTCCAGTGCTCGCAGAGGACGCCATCAAGGCCGCGCTGGCAGACTACAGCCTAAAACAGAAGGACGAGGAGAAAGTGGCAGAGGCTAGAAATTAAACTGCACTTTTAAATCTTTCTCTCCAGTGCAAACATATGCTTTGACATCTTTGCATAATTTAAGCCCAGACTGTGCTGCCTAAAACCAAATATATCCTTAGAGTAACATCATCCTAAAGTACTACTGCTGAGTGTGTAGCGCCTCTGCTGAGGGGTTTCAGATTAATGTCGTGTTTGCATTGTCATGATTGCTGTGGGGTGTAGAGAGGAAGATTTTATAATTTTTTGGAGTGATGTGTGAAAAGGTGGTGGGTTTCTCTTAACTTTTTTCTGAATCACGCACAAAGATGGAGGCATTTGGTCTGTTTTTTTTGTTTGTTTGGGGTTTTTTTTGCGAAGATTAACCCATGGAGCAATCCAGCAGAGATTCACCAAAAGCAAAAAAATACAAGTTATTTAGTCTTAGTACACTTGTTTAGAAAAGCATTTCACTCCCACTGATCCAGAATACAACGTGTTGTTCACTGTTTCTGCCCTCAGGCACTAAATGATCATAACAGAACACACCCGCTTATTTCTAACACAATGAATGAGGCCGGAGGCAGCTTTAAAAAATGTATATTTGTTTACGTTAAATGTCCTGTAAAAATTGCAGTTATCAATATACGCACAACTAATCAATTTAAACGAATGCTGTACTCTACTGTTGAAGCTTAATGAAATTGTATAAACATAATGGATTTGTCTGTCTGGTGTTTTTCAGCAGATCAACATGATTGAACCTACATGAACAATGAACTTGCACATTAATACACCATATGTAATGTTAACAAAGCATTTATATTAATCAGCGCATTTTTGATACAGAACTAAATACATTTAAGCCATAATGACCAATAGGAACAACACCTTAATAAAAAATGATGATGGTTGGCAGGATTGAGGCTAAAGCAGGTTTTAATATTTACACCTTTAGAGACCAGAGGGCAGTAAATGATCAACAGATAGGAACTTACTGTGATTTGAATTGTTGCTAATTTCGTTGATTAGTGATGGATTTGATAAACATTAGTGACTGCAGGTGTATTTCATTAACAACTTATTAACATTTCTGATGTTGTGTACGTCTCTTAATGTTAACATGTTATTTAAGAGAACCTTAATAATAACAACCTTCATTTACTGTCCAGTTATTTTCTTATAAAAGACATAATCCATGTTTGATAGAAAGACCTGCTACCTACTCGTCTTCTGATGTATTTCTATCTTTGGTGGGCGGACTGATCGCCTAGCATAAAAGCAGAAGACATGCAGTTCTCATCGTTCTCCTCCTTTCACAATCTTAATCACTCTTTAGTACTATCAGTTGATGTTGTGGTGTACATTAATGACCAAGGACTCTGACTTTGTGTCTCACTGGACATTACAGCCAGCAATCAGACAATATTAAGAGTTCCTTTGACTGCCCACTGTGGACTGAAGGGGAGCAACCCTTTGGTTTCTCCACAGGAGGCTCCTCAGCACCAGGATTACAATTACCAGGAGCAGTCCTGTCAACACACACAGCACAGAAAGCACTGACACAAGAGCTGGGTCATTTGCCTGGGTCATGGTTCGTGGAGTGGCCTCAACCTGCACTCCTGCCTCACTGGTGGAGAATATAGGGACTGAAGTGCTCAAGAAACCATTTTGGATGTTGGTCGTGCTGTTCCTACAACTGGGATCCTCATCTGGTGTTGGCATGTGGGGTTTTTGGGTTGTCTGAGGGACAAGGTAAGTGGAGTTTAGTAACAAACACTGTTCATAGCTTAACCCCTCCAAAGAGGATTGGTTTGACCCCTGATGAGACCTAGATGTTGTATGGTTAGCAACTGAGGAGAGCTTTCCATTTGAGTTCATAAGAGAGCTTCTACAGGAGGTTCTCACATTTCTGATTGTATCAGAAGAAGGATTTGAAGATTCTTTTGAAGAATTCCCCAATATCACCTTGGAAGTGTTGAATGATGCTAATTTCTCACTAGGCATAAGGATTCTTGGACAGATAGCCACAACAGAGAGGGTCACAAGCAGCTTGTGTGCCAGGTGTAATGGTGCTGCACATACCAGATCTGTTGCTATGCGTAACCTGTCCATCAGCAGCCACCGATACAGGTACATGATGTCACATTCACAAACCCACAGGTTATTAGCCAGCTCTACAGAACGGAGACGGGTTAGGCCATCAAACGCACGCTCAGGCACTGAGCGTAAGCAGTTGCTGTTGATCTTCAGGACTTGAAGGTTGACCAACACAGTAAGCGAAGACAAGTCCAATGTTGAAATGCAGTTGGCAGATACGTCCAGGTGCGTTAGTGAACCTGGAAGGTGTGATGGTAGTCTTGACAACTGATTCCCCTTCAGAGAAAGCATCTTCAGCTGTGTCAGGCTTAGCAGTGCTCCAGGCTGGATGGCCCGAATGCGATTGTCTTCCAGGTCCAACCGTGTCAGATTCCCAAGGTTCCTAAGATCCCCAGCTGTGATGAATGTAATGCGGTTCTCCTGGAGCTGCAGACTTTCCAGACTTGCCGGAAGGCCACGGGGGAAGCGTTCCAGCCGGTTGTGGCCGAGGCTCAACTCCTGCAGGCTGGAGTACCGCCACAGGACATTGTCTACGTTGCAAAGGTGGTTTCGTGCCACAGACAAAGCTGAGGTGGTGAGGGGGACAGAGCGAGGGAGGACATGGAGGCCCAGTGACTCACACAGGATCAGAACCCCTGGGCGAGGACAGCAGCATCCTGGAGGGCATGAGAATAGGAGTGGGAGGGATCCGATAAAACAGCAGAACAAGAGCAAAAGTACAAGGGGGAGGTGAAGGCACATGACTCACTGATAGGAAAGAGGGAAAAAACAGTAGGATGAAGAAAGAATTAATCACATCTGTACACAGTAAACAAATTATTAGTTGAATTCAAATAAAAAGAAATCTCTAAAAAAAACACTAGAAACAAGATTGATGTGCCAGGGAGTATGGAAATATCCACAGAAAAATTAATTACGGTAATGATTAGCCTAGTTATGATTCTGCCCAGCTACTAATCATCAATATACATCTTGTCAATTTCCTATCAAATACAGATGCTCAAAATACAGGTGTCACAGTTTTCCTCACTCACCATCCTCATGCACTCCTGGTTCCTGTTTCTTAAACAGGACGAGATACACAGTCCGCTAATGGAGCCATTCATCTCTCAGTCATCACTCTCCGTCTTCAGCAAGTTTCACTTTCCAGAAACTGCACTGCTCTGTGTTCAGACAATTCCAGGCAACGGCCTATCAAACTTTAATGCCAGTCTTAAGGTGTTGCCTTACCTGTTTTGTGTCTTCTTCTCCATGTGAGATCTCTGTCATCCTGCTGATTTTACTACCACTAAGAAAGCCCAGAATTTGAATGTACAGAATTGAAAATTAAAAATTGCACCTTTATCCAAAACAAATTGTTACATGCTTGGAGGATCACCAGTAGTCCAGAGTCTTTGAGTCAGTCATTAGGGCAGTCTTTTAAGGAAGGCCATATGTTAGATATATATGGTAATATATATGGTATATATATATAATATATATATATATATATGGTAACTCTGACATGTGTTTTCAAAAACTGATCAAGCCCCTGGCTATACCTTTGAGGAAGGGGTAGGTGCAGATTGGTGGCAGATTACCAAAATAATTCAGCACCAAAGGCACAAAAGAAGGGCAACTTGAGCTGGAGGCTGAGGCCGTTTTAGAAGCTCCGGTTGCAGCAACTCTTTCGTTGATTTACTTTAGAAGTCGCCAACATGTGGCCTCGTGCCACTGCAATGGGGACTTTGCTTTCATTTATAAACCTCATTTGCATCTGCGCCTGATACCAATCTACAGGTAGCGTAGTCGTGTCATATGTAAACGGAGTAAATAATTCAGTGATTACTAATTTATTGCTTTTATACTGTATATGAGTGTGGCATTAAGTGGACGAGATGATAGAATGGATTTTTGCATTTAAAATTTAAAAGACATGACCATGCTTGGACAGAAGTTAAAAAGAAAGACATCAAATGACAGCAAGCAGGATGTATATCATTTGAGAGATGTTTTAATTGCTCAAACTGCCATCAGTCAAGACAAAAGAAACTGAGAGTCAAATGAGAGTGTATTCTTTTCAGTTCAAGGCCAAATCTAAGAGACCCGACAAAGCCCTATTTTCAGAATAGCACGGAACAGCGGCTCTCGTAATGGCCTTTTGAAATATTGATTGAATTTTGCATAGCAGACTGTGTGTGACAATAGGGCCCTTTCTGTGGCATTGCTTGGGCCAGAACAGTTTGAACAGTGCTGAGCCACTTATCAGTGCCAAGACTATCCTAATCTCAAATCTACAACTGGTTGACGTCAAAGGCTCATGCTTTCCACTCCTTTTGTTTTCCTTTTTTTTTTTTAAAGCTAAAATGTCAATACGGTTGAACAATGCACAGTGTTCATAATGTTAAAATCTGAAGGTTTCAGCGATGGCACGGAACACACACGCACAGAGGCAGCTGCCTTCATTATTTCAAATTTTTTTAAATTTTAAAAGTATTTCAAACGTGCAAAGATCTGTCAGTTTCATGCCCTGTTTTCTCCAGATACCAAACATTGCACACAGAAATGTTGCAACCCTTCATTTGGAAAACCAAAAAAACCCTCTAAATATATAGTTCTGTTTTCTGTCCTTTTGTGTAATTTGCACTTTTTGTGTAATTTGCAATCTGTGCTTGGTATACTGTATCTATTTTTGTTTCTCATTCTAAGGCATTTTAGGCTTTGGATGAGAAAAAAATGACACCTTTTTTCCATTCAATACACCCACAACAGTATTTCTACTGGATAGCATGTCATAGATATGTCAGCGAAGTGGGCTGAAAAATCTCAGCCCAAATGGATCGAATCTTGGGAGTCTTTTGAATCTGTGTAATTACTTAACACAACTCTTACTGATAGGGTCCCAAAGGATTCTCTGATAGATAGATATCATTTATATCCCAATCTGGAGCCATTTCTATAAGATTCCTAGAGAAATTGTCTTCATTTCCAGCTAACTATCCTGCAATGCCACTTCTACTTATTAATGGGATCCATTTGGGTTCCTATTCAGGTCTACAGTACATGTGTCCTGCAGTTTGATTGACCTGACCTCAATGTATATATTGTACATAGAATATCAACCTATGTTGCTCACTGGTCAAGCAATCAAATTAGATCCTACATTCCAACCTAAAATTTCAATAGGATTTTTTGACAAGGGCTGCATCCATGACATCCGTCATATGATTCTGTGAATTTTACTTACATAGTACATATTGATAATAAAAGATAGGGCCCTGATAGTAGAGTATTTTATTTAGTCAGATATTAAAGTAGTAATTTGTGCTTTTTTTTTTGTACAATAAAGACAAAAGTGCATCACAGAATGACAAAATGATTTAATGTAACATGTATTACAAAGTATACTTATAAGTGAAAAAAACAGATATTAACTTAAGAAGTTGTGAAAAGCCGCTTAATGAAGACAATACAAATTTGAATACACAAAATAATATTCAATAAAAAGGCATTGATAAAAGCCAATGAATCTGTTTACACCTGCTTAGATGTTATGTGTGTTGGTTATTAGGGTCAGAGCCAGATAGGGTTTAGCTACATAAATATGAAAGTGTAAACAGATCCAATGCCAAGTGTTGAGGATGCAGAAGTTAGGGATAGGTGGAGAGAGATGATTTGCTGTGGCGACCCCTGAAGCGGAAAGCCGAAAGAAGAAGAAGAAGAAACAGATCCAATGCCAAAAATCAGAAAGCACATGGTTCTTGACTGTTGAAGTCAGCTGCTTTAAGGTTTTAGCATTTTAAACCAAATAAGATGCTTATTAATGATTTCATGTAAACAGTAATGTGTAGTTAAAAGATTTCAAGTCGAAAAATTTTTTCTGTATGGATACCTTTAATTAAAATTTTTGGAAGGAGTCTCCACTTTCTGCACTTCGTAACAGTCAGAGGTATAACTATAACTATAAAGATAGGTGACTTTTTGCTTTGTGGTCTCTCAAGAAAGTGAAAATCTCCATTTATCTTTGGTTATTTTAATACAGAGAAAAGCAAAGAGGCTGCTGAGGGAATGATTGGTTATAGACGCTATAATGTATGTGATATAAGAAACTGACTTGTTTGATAAACGTTGCAAAACATTAAATATGTGGTTCATTAATATAAAAAATTCTTTAAGACAAAAAACACTTGAGGATTATATGAAAACAATAAAAATCACATTTCCTCATCATTGTTTGTTTTGCTAAACCAGCACACCCACCCCTAAGTGTATTATTCCTTATTTAATACTCCACCTTGGTTTTGGTAATGAACACCTCAGACAGACATTGATGAATTCTAAAAGAATAAACTTGAACCTGAATATTAAAAACAACATTTTATATATATATCGCTGGTACACATTTCAATGTATTTGATCTTATATTATCTCACAATGAGGGTGTTTAGTTAAATGGGATAAACACTTTGAATTCTAACAAAGCCAGAAAGTGATCATTACCACTAGCATGATGAAGAGCAAACCGAGAACATTTCCAATAATGGAAATGTTTGCTCAAATCGAGAAATAGCATTGTGTAAGTTGGTGTATATCTCCTTTAAATTCAGCTTGACTTATTGCTTGGTACAATATTTGAATAACTGACATCCCAGAAGCAGAAGGTCTAGTATCTCTATCTCCATCCAATGAATTTACAAGAGATGTATTTATTCCAGATCCAGAAGTCCTTTGAAGAGAGGCGTTCCTCAACATCCCGTCTGGTTTTTCAATGCGAGGCTTGGTTTGCTTTCCTCAGGTGGCAAGTGCACACAGGTGCCTGGCCGTTACCTCCCGTGGACGTGCTTGGCTTGGGCTCCTCCTTCTTCTTTTCTTCTTCCTTTTGCACCTCTACTTCCTCCACATCTTCCGCTTTCTGTACCTCCTTTGGTTTTGGTCTAGGATCTTTGCCTTTTTCGCCCACTAGAGCTTTAGATGGAGCACGCAGGTAGCTCGTGGTGACTTTGTTGGGAACCAGCAGGCTTTGCTCTGCCCCCTTGTTTGATACAGCCATGTACTTCCTGTGTGCATGTTTCTTGGGTGGGTAGTAGGCCTCAAGTTTGCGTTTGTGGCTCATGGCTGAGGCACAACATGCAATGAAGATGATGACAATGAGCAGTGACATCACCACAATGATGAGGAGCATATTGTCACGCAGGAAGTCCACTACCTCATGAAACAGGAAGTGCTTGATGCGGATGAAGGTGGTGGTGATGCTTAGTATAGGCGTGGGTGAGGGTGGAGGTAAGTGGGTGGCACGGGATGTCGGGAAAATCAGTTCCTGTTCATCTCCACTGCCCTCCATGGACATGTTAAAAGGAAAGGCCATGGTAGAACAGCTCCAGCTCCAAAAGGCAAAGAGGAGCACAAAGACTAGACGTGGACACATGGATGACATGGCAGTGTTACGCCTGAAAGACAAAGAGGAAAAACATACATGAATCTAGGATATATCCCCCAGCCCCTAGTTGATTCCTTAAATCAACCCAGCCACTGGAAAGGTTAAGTCTCAATAGCTTTTCGTGGCTGTACACAAATAATTTTTCCTTAAACATGATCAAGGCCACTTTTTGTGGTTCCAGTATCACAGTGCCAAATCTTCCTTTCTTCTTATACTCTACATAAACAGTGGACACAGAACAAAAATTAACAGAGGAAGTGTAAGCAAAAGGCTTTTCAGCTTCCCTTTTGTCATTTTAGACCAACGTTTGGCCTTTTACAGTAGATGGCACAACAATGGAAATGAGCCATACCTACTCAAATGTGTTTAAATATCATATCAGACTTAAGTTCAGGTACTTACGTTAGCTTAAACCTAGACCAAAATTTCTCCTAAACTTTCTCCTAATACAAAAATAATCCCAGTTGTTGTTGTATTTTTCACCTAACTTCTTTTTACGTAACTTTCATTTAGCTAGGTAACAAATACTGAACATTATAGGCCAGAGGTATTTAATTAAAATGTCTAAAGGTCTAATTTCATAAAATTCTTTCCTTATGAAAGTCCGGATAAGTGACTATCCTGACTGAATGGCAACGAGAGTTACCTTTAATGCTTGAATAGTTCAGGGCTGATAATACAGCTCCAGGACCAAAGTGCTGGTGTGAATTAGCTTGAGTGAGTGAACGAGTGAGCCGTTTTAGCTTTATAAACCAAAGAGCATTTCAAGATGAATTCTTAATTATTAGCTTAACTTGGTGGTCTTATGTAAGTGTAACAAAGTATAAGTGGAATAAATTCAAATGTTTATAAGGTAGCTGTACTCAAAGCACTGAATTTATAAATTAAAAATTTGACTGATTTGAGTAAGCATAATGTGTACTTCAAAAATCCCCTTGCATATCTTACAGCCTGTTTGTAGGCTATATTTTCTAATGGGGTCTTGCCCTGTAAGCTAGATAATAATCTTAACCACTGTGCAGAAAACTGTCACAGAAAGCAAAAACAATTGCCCAAAATCTGTTTATCTGGTTCTAAGGGTAACATGCTAGCAGCAAATGTGATGCGTGATACGTAACCACTGCCCAGTCGTGCTCTTGAACAGCATTCCCACAAATTGATGCTACCACCACCATGTTTCACTGAGGATATGGTAACCACAGGGTGCTGAACAGAGTTGGGTATAGACCAAAGCATAGACCAAAAAGACTAGACAACCTTTTCTGATGTTTACTCAGTCCCCAACAGCCCAAACTAAAAAAATTGGAGCTCATATTGGCTTTTTTTTTTGGTAATGGCTTTCATCTCTCCATTCTGGGCTACGGTTGCCCTATAAAGAGCTTCTCACATTTGGGCTTTGGACCTCTCTAGTACCTCTAAAAATACCCATGAACCTTTAGTTGCCCCTCTGACTAATGCCGTCCTCAGTAAAACTTTTGTTGGGCAACCTGCTAAAGGGAGAGACATGATTATTCCATATTCTATTGATTTTTAATAATCAATTATGTTCTGTGGAATGTTCTTAGCTCCATGTTCTTCATTATGCTGTTTGCCTCTCGGGCCTTGCAAGAATATATGGATTAACATTGAGATCGTGTGACAGTTTAATTGCACACAGATGGACTCTATTCAACTAATCTAGTGGTTTCGCTGCAGTGAACACTTATGCATTCACTTGATGTGTTTTAATAATATAAATTTTTCCTTGCTTCAATAACACATTTGGTCTAGATTCATAATATAAAATCTCAAATAGGTCCATTTAATTTCCAAGTTGCAAAATGACGTAACCTAAAAAGAAGTGAATACGTATACTGTCAATCAGTTATTTGCATATGAAATTTCATGTTAATGTTAAAATAGGGGGGCACGGTGGCTAGCACATTTGCCTCACACCTCCAGGGTTGGGGGTTCGATTCCTGCCTCCGCTATATATGTGTGGAGTTTGCATGGTCTCCCCGTGCCTCGCGGGTTTCCTCCGGGTACTCTGGTTTCCTCCAGTAGTCCAAAGACATGCATTGTAGGTTGACTGGCATCTCTAAATTGTCCGTAGCCTGTGAGTGTGTGATTGGGCCCTGTGATAGACTGGCATCCTGTCCAGGGTGTACCCTGCCTTATGCCCATAGTCTCCTGGGATAGGCTCCAGGTTCCCTGAGACCCAGTAGTAGGATAAGCAGGTATAGAAAATGGATGGATGTTAAAATGAAATCTACAACAAACATCCGCTAAAACGTTCACAGCATATTTTTTCCCCCATCACTCTGTGTTCAATCTATCTTTGTTAGTGCAGACCATTACTTATTTGGGGTGGAGATTGAGGCCTGGTTTGTAATTTTTCTCCCTTGACTGCTACCACCTGCTCACCAAAGAGACAGACAGTGAAATAGATTTTGCTGTAGATGTTGTTCAGTAGTACGCAGTTTTCTGGCTCATTTAATATACTTCTTTTTTTTTTTTAATAAAATGACTTGTTTTCCTGAAACTGAAAACAAAATGTTTTTAAAACTGTAGGAGGTTAAAAATATATAAAGTATGGGGAATGTTTGAGGGATTTCTTTCTTTTTTTTTCTTTCTGTTGTTTTCATTTCCTTTTCAGACAGAGAGCAGGACAGAACACAGTGTGGGAGACTTTAGGCTGTATTTTTTTGCTATTTTAGGTCAGCTGCAGTAAACCAAACCAGAGGAACTATTTCGGCTCTCCAAACCAAGCTCTTGTCCAACCACAGTGCACTGTAAAGTGCAGCTGCTGATTGTTTTTAATTCACAAATCCCAGAAATCCAAGTCCATGATCTCAGTATATGCGTAACGTGCATACTGATTGGATGAATGCATGCATTAGTGAAATTATTTGAACAATAACAAGATGCTTACTTAGAATAATTAGAATAGAGGTGCAGTTTCAGTTTTGCAAAAAAAAAAAAAAAGGGGAAGTCGAGCTACTTAGGTCAAAGCATATTTCAGTTCCATCCATATATTTAGTGTGGTTTAGACATCAATAACACATGAATAAAACAAATACCAAAGAGGTTCTTCACTACCGTGAGCAACGTTTACTGGAACCAAATATCTGTAAATATACATGTTGATTTCTGAACACTGTTGAGATTTCATGTCCATTAATTACCCATAAAGACCATGTAAGATGTAATCCAGATCCTAATGAGAGGTTTGCTGTGAGCTCCTGGACCTAATGTGTGGGTGTCTCCTGCATGCTGAATGCAGCACAGTCCAAAACTGGAGGAAAGAACCGAGTTAAATTATATGCTGAAATTTCCAGCTCTGTAATTCCAGTCCAATCTGAGTGTGGGGCATGTGGCGTAGATTAGGACGGAGATGAAAGATTGAGTGCATTGGGTATAGAAATGGAGTGGGATGGGGGGGTCTAGCAAGTGAATATGAAATATGATTCCTATTCACAAAAGGAAAAAAAAACTCCCAATTTGCCTTTTGTGTTTTTACCAGAAAATTACTTCGTGTGATTAAACCCAAGAGAATGCACATTCAACAGATGTCTTAACCTTTTCTTTTAGATTATTGTACTACAAGTGAATTATTGCTCCATATGACAGGAGTTTCATTCTACAAGGAAGTGAGAGATAAGTTAACTTACTCAACGAGTAAATCAACCTGTGCTATAATACTCCAAATGAGCTAACTCAGGTTTCTCATTCAACCCAAAAGAGAAGAAGGTAATCCAGGACAAATGTATCGTTCAGCAAGAGTTAAAACTGTACAACATGAATTATAGTATGAATTGACTGAGGGAAAGCATCCATTAAATATATGGTTTGCCTTGTGAGTTAACATGGGTGGATAAGGCTTTTATAGACGCGCTGACCCGTGATGACAAACATGACAAACTAAATTTGACTTATAAACAAAGTCAAATTTAGTTTTAAGGAAGTTAGACTGAAACTTTTGTTCCACACATGTATTTGACTCTGAAGACCCAGGTATTGTTTTACCAAGTCATTTAACCCAAGATAACAGCTAAAGAGCAAAACACAGACCTTTTAAATATAAGAACTGGAAGAATTTTGAAGTTTGTAATAAACTAAGAGTAAAATGCCAACATTAGCAAATTGTGCGTGCAATTTTTCTTCTCATCAACAGTAGAAGTCCAACAATAATTATCTGGCATGACTTTTTTTTTTTGAACCCTCTGGAGAAAAGGTGAAAGAAATCCAAATTAGCTTGGAGAAGCAACACTTACTGATGTGCAGATGTTCTCTCTGTGGTTTTCAGAGACCCCAACACTCACTCCAGTACACAAGACAATTAAGAGTAATGAAGAAAGGAAGAAAAAGTGAGGAAGACCAGCTGCCTCTGTGCTGCACTGAGATTGGCACAGCAGATTGTGCCTATGTGTAGGTTTCCCCAAGAAAAAAGGATTTTTTTTTTTTTCGTTTGTGTGGTGAACATCCCTCCTCTCCTCCACTTTTCTCCTCCTCTCTCTGGAAAGATGGTATGGGGGGGGTTTGGTTTTGTTCCTTATGGCCTTATGGACAAAATCCACTAATGATAGTGTGCAGATTCATAGATAAGTTCACACCCATACCTAGATGACACAAATTCTGATATCATATACTTTTCATTAAAACACACACACACAATTCAATTCTATTCTATTTTATTTGTATAACAATTGGCATTGTCTTAAAGCAGCTTTACAGAAATATAAGTATTCACAATAAAAATGACAATGACAAAGGTTAAAATTAACTTTATATTTATCCCTAATGATCAAGCGTGAGGTGACGGTTTTGAGGAAAAACTCCCTGAGATTACATGTGGAAAAAACATTGAGAGGAACCTCATCCTCATCCCGGTGACACTGGAGAGCGTGATTATGAATAATGTCATTTCTACAGTTGCATATAGTCAAGTGGGGTTGTGTAACCAGGAGCTTTTGAGCAATGTACACGTTAATGAACATACACTACAGCTCTATATAACTAATTTCACAATAATTCAATTAAATAAGACCTCTTATTTAAGTTCTTGTATATGGAACTCTAAATAATTTGATTAATGATTCACTTTTACTGACTGATGGGATTTTCACCTACAACAGTTTACACAGAATAGTATGGAAATAAATCCTGTAAGTGGAGGGTCTGTTGGCTGAAACACCTCATTGATGTGAGAGATCAGAGAGGAATGACCAGTTTATATTAAGTCAAATAATCACTTTACAGCCGTAGTGAGTGGTGACAAGCAAAGGTGTTTCCCATGATAGCCTCAGGTTCTTGTTCTTGGCTGAAAGAAGTAGAACCTGATGTGTTCTTCTGCTGTTGTAGTTGGCACCAACAACCATGCCACGGTTAAAGTCAGAGAGATCAGACTTTTTCCCCATTCTGACGTTTGAGGTGAACATAAACCGAAGCGCTCTTGACCTGTATGATTTTATGAATTGTGCTGCTGCATGATTGGCTGACTGGATAACTGCATAAATGAGCATGCGAACATCATATTCAGCATACGCACTCTATATTAAATGATTTAACAATTTTTAAAAAGTATTTTCAGTCGTTTAAGTTACTTGTTGAAAGCCCTGTTTTAAGTCTTATGTGGTACGCACCTCCCATGGGTGAGGCTCTCTGTGGGCGCTGGGTGTAGCTCTTATTTCTGAACCTGGTTTCTGCTCTCTCTCATCAGGTCTTTGTGATTACAGCCTCTTGGCCACAAAAACACACACACAGTTCATGTATGCACAAGTTTTAAAATAAACCTCCCATCTAGAGTCCTAGTGTACAGCGTACATATGTACTGTATATATAAATGTACAAGGTCTATATCACACAAATCTATTTTTAAATTTCCTGAACACATGTTAAATGATACCTATTTATCTCTCAGATGAGCATTTAATATACTTGATGCTCATAATCAGGGACCCCCAAGAGCAACCTTATGTGCTCCCACTTCACCTTTAAAGCGGATGTCAATTTAAGCTTGATGCCTTCATGATAATTTGTCTGCTACAATACAAAATGTAAAGAAATCTTTACAGATGGCTCAAAGGCAGTAAGATTCGAGTCTAACAAACCTCTCTCCATGAGAGTAAACTCCACAGAGCAGACTTTTACTGTACATCAGAATATACATCTCTACATTCAGCAGTACAGTTACATTCAATATGTACACAGAAATGAATATTTTTAATTCACTATACACTTTAATAGGATATATTTAACCTAATATCTTCATACCAATATAGTCACATACTGTTCCAGTCCATTTAAATCCAGTATTTTTTTTTGCATCAGTAAGTCAGTCGACTGACTGGACTGGAAATCTGTAACCTGCAGAAAACACACAACTTTTAAAAAAACAAAAGCAATTATTTTAATACACAGGTTTATACTTATACAATCATAGGAGAATATTAACAACAACAAAAAATAATGTAGATAAAGCAATAAATAAGAAACCGTCTTTCAGCTCCAGGGTCTCTAGTTCCAACTTGAGCTCTAGGTTCTGTTCTTCTTGTGTCTGTGTGGGTTTCCTCCGACCTCCAAGAAACATGCCAGTCGATTGATTGACTACTTTAAATTGCCCTCAAGTGTGGGTGTGACGGATGATGGATAGGGGATAAAGCGCTCATTAAAAGGTTAAGAGTCTGTAAGTGTGGCTGTTATTAGATACAGCTGTTTTTTTTTCTATGAAACGATGCAGAACTGCAGCTTGAAGGACTTAAAAAAAAAAAAAAAATGTATTAGCAAGAGGGGGCTTGGTGGTTAGCACGTTTGCCTCACACCTCCAGGGTTGGGAGTCCGCTTCCCGCCTCTATGATGTGTGTGTGGAGTTTGCATGTTATCCCTGTGCCTCGGGGGTTTCCTCCAGGTACTCCGGTTTCCTCCCCCAGTCCAAAGACACGCATTGTAGGTTGATTGGCATCTCTAAATTCGTAAAGTCCGTAGCGTGCGAGTGTGTGTGATTGGACCCTGCGATAGACTGGCATCCTGTTCAGGGTGTACCTGAACAGGACCTACTCACTTCTATTTACCAAAATATAAAATAATCATTTAAACCGTAAAACAGTGCTGACTATGATAAAGTGGTTACTGAAGACAAATGGATGAAATATACAATGCAGCGCTGCAGATGAACCCATGATAATGAATCTTCTTTTTACGGTCCCATGAGCTTAATCTTGCCATGCAAGTCCATGCTTGCGTGACTTTTATATTGAGTCCACTAGTTTTGGGTTGATGCACATCATGACAAGAATGCTCATAAAAGATGTTGCTTGCACATGCTAATAACAAGCTAGCAGCTGAACTGTTTTGCTGGAGGAACTTACGAATCATGAGAAACTGGAAATAGGAACATAACTATACAAAATGAGCCAACTGACTTGTGGAAAAAAAAAAGGATTGCAAAACATCTATGGTAAATAGAGTAGGACTAAAACAGAACGTAACATTTTTCTAAATGTGCATGTTTTTTCTGAAGTGATGAAGTAACAAACTACATCAGAATTTAGACCTTCAGACCTTTTTTTTGCTGAGGTTTGGTTTGAAAGAAAGCCACAGTTCCAGGTTCCTGTCACTAAGCAGCTGTACTGTCACACTTCGATGCACAACTATATTTAAAAAAAACACTTCCTCTTCCTCTCATCAGTCTAAAGAGCTTACACACTTCCTATGCAACACCAATACAAACACAAATATCATCTGTGCCGAAAACCAGCCTCTCTTGGGCCTCTTGAGGAAACTAATCTCTTTCTGCATCAGGATACGACAAATTTGGCATAGACCAAATACAGGCACAACTTCATGCTGTTTGAGTATTTTACAACTGATTCAAGTTCTGTGAGTCTCTTGGTCAGGGTTATGATATGCTTCAGTTTTGTTTAACAGTAAAAGAAAAGCTTGAGTTAAAAAAAAAAAAAAAAAAGTCTTCACCACTCCACTTCAAGAAAAAAAAGAATGAGGATGTGACCAACCTGATCTTTATATTCAATGCAAACGCTTGGATGTTTCAATTTTCAGTCAGGTTTAAGATTTTCATACAAAATCGAAAGATCCTAATGTCTATGCCAAAGCTTCTGTATCAGGCAGGAAGCTGTTGAGAGTGAGATCATCACCATCTTCATCCTCAGTGATTGGGATCAGCGCGCCGTTGCTTTTCGGGTGCCTCGGCGTGGGCATGGGATGATCGGAATCGCTCATGAGGGTAGATATGCAGACCATCTCCGTGTCGTTAAGCAGGCTCCCCCTGTGCCTGTATCTGGTCCCTGCCAACTTCGTGGCCAAGATGATGGTGGTCATGATGAAGATGGTTGCTAGAGCAACCAAACTGGCGATGGCAATGAGGCACCGACCAACAAGGCCTTCCCTTTTGGGTTCAGCAGTAGGACAAAGTTTAGTAGTTGATTTGTCTGTTTTTTGGGTGCTGTAGGGTTTAGTTGGCATGTGAGTTGTAGTGGTTTTTATTTCCCTGGTTGATGAAACCGCTGGCATGATCGTTGTTCTTGATGTGGTAGCATCTATTACCATATGATGCGTCGTCCTCACAATAGGGGCAGAATTTGTGGCATTCGTTTCATTTCCTCCTACTGAACCAGAAAATGTTGGAGCAGAGCTTGGCATCGTGAGGTCCGAACTGCGATTTTTCTCAGGAAATACGGTTTGTTGAGGACTTTCAGTACCTGCCATACTTTCATTACCTGCTGATTGGTGTTTGGTGCTGTTCGTTTCAGTTCCTTCTGTGTTATAAAGGTTTTCAGAAGTTCCATTTCCCTTTGCAGGTTGACTGTGGGCTTTTTCTGTAGTATTCTGGCTTGGTGTGGGAGCTGTAGCGGACAGTTCTTCTCTAATCCCCGTGGTCTGTGGAGGTCCATTTGTGGGCTGTAGATTGGTTTCATTGTTATATTGCTGTGTGTAGTTAGAGAGGGTTGTATTTTCCAGAATCTTCTCTCCTACACCAAGTGAATGACTGCCTGAGACCCAGCAGCTCACAGTGAAAAGAAAAAGAAATGACCTCAAGTTGAACATGCTAGTCATGGCTATTAGCTGTTGAGCCAAAAAAAAAAGAGATAGAAATGTTATAAGCAGCGTGTCTATCAAGTAATATCTTCAAAACTGAGAGAAAAGATTAATCCAAAAAGGTTTGTATTTCAACCACAATGTTTATAGCTCATGTATAGTATCTGTTGTTGTCCACGTGTTGTTAGAACATTACAGACTTCCTTTTCTCGAGTCGAACATGTACATCTTCTCAAGTGTAATTTTTTTATTGGGTTAAATATGCCTTCAGATAGAAATTTAAGAAAAATACGTCACAGCTTTAGCATTTATTACAAAGTTGCTTCCTGAGAGAATGCTGCCTTACCTACTTCCCAAATACTTTTGTAAAATTTGTAAAAATAAATAAATAAATAAATAAAAAACACACCCCATTTCTACAAATCAAATCGATCATCGTACCAATTACAGATTATGAAAAAGGTGATATGAAAAGTAAGCACAAACCAATATAAATACCTGATGTCGGGTTGGAAGCCCTTTCCGACTCGAGTGGTTTATGCTGCTTCAGAAACTTCGCAGTGTTTAATTCAAATGCAGGAAGTTGCCTCAGTGTCAGACTAAGCTGAGGTTTCAAACTATGACGCAAACGAGTCTGTTTTAGTTGCAGTTCCCCAATCTGACAAGTACTAAGCAACTGACATTGACAGTGACTAATTATGAACTAATATACCTTCAAGCTTCATCCTCAAATTTAAACCACAATATCCTGTCACCCATGATGATGTGATACACAAGTACAAATAACAAGGAAACTGCTTGTTTTTTTTTTTTTTTCTCAGATTTTATTGGGTTTTTTCACTTTATGTTCCATTTAAAGTGAACAGGGAGACTTTGGAAACTATGGCTTCAGTTTCTTATGCAGTTTGACAGAGGCAGCATTGGAATGAAAAGTGTAGATATTTACAGAGCAATTTCATGAAATCACATCCGTCAAGCTTTCTAGTTGGAACTTTCTTGTCGACTTTACCAAAATCCTTCAGGTTCGTCACATACTCTGTTACAACACATCACAAAACACGCCGAAACACTCCATAACCTTGGAGGAAAAGCAACCATTTCGACCTTAAATCACAAATGTAGATTAAAAAAAAAAACAACACACATGGGTTGAGTGGAAAAAAAAAAAACTAATAAGTTTGATTTCACTTGAACCGGTGGGATCCAACAAGGTGTCCTATTGGTACATTTAATCACAAAAATCCGATTATTCTGATTGACACAAACACACTGCAAGTTAATGAAGCAGTGATGCTAATACATCTTTAAGAGTAATATGATGATCGAGGATTAGCGTTTCTCTTCATTGTTTGACTACAAACCTGAAACTTCTCACCACCGCTTTACGGAATGGTTTTGGAGGAACACAGTTAATATAATTAAGCAATAAATAAAATCAACCACAGTGATGTGTGTGAAGTGGATTGACTTTACTGTTATGGCCACAAAGCAATTTGGCAGCGCAAATTTCTGATTTATTAATGAATGACAAAAGATACTTAGTTTCACCTACTGACCAATCAGATTTGAGAAATCAACGGTATAAAATAAAAAGTTCGAAATTTCTATACGTAACTGCTACACACACTAAATCAGGCTGAAACCCTACCATGCTTGCCCTCCAACGTCATTCTACCAATACAGACATAACTTTCGACAGGATATCTTTTCACTCTTTCATGCATGCATCCTCCTTCCTCTAAAACAACAAAAACACTAGCTAGCGTATCAAAAAAAATGGCACATCTATTCTTCCTGAACCTCACCCCCATTAGCACATGTAAATAAAGCTCTCGAAATCCCTTCTAAAATCTTAACTAAAACGGTGTATGGATGAAGAGACATTAGGTACTGTACATTTCTTGTAGGTAGTTTGAGCAACAATAAAGAGGATTTAAGACACTTGCGAACACCTCTCAGTTCCTGAAGGAAGCACCGAAAGAGGGGAAAAAAAGGAAAAAAGGGAGCGGGAGCCGTACATCTAATTACACGAATTACAACAGAAACTTTCTTACAGTGATTTCACGCTTGCTGCCCCCCCTCCCCCCTCCTCAATTGTCAAGATTTTTTAGAAGCTTCTGAAGACCTCTTGAAAATCTAAGTAAGCAGGTCACAAGTTAGTGAAAATTTAGTTGTTAGGATGTTATGAAGGGAATATTTAATCTGCAATACTCCAATACAACAAACAATAAAAGCTCGCCAACCTTTGGGAGAGATCTGACGTCTCTCTTTAACTAGCTACATGGAGTCGAGTCACATAAGCAGGTTTTCTTATGCTTCTGTTTTTCAGAAGGCAAACAGCCTCCTGATCGTCTTTAGTTCATATATTTATTACCAATAATATGAACGGCTCAAATCTAGAAAGCACAGGATAGTTAGTTAGCTAGGACTGTTAGAGTATAGTAGTTATAGTTACAGTGTATTGCAAGATGCACTTTTTCTGAAAGGGGTGGGGGAGCCAAGTGTGAAAGCATCGTTTTATTCCTCTGACCCGAGAGAGCCTCACCCATTAAGTGCGTCTGAAATCTTAGTCTGATTTTGTTATGCTTCATTTATAGTATACGATATAGGACGCAGTCTAGACAAACTTTAGCTACACCCTTAGCGAGAGTCGGTCTTGCATGGCTAAGAGAGCAGGGCAGTCACTACTTCCTGCACAACGGAAACAGGAAGCGTAGAAGAGTAGGGCAAAGGCTTCACTTTAGATCAAAGCTGAGATCAAGATTCGCTGAAATACGTCGAGGAACTAAAGGTCTGAGACGTTTCATAGTCTTATGAGGTTCATTTTGGAGTTATAAATGTTAATACTTTGATCAGGAAAAAAAGTAAGAAAAGGGTGGCTTGATGAGCAAAGCTAACATGGCTAACAGGACGCTTTGGTGTTAATTTGTTTAAATCACTTCACCATATCCACCATGAGCCAGAATCAGGACCTGTCTGAATAACAGATGAAACTGATTTGGTGTAAAATGTGAATACTGAATCATTACAAATGTCTGGGGTGAAAAGACGAGGAAAAAAAAGAGCTGCTGAATATATTAAACATAGCCCATCATATGGAACACCAACAATGTGGTATTTCCTCTGAATTGTTCCTTCTAAGACTCAACAATTTAACTGAAGATACAAAAACAAGCTTTTTTTTGGGGGGGGGGGGGGGGAATCCAGGAATGTGTTCAGAAATTAGGGGAAAAAACACTTTATTGCATGCATTTAAGATAAGGATAGGATACTGATTCTAGGGGGAAAAGGAAACCGTTTGGAATGATGAGAAATATCAAATGAGACTCCGTGTTCAGTGTTCACGGATAATGCTGAAAAGTTACACCACTATACAAACCATTTCCAAGCAAAAAAAAACAAAAAAACAAAAAAAAACCCTCTAAATGTTCATGTTTAAACAGAATTCTGAATAGAGATCAAGCTAAATATAAAACCGTGTCAGTATGTGGATGTTGCTTTCCTCTGTCAATCTGCACATCCAGCCTGCTTGGTTAAAATCAGCGTCAAAACAGGAATATTTCTTGTAAAGGAAACCTTTTAAAGGGTCAGATAAATCAAATAAATCCCCTCACTTGCGTTACCAGCCTATTGCAATGTCCCTTTTTAGTACAAAGTGGACTAAGTGTATTTTTTTTTAAAAAAAAAAAGAAAAGAAATCTATGGTCAAATACTGTCAAGAAGGCCTGTATATGAGCTTCCTCTAAAATTTGGCAACAAAGAAGAAGGGATGGTGAGGAATGCAATACTGATTTCAATATTTGAGCATACACAAGTTCAGCGAATGCTTCACATTGGAATATTGGTCACAATTTCTTTTTATGGACTAAAAGAAAAAAACACTAAATTAAACACAAGTGTCGCTTTCCGAACAAGGTTTAGTTAAAAAAAAAAAATCTTGGCTTTTGAGAGAGACCTATGCTTTGTCTCTTTCCTGCTGTCGTTTTGCAAAGGTACCTGGTTCAAAGGGTTAGAAAAAAAAAAAAAAATGAAAGAAACAGTGGGGGAAAAAGTTCGTCTTGGAATGTTGGGCAGGTCTCAGGCGGAAAGAAGTCGCAGTGACTGGCAGTGACTAGTCCCGCCCACCTGGCCAATAGAATTTCCTGAACAGTAGCTGGGGAGGGGTGGGGTGGGGGTAGGGGACTGGGTCCTTCAGACGTTCATCTGGGACAATTGCTCCTCGAGCTTGCCGATTCGCTTTTCCTGACTGCTCACCAGCTCTCGGAGGGATTTGATCTCTTTCAGGACCTCGTCCAATTTCGGGTCGCTTTTCTGTGAGGGGGGAAAAAAAAGAACAGGATTAAAATAAAAGAGACTAAGAACATATTCTGAGGTATCAATCAATAAGCATGACTCTTCACACGACATATGAAGGAACAGAGTGAGTAGGCATGCAGAATATATAGTAATACTACAGAGCAATGGGATTCTTCTTTCTGATTGGTCAGAAAGTCTTTGGTGGGCAGAGTCATGCTTGCACAGGCTGTGATGTGTGAAAATAAAACGAAGCTTCCTGAGGCTTCAGTACTACAAGAAGTAAATCTCTAGGTCTAATATTTGAATCTACACAAATCAAATCTATACATTTATGTTGAACTAAATAATCCTATAGTCTCCATGTGTCACTGAATGCAATCACTAAACCACATGAAGACACGGCCTTGTGTTACAAGCGCAAGTGTGAACGATTAAAACTGATCAGAACAGATGATAGGGGGTGGGTTCAATGAAAAGACAGAGAAACGTACGACACTCGGGGCCGCGCAAGCCGTTTTGGTGGCAGGAGCAGTGGTGTTGTTCTCTGCATTCTTGGTGGGCTTGGGCTTGTTGTCCAGAATGTTCTTCTTGACCACCTTGAGGTCGCGGTTCTTGGCTGGGATGTAGCCGTCCTTGAGCGAGATCAGGATAGGCTCGCCGTTTTTGCCCTCGAACCAGTCCTCAGCCTCGATGGCACAGTCAGGTCCTGCCGTGTCCGGATACAGATCGTCCTGGAACAGGTCCGACTGAGCAGTGAGAGAGAAAGAGAGAGAGAGAAAGAGTGAGAGAGAGAGAGCGAGAGAGACAGAAAGAAAAGTTTGATTTAGTTTACAGGGGATTCACAAAATGATGTAATGTTCAAAAACAACTGCCAACTTAACCGCCAACACATCAGGTGCTTTTTGTTACTATACTTTATACAAACAAGAAGGAAGCTATTTAATAAAAACTATTTCAGACCTCGCTGTGACCTTGAGTCTGTATAAATTAACTCAAAAAAAAAAAAAAAGGCATCTGCTGGACGCAATCATTCACTGACTAGTTGAAAATAACCTTGAATAGACACACATACAACCTGAAAATAAAAATGTCTGCACCTTCTAGTGGCAAATACATACAAAAAAATGTAAAAGGTAGACAAATCCATAGCCTGGGTGCCTGAGACAAGTAGGTTTAGTTTAGCCTACTGAATTTTGCCAAACAGTGTATATGGAATTTATATTTAAACAAAATTCCCTTCCCTTCATCATGTCGATTTTTACGTGTCTGTACAATTAGAATGCACAGACACCAGAGCAGCATCAGGAACTCGCATTATAAGACCAAAAGTACAGACACCTAAACAGTTACCCCATATGTGCTTGTTGAACATCCCATTCCAGATTAATCCACCCTCCATTCTTCTAAGGCGGCTTTTCACTAGCGTGATTGTGGGGATTTGTTTTCATTCAGCCACAAACTGGGTATTACAAAATCATCTGAAAGGTGTTCAGTGAGGTTGAGTCCGAGTCAGGGCTCTGTGCAGGAGTTCTTCCACAACAACCTTAAAACACCATGTCTTCATGGAGCTTTTGTGCACAAGCTGCATTGTCAAGCTAGAACAGTGTTCGAATCTCTTAGTTCTAGTGGAAGGAAGTTGTAATGCCACAGCGTACAAAGAAAGTCTGTACAATTGTGTGCCTCCTTCATTGTGGGAACAGTTTGAAGACCACATGTGTGTGTGTGTGTGTGTGCATGCATGATCAGGTGTCCACATACATTTGGCCAGATAGTTTATGTGGAAACACAGAAAACCTATGAATCTCCCATATTGCCATAACACAACACACCACTGGAGAGACTACTTGTGTAGTAGGCTAACTAAATGAATTTGTCCATCATAGATCTAAAAACACACGTGTGACTGTTCATCCACCAGAACAAGGAAGGAAGGACTCACCTTTCTTGGCACTGTCATGATAATGGGCTCACACTTCCTCTCATGCAGCTTGTAAAACCTGAATAAACAAACACAAAAATTGTAGTTATACTGCAAAAGCAATGCAGATAAGAAGTTGCTTTCGGCTGCTCCCTGTGCGGGGTCGCCACAGCGGACCGACTGGTCCGCACAACAACTTGGCACAGGTTTTACGCCGGATGCCCTTCCTGCCGCAACCCTCCCATTTTTCCGGGCTTGGGACCGGCACTGCATCCAGTGGCTGGGGTTGAGGCATTGGCTGGGAATCGAACCCGGGCCTTCCACATGATAGGCGAGAAACCTACCACTGAGCCACCAATGCCCCCCGCAAAAGCAATGCAGATAAACAGCTAAAAGAAATCTATAGGGAATTTTTAAAAAGAGGGTTATGTGGGTATGTGCTGCCACCTACAGGACAATCACTTGCACACAAACTCGCAATAAGGAGAAACCTGCTGCTTTGGTCTCACCTGGCGATCTCGCACTTGTTGACGTCCAGACCTCGTTTGGGCATGTATCCCATGCCCCTCTGCGGCTCCTTGGTGGTAAATGTGTTGAGGTAATGCACGTACGGCGCCTCCTCAGTGATCTCAAAGTAACGGATGCTGCTGTCTCCCTGACGAAGAGGATAAACAAACAAGGCTTGAGACTTCCAGAATTTAAATAGTTCAGAAGGTGCTGATTAAGTTTCCTCATCAGCACAACAAATCACAGGTCAGAGTGTTTCACAGACACATGCGAGGTACAGGGTGTGCTTTTAAAGAAAAAGAATCAACTTTGGGGTTGTAACTTCACTTCCTTATATCTCCCTGACACTGATGGTGTCACCCTGACACAAACTACCACAACAATTGTTTTCCTAAAAGTGGACAATAGCAAAGTATTGTTTGTGTTTAATATTTTTGCTTAATTGTGACTGAAAAAGAAGCCACTATGAGGCCAACACGTCACCGAGTTCATCACTAGCACCCTTGCACTAACACTACTGCCTAAGCCTAAGAAAAGAAGGAGATGGGGAAAAAAAAAAAAAAAACCTCACAGATTCCCTAATGCGCTCACTCACTCAGTACCACGCTCGCTAACATGCTCACTCATCAACACTCTCGCACGCTCGATTGCGCTCGCTCACGCTCTCGCTCGCACGCACGCACTCCATCACTCGCTCGTGCTCTCGCTCGTACGCTCTCCCTCGCACGCTCTCCCTCACTCACTTGCACTTTCGCTCGCACGCTCTCCCTCACTCGCGCTCTCCCTCGCACGCTCTCCCTCACTCGCTCGCGCTTGCACGCTCTCCCCCACTCGCTCGCGCTCTCGCTCGCACGCTCTCCCTCACTCGCTCGCGCTCTCGCTCTCCTCACTCGCTCGCGCTCTCGCTCTCCCTCACTCGCTCGCGCTCTCGCTCGCACGCTCTCCCTCACTCGCTCGCGCTCTCGCTCGCACGCTCTCCCTCACTCGCTCGCGCCCCTCGCTCGCACGCTCTCCCTCACTCGCTCGCACTCTCGCTCGCGCGCTCTCCCTCGCTCGCGCTCTCGCTCGCATGCTCTCCCTCGCTCGCGCTCTCGCTCGCACGCTCTCCCTCGCTCGCGCTCTCGCTCGCACGCTCTCCCTCGCTCGCTCGCTCTCCCTCACTCGCTCTCCCTCGCTCGCTCTCCCTCGCTCGCTCTCCCTCGCTCGCGCTCCCTCGCGCTCTCCCTCGCTCGCGCTCTCCCTCGCTCGCGCTCTCCCTCGCTCGCTCTCCCTCCCTCGCTCGCGCTCTCGCTCGCACGCTCTCCCTCACTCGCTCGCTCTCCCTCGTGCTCTCGCTCGCACGCTCCCCTCGTGCTCTCGCTCTCACGCTCTCCCTCCCTCGTGCTCGCACACTCTCCCTCACGCTCTCGCTCTCACGCTCTCCCTCCCTCGTGCTCTCGCTCGCACACTCTCCCTCGCACGCTCTCCCTCGCTCGCTCTCCCTCCCGCTCGCTCGCTCGCTCTCCCTCCCGCTCGTGCTCTCGCACGCTCTAGCTCTCACTCTCTCGCTCGCTCACTCTCTCCCTCCCTCACTCTCTCCCTCCCTCCCTCACTCTCCCGCTCGCTCGCCTCTCCCTCTCCCCCTCCCGCTCGCTTCCGCTCTCCCCTCTCGCTCTCTCCCTCTCGCTTGCGCTCTCCCTCTCCCGCTCGCTCTCTCCCTCCCCCCCCCTCTCCCTCTCCCCCTCCCGCTCGCTCTCTCCCCCGCTCTCCCTCTCCCCCCCCTCCCCCGCGCGCATTTTCTCTCTCTCTCTTTCTCTCTCGCGCTCGCTCGCGCTCTCTCTCTCTCCCTCTCGCTCGCTCTCCCCCCCTCGCTCTCTCGCGCTCGCTCACTTCGCTCTCTCTCTCCCTCTCTCGCCCTCCCTCGCCCCTCTCTCTCCCTCTCTCACGCTCGCGCTCGCTCTTCCGCGCTCTCCCTCTCACGCGCTCTGCCTCCCTCTCTCTCGTGCTCTCTCCCGCTCGCTCTCCCCCTCCCGCGCTCTCCCTCTCCCCCTCTCCCTCTCGCTCTCCCTCGCTCTCTCGCTCTCCCTCGCTCGCTCGCTCGCGCTCTCCCTCCTCGCGCTCTCTCGCTCTCCCTCGCGCTCCCTCGCTCCCCTCGCGCTCTCCCTCGCTCCCCGCCTCTCCCTCCCTCGCGCTCTCTCGCTCTCCCTCGCGCTCCCCCCCTCGCTCGCTCGCGCTCTCCCTCGCTCCCTCCCTCCCTCTCTCGCGCTCTCCCTCGCTCGCTCGCGCTCTCCCTCGCTCCCCGCCTCCCCTCGCGCTCTCCCTCGCTCGCTCGCGCTCTCCCTCCCCTCCCCTCCTCGCTCGCGCTCCCCCTCGCCTCCCCCTCGCTCGCTCGCGCTCTCCGCTCTCCCTCGCGCTCTCCCTCGCTCGCTCGCGCTCCCCCCGCGCTCCCCCCTCGCTCGCTCGCGCTCGCGCTCTCCCTCGCGCTCCCCTCCTCGCTCGCCTCTCCCTCCCCTCGCGCTCTCCCTCGTTTGCGCCTCTCCCTCTCCCGCCCTCGCGCTCTCCCCTCCCGCGCCCTCGCGCTCTCTGCCTCCCCTCCTCCCGCGCTCTCGCTCTCCCCCTCTCCTCCCCTCTCTCGCTCTCCCTCGCCCCCGCTCTCCGCTCTCCCTCGCTCGCTCGCGCTCTCTCGCTCCCGCTCCCTCTCGCGCTCCCTCGCTCCCTCTCCCTCTCGCGCTCCCTCTCCCTCTCGCGCTCCCTCTCCCTCCTCGCTCCCTCTCCCTCCTCGCTCCCCCTCCCTCCTCGCTCCCCCTCGCGCTCCTCCCTCCCTCTCCCTCCCCCCCTCCCTCCCCCTCCCTCTCCCCTCTCTCCCTCTCCCCCCCCCTCTCCCTCCCCGCTCTCTCCCCCCCTCCCCTCTCTCTCCCCGCCCTCGCGCTCTCTCCCTCTCTCCCCGCGCTCCCCCTCTCGCTCCCCCTCGCGCCCTCTCGCTCCCCCTCGCCCCTCCGCTCTCTCGCTCCCCCTCGCGCTCTCTCGCTCCCCTCCCTCCGCGCTCCCTCCCTCTCCGCTCCCCTCCCTCCCGCTCCCTCCCCTCTCTCGCTCCCCCTCCCCTCTCGCTCCCCCTCCCTCTCTCCCTCCCTCTCCCCTCCCTCTCCCTCCCCTCCCTCCCTCTCCCCCTCTCTCCCTCTCTCTCCCCTCCCCCCTCCTCCTCTCGCGCTCCCTCGCTCCCTCTCCCTCTCGCGCTCCCTCTCCCTCTCGCGCTCACCCTCTCCCTCTCGCGCTCCCTCTCCCTCTCTCGCTCCCTCTCCCTCTCTCGCTCCCCCTCGCGCTCTCTCCCTCCCTCTCCTCCTCTCCCTCTCCCTCTCCCTCTCCTCTCCCTCTCTCTCCCTCTCTCTCCCTCTCTCTCCCTCCCTCTCCCTCTCTCTCCCTCCCTCTCCCTCTCTCTCCCTCCCTCTCCCTCCCTCTCCCTCTTGCTCTCTCCCTCCCTCTCCCTCCTCTTGCTCTCTCCCTCCCTCTCCCTCCCGCCCTCGCGCTCTCTCGCGCTCTCTCCCTCTCGCGCTCGCGCCCTCTCGCTCCCCCTCGCGCCCTCTCGCTCTCTCGCTCCCCCTCGCGCCCTCTCGCTCTCCTCGCTCCCCCCTCGCTCTCTCGCTCCCCCTCGCGCTCTCTCCCTCCCTCTCCCTCCCTCTCCCTCTCCCTCCCCCTCTCCCTCCCCCTCTCCCTCCCTCTCGCGCTCTCTCTCCCTCTTGCTCTCTCCCTCCCTCTCCCTCCCTCTCCCTCTTGCTCTCTCCCTCCCTCTCCCTCCCTCTCCCTCCCTCTCCCCCTCGCAGCTCGCGCCCTCATCGCTCTCTCCCTCTCGCTCTCTCCCTCTCGCTCTCTCCCTCGCGCTCGCGCCCTCTCGCTCTCTCCCTCGCGCTCCCTCTCGCTCTCCTCCCTCTCGCTCGCTCTCCCCCCTCTCGCGCGCCCTCTCGCTCTCCCCCCTCTCGCGCGCCCTCTCGCTCTCCCCCTCTCGCTCTCTCCCTCTCGCGCGCCCTCTCGCTCTCTCCCTCTCGCGCGCCCTCTCGCTCTCCCCCTCTCGCTCTCTCCCTCTCGCGCGCCCTCTCGCTCTCTCCCTCTCGCCCGCTCTCTCCCCGCTCTCCCTCTCGTCCTCTCGTGCTCGCGCCCTCTCGCTCTCCCCCTCTCGCTCTCGCGCTCACGCGCGCTCTCCCCTCCTCGCTTCACGCGCGCTCTCCCTCTCGCTCACGCGCGCTCTCCCTCTCGCTCACGCGCGCTCTCCCTCTCGCTCACGCGCGCTCTCCCTCTCGCTCACGCGCTCTCGCCCGCTCTCCCTCTCGCGCTCTCGCCCGCTCTCTCCCTCTCGCTCACAGCCGTCTCTCCTCTCGTGCTCTCTCCCTCTCGCGCGCCCTCTCGCGCTCTCTCCCTCTCGCGCTCGTCTCTCCTCTCGCGCTCTTCTCCCCTCTCGCGCGCTCTCCCTCTCGCGCGCTCTCCCTCTCGCGCTCTCTCCCTCTCGCGAGCTCTCCCTCTCGCGCGCTCTCCCTCTCGCGCTCTCTCCCTCTCGCGCGCTCTCCCTCTCGCGCGCTCTCCCTCTCGCGCTCTCTCCTCTCGCGCGCTCTCCCTCTCGCGCTCTCTCCTCTCGCGCTCTCTCCCTCTCGCGCGCTCCTCCCTCTCGCGCTCTCCCTCTCGCGCGCTCTCCCTCTCGCGCGCTCTCCCTCTCGCTTGCGCTCTCCCTCTCGCGCCTCTCTCCCTCTCGCGCGCTCTCCCTCTCGCGCTCTCCCTCTCGCGCGCTCTCCCTCTCGCGCTCTCTCCCTCTCGCGCGCTCTCCCTCTCGCGCTCTCTCCCTCTCGCGCTCTCTCCCTCTCGCGCGCTCTCCCTCTCGCGCTCTCTCCCCTCTCGCGCGCT
This sequence comes from Hemibagrus guttatus, assembly GCA_033459395.1. NCBI lineage: Eukaryota > Metazoa > Chordata > Actinopteri > Siluriformes > Bagridae > Hemibagrus > Hemibagrus guttatus. The sequence continues at coordinate 4,146,872 of JAUCMX010000021.1, forward strand.
CTCCCTCTCGCGCTCCTCTCCCTCTCGCGCGCTCTCCCTCTCGCGCTCTCTCCCTCTCGCGCGCTCTCCCTCTCGCGCTCTCTCCCTCTCGCGCGCTCTCCCTCTCGCGCTCTCTCCCTCTCGCGCGCTCTCCCTCTCGCGCTCTCTCCCTCTCGCGCGCTCTCCCTCTCGCGCTCTCTCCCTCTCGCGCGCTCTCCCTCTCGCGCTCTCTCCCTCTCGCGCGCTCATCCCTCTCGCGCTCTCTCCCTCTCGCGCGCTCTCCCTCTCGCGCGCTCTCCCTCTCGCGCGCTCTCCCTCTCGCGCTCTCTCCCTCTCGCGCGCTCTCCCTCTCGCGCGCTCTCCCTCTCGCGCGCCTCTCCCTCTCGCGCGCTCTCCCTCTCGCGCTCTCTCTCGCGCTCTCTCCCTCTCGCGCTCTCTCCCTCTCGCGCTCTCTCCCTCTCGCGCTCTCTCCCTCTCGCGCTCTCTCCACTCTCGCGCGCCCCTCTCGCGCTCTCTCCCTCTCGCGCGCCCTCTCGCGCTCTCTCCCTCTCGCCCGCTCTCCCTCCCGTGCTCTCTCCCTCTCGCCCGCTCTCCCTCCGTGCTCTCTCCCTCTCGCCCGCTCTCCTCCCGTGCTCTCTCCCCTCTCGCCCGCTCTCCCTCCCGCTCTCGCCCTCTCGCCCGCTCTCCCCTCCCGCGCTCGCCCTCTCTCCCTCCCGCGCTCGCCCTCTCGCCCGCTCTCCCTCCCGCGCTCGCCCTCTCGCCCGCTCTCCCTCCCGCGCTCTGCCCTCTCGCCCGCTCTCCCTCCCGCGCTCGCCCTCTCGCCCGCTCTCCCTCCCGCGCTCGCCCTCTCGCCCGCTCTCCCTCCCGCGCATCGCCCTCTCGCCCGCTCTCCCTCCCGCGCTCGCCCTCTCGCCCGCTCTCCCTCCCGCGCTCGCCCTCTTCGCCCGCTCTCCCTCCCGCGCTCGCCCTCTCGCCCGCTCTCCCTCCCGCGCTCGCCCTCTCGCCCGCTCTCCCTCCCGCGCTCGCCCTCTCGCCCGCTCTCCCTCCCGCGCTCGCGCTCTCGCCCGCTCGCCCGCTCCCTCACGCGCTCTCGCCCGCTCGCCCGCTCCCTCACGCGCTCTCGCCGCTCAGCCCGCTCCCTCACGCGCTCTCGCCCGCTCGCCCACTCCCTCACGCGCTCTCGCCGCTCGCCCACTCCCTCACGCGCTCTCGCCCGCTCGCCCACTCCCTCACGCGCTCTCGCCCGCTCGCCCACTCCCTCACGCGCTCTCGCCCGCTCGCCCACTCCCTCACGCGCTCTCGCCCGCTCGCCCACTCCCTCACGCGCTCTCGCCCGCTCTCCCACTCCCTCACGCGCTCTCGCCCGCTCTCCCACTCCCTCACGCGCTCTCGCCCGCTCGCCACTCCCTCACGTCCTTCCACACAACTCTGGAAGATGTAACAGATCTACTGTTTACCTTTCCACACAGGTACACCACATTGGTGTCAGGGTCATAGAAAGGTAGGAGGACTCCGTTGCTCGTGTCCATCTCGTGGACTGTAATCGGCTCCTCCATGTATTGCTGGTAAAAAAAAACAAAAAAAAACATCATAAGCAATGTTTATTGCTACATTTCTTGATTCCTTGGTGACTAGTAAACAAAAAACAGCAGTAATTCTCATAGATTTGTCAATTACGGTGCTACTTTACCTATGTAAAGTCTCGGTGTGAGATTTTTATCCTCATTGCTTTACTCAGATTCCCAACCACATGTGACCTGTTCTACTGCTCCATTTTGAGTTTTTGAGCCCGCAGTACAGTTATTTCATCATCCTCAAGTCGACTATTTCATCAAGTCGACTGAATTGATGTCTAATTCGAGTAAATGTCTGGAAAAAGATGCATTTCTGTCAATTGTGTGCGTGTGTGTGTGTGTAAAGTACCGGGTTCCAGAGTGCAAGCTGCCTCTCGCTCATGCGGCTGAAGCCAGTCGTGAAGACGTTACCATCAGACAGGAAGATGGCTCTGATGGGCCTTGCGCCCTCATGAGCCTTATCCTTTTCTGACACACAAACACACACATGTACACACTTGTTAACCTGCTTATACACAGACAGGATTGTACACATTT